>JALKAD010000024.1:56074-72047 GCA_024500015.1 Ulva compressa | reverse complement strand
AAGGCCGACAACGAGACCGACATGCTGCGCGCCATCATGCATCTGCTCGGAAAGCCGTCATGGCCTGCGACAGCTGACATCCCAGCTGCTGAAAGTCTCAAGCAGTGCGCTCCTCTGTTTCCAACATCTCTAGCATGTCATCAGTGCTGTTTTTAGTCCTGCATCCCTTGGCATGTCCTACATAGTCAAGTATGTACCCTCGCCATGCTTGCCTGCCTCTGGGTTCTACCGCTTTGTGGCACATGCATCTGTAACATTTCTCACATATTGTACCCACACCTGAGGCACATGTGTTTGAGCACTCATGCCATCAGGTTCACGAGCTCCAGGCCTGACTGCTGCACAGCGCCCTGGCTCTCCTGCCAGCTAGGGCCACGTGAGGCACTCGCGTAAGTCTCGTCGGTCTCTACGTTACGTGCTTGTTTGTGCAGTTACGCCAAGCTGCCGACAGATGTTCCCACCGTGGACTTTGAGGAGCATTTCAGGCGGTGTTGCGGGGAGCTCCCGGTCGATGTAGCAGCACTGGAGCTGCTGAGCAGCATGCTGTCACTGGACCCCAGCAAGCGCCCGTCTGCGGCCGAGTGCCTGAGGCACCCCTACTTCTCGTCTGGCCCGCCGCCCATGGGGGCTGAAGAGTTCCGGGAGCTGACCCGTGACCTCCCGCAATCGCATGATTACAACGTAAAAAAAGACAGAAAACGCTTGAGAACCAGGTAACCGTGTTTTGAGTCGTGATTCGAGGTAGGCTATTTGTGGGCAGCATGAGTTGGCCGCGTGACCTCAGTTCGTACGCTACCAGTCCTGTAAGCACGCAAAAACCCCACATTAAAGTCTTGCAATGGCAATATTGCCATTGCAAGACTATCAGGTGCCTGCCTTTGCCTACTTCCATCGTCACCAGCACGAGTCTTCGTTGACAGTGCATTTTCTGCAGACACTCATGAGGAAATGTGCGACGGCATATGCCTGGGCGGCTGGCAGCTTGTGGCGAGGTGCACCCCACCTCAAAGCTGCAACGCTTGTGATCACGATGCACATACTTGATATGCACATACTCTCGACATCGAGAATTGCTGTCAGCTGCCACCCACACGAAAGTGCAGTCCGTCTCAAATGCACACATGCTGTCCATGGCGGCCAACTGGGATGCACTGTGTTGCCCTGTGTGCTGCCTCCGGATCCCAAGCCAGCTGATGTGTACGTCAGCAAGCCGGGGCACCTGGCACAGACAGATGCAACGGCCAGCCACCTCACAACACTACGCCAGGACATCAGCATACCACCAAGCCTTAATACCATTGACTATCGCCGCATTCACCGTGCGCCGCTGCAACGTGTACGCATGAGGCGGATGCTGCCCCTGCTGATGGTGTGGCGTGTGTACTCTGTCCACACCCGCCCTGCTCGCAGGTGCGCTTGTTATGCCACTTGCTCGCAGGTGCACTGTGGAGCGCATCGCATGGGCACCGCGCGTGGGCTACTGGCGTTGACCCGATTCCTTAGCTGTCTCCGCTGAGGTTTCACGCAACGGCACCGACAATGCTGCATGCGACCATGGCACTCAGTGGCTGGCTCTCTTACTTCGGGACCCCTGCTTCTGCTGGAGTGGTCCAGCTGTTAGTTGGGGCGGCCCAATGGATGCTGTGAAAGGCACATGCCACCACAGAAGGTACGGGCGGTGTGTCTGGCAACCCAGGAGGTTGGGCTACTGTACAGACTTGCAGCTGGCATCAAGGAAGGCATAACGCAAGTGGAGGACAAGGTGCTTAGGAGGTGGAGAGATTAGGCTTGGCACTGGCAACCTGAGCAAGCCGTGGCTGGGGGTTGAGCACTGTGCATTGTCTGTGCAAGTCGGACAGGATGCCGCAGCCGAGTCAAAGCATTCCTTTTGTTTGAGTACACAAATATTTAGCATCACTTGGTCTTCTGGGGCACCAAAATATGGGAGTTTAGGAGTAGAGCGACATCCGTCGGAATGACCAGTGTATCCCCGACGCACATTTGAAATCCGGTGTCGTACAATCAACAGCGATCGGATCACATGTGCCGCCCAGGTAACACAGGTTCAATATTACCAAAGGCTTGAATGCTTCACTTTCTCCCGCCCCCTTCACGAAGTTCAGGCCCGGTCGGTGCTACGCCAGATCCACACGCCACGGCAGGCTCAACGTCATCACAGGCACACAACGCAGGCAGAAATATGAGAAGATATAGACTGCGTGTGTTACTGTCGGCGCGCGCGATTGTGCCATACTCCTGTGATGCGCTGGCCTAGTGACTAGGCCCCAGTCCCGTGAACGATTGCTGCGGGAAAGCACCGCACCTTCAGCTTTTTTGCAGATTCAACTCGCGGCATCACACTCACACATATGTTACAAGTAGCCAGCAACAGCTCGCTGCGAATGGCGCGGCATGGCTGACAATCGGCGAAACCTGTGACGGATCACGCAACCGGCATGGCTCGACGCATGGGCCGAGGGTCTTCATGAATTTGATGAATGCAAGATGTTGTCAACACGAACTAATTCATTCATATGTATGTTGCGCCTGTCAAAAGTGAGCGGCCAGACAGGTTGTGCTAGGACGCTGCTTCCAGGCTGCCTACATCCTTGTGTGAGTCACTTCTGAGCCGGCGAGCCGGGCTGGCAAGCAGGGCCTGCGCTCTCATTGTGCACAGACACTCGATTTTTTCCATTTGTGCTGCAAGCACCGTTGGGAACAACGCTGTGCAGAGGTTCGTACCACCGCACACGTATCCCTGGCCCAAAGCCAGCTCTACCCTGGCTTGGACCGTTGCGAGATTGTGACATGAGTTTGAACCTGAATTTGAAGCCTCCTATTCCAAATTGTTCACAAGCCTGCATGCAGGTCGCGATGGCTCTCGTCGTGACGGGCCGGCATCGCATCGGCCGCGTCATTGAAGCAGACACTGTCCGTGATGCGACACTGGTTTGCGAGCGGGACGTGGATTGGCAGCTACCGGAGCATGGCGTGCCCTTGCGACTACACGCAGTTCAGTTTGAGCTTTCGGACGGTGCGAATGGCCCGCTCGCTCAAGTACACGCATGTATGTTAGCAGCGCCCAGGCCTGCTCATAATTAGTTCCGTGCACTGGCACTGACACTGTAACAATAGTGCATATTCGCTGTTATGGACATCCATGGTCTGTTGCGACATAGAGAATCCCTGTAGATCGCGCGTAGCTACACGCGTAGGCAAGGCCTTGCAAGGCTGCCTTGGCAATGCATCCGAGCGGTGTCGAAGTCGTCACGAAATTGTCGGAAACAGGTCTCACACAAGCTGTGCACAGCGGCACTGACAGCGCTGCTGTTGCAGCAAGCAGTGTCACAGCGATACACCGTGGGGCCATATGTGCACTGATCACTGCAGTGATCACAAGCCATTGGCCTACATGTCGAAGGACACAGTCGTAGATGTAGTTGACACATTGCTCTAGCAGCCAAATGATTGATAAAAGTACAATTTGTCGATCCAGCTGATAACTGCCCAGGGTCGCCACACCTGCTAAAAGGTTTGGGGCACAGTGCACCCGTCCCAGTGCACCTTGCCCGATTGGGTCAGGCGTGACACCCGATTTTCCTCTTTTTGTTTTTGCAGCTGCAGACATGTCTGTGTGGCACAGAGTCATGGCCACGCCCCCGCGCCATGTCGCCAGGGAAGCACAAATCTGGCAGGCACCTGTCACCACAGCTGCAGGCCGCTCCTGCTGACGCATGCCAACCATTACCACATCATCCACACCATCCGCGTGCATCATCGGCTGCACAGCATGCAGGATGCAAGCATGCCACGGTCACCTTCCTGCCGCCCCCCACCCCCGGCTATGTCCGGCAGCAGATGCCGCTCTTCGAGGTGGCCGCGCGCGGCGTCACGCTGTGCGGCAACATCACGCTGCGCTTCCGCGGCCACACGGCCGTCAGCATGGCCGACTGCTCCCTTGCTGACTCATCACGCGCCCTCGTCCTCTGTGACGGTGCCTCAGCGTCGCTGCAGGGCACGTGCCTCCGCCGCTGCGGCACCGCCATCACTGCCACCACCAGCGCACAATGCCGGCTCCACGAGTGCAAAATCTTAGACGCCAAGGATATCTGCATCGAGGTGCGGCACAACCCCCCACCAGTAGTGGGATGCCTACCTCCCTCCATGGTCAGCCCAGCTCTTGCGGGGGGCGCCTCCACACACCACAGCATGCCGCTCGCTGCCCCCAACGTAGCATGCATGCAGGCGTCTCGCGGCGCGGCTGTTGCCGCTTCGGGCTGCCAACTCATCAGCACTGGCACGCGCAGCGTGCGCGTGTCTACCGGTGCAAGACTCGACGTCGGCACGTGCGAGGTCACAGCGGCCAGCGTGCCCAGCGCGGCGGTCGAGGTTGCGGGTGCGGCATGTGCGGCAATCAGCGCGTCTCGGATCACCGGCGAGACCTATGGCGCCGCCTGCATCGCCGGGCCGCCCTCCAGCGGCCGGGGCTCGCTGCTGCTCTCTGACTCGGCTGTGCGTGGCGGCCGCTGCGGCGTGCGTGCTGGCAGGTCAGACGTGGAGGCGAGGCACTGCCGAGTGCAAGGTGGGGCGGGCCCGGCCGTCGCCGCGCAGCATGCATGCGACGTTCGCATCACGGACAGCACGCTGCGCTCCGGCGGCCGCTCCGCTCTGGACCTCGTGCGGAGCCGCGTCAGCCTACAGCGCAACACCATGGCGTGCCGCGGTGGTCCTGGCACTGCTGCCATGCATATCAACCGCATGCGTGGCGACTCTGTGCTGCGCGGTAACACCGTCATCGCCGACCCCCCGCCAGAGCACCACATTGTGTTTGCCTTTGCCAGTGCTGCGGACCGCCAGGCCCTGCGGCGCGACTCAGCGCTGCTGCAGCACCCGCGGCTGGCCGAGTGCGACGTGCTGCGCGTGCAGTGCGCTGCACACGGCAGGCACAACATGCTGGTGAACACGCCCGCGCGCATCGCGCTGGTGCTGTGGCTGCGGGAGCTGGGCGCGCACGAGGGCGTGCCGCTGGGCGACGCTGCGGCCGTCGCGGCGGAGGGCGCGGCGGTGGTGGCCGCGGCGTGCCTCGCCGCGCTGCGCATGCTGCGGCGGCTGGTGGAGAGCGGCTCCAGCGCAGTGACGCAGATGCTGAAGGCGGCCGGCGAGTGGATCAGGTGCACCGTTGTGGAACACGGTCGGTCTGCAGGCAGGCACGCGATGCAGGAGCCGCTGCGCGCTGCGCTGCGTGCTGCGGTGATGGTCTCGCTGGTCGTCGCCGCCGCGGCCGGTGTGCTGGGGCCGCTGGACGCTACACCTGCCCTGCTGGTTGCTTCACTCATGCCCTCCGGAGAGCCCAGCACGCAGGAAGGGCATAGTGCTACGATCGCTAGCAGCGATGATGACCAGATCGTAACGTGGTTCCTCACCTCTGGCTTCGATTAGGTTGATCGACTGCCTAGTCTGCTGCCGGTCGGTTGACATGTCATGCCGCGCGCTGCAGAGCTGCTTGGGGCCGGGCCGGATTGCGGATTGGATGGTGGCCTGCACATGCATGCATCTCCGGCATGCCCTGCACATGCATGCATGCCGGACGAGGCGCATTGATCGACGCTCGATGGCAGGCAAGGCGGCGGCGGCGGTTGCCTTCAGAGCATATATCCGGTTAGCTTGAGTGCCATAGGTTAGCTTGAATGCCGAAGCCAGCGTGGGTCGGCCGGTGCTTGTTGACGACACCTGCCCACCCGCCACCGGGCGCCTGTCTCATGCCTGCCTCATGCGGTCGTGTGAATGGACCTGCAGGGGAGGCTGGCAAACTTTCCAGAGTGAAACTGGAGGGATGTGAAGTGGGCGGCATGTGGATGAGCTGCTGCCACTCTCCGAGACTTGTGTGCGGACGACCTACTAGTACAAAGGCCTCCGTCTGCGTGTGACCTATGCATGTGTTACACGGAGATCAATGCAGGAGACCAGCAGTGAGGGCAACAACAAGCGAGCGAGCAACCAAATCCCAGCAAGCGGCTGGTGACCAATGTGTTACACGGAGATGAACGCAACAGCCCGGCAGCGAGGGCAACAGCAGGAAAGCAGACGGCCAAAACCCCCGAAAGCAGACAACAACAACAACAACGGCTGGTGACCAATGTGTAGTTAGAAGAGAGACCTGGGGTGGTGCTCCAAGATCGCGCATGCTGCAGTCTGCCAGGGGCAGTGATGACCACTTGCGCAGTCACTCTGTGCATACATGACCGCATTGCAGCTAAGGGGCTCACTGTTTCATAGCGTGCCGTCTCTGCTGTGTGTGAATCTGTGGCCTCCTGTCAGTGGACAAGCACAGCTAGCAATTAATGCATGAGCTCAGCTAGCTGTATACAGAACTGCAGGGAGCATTGTCATAGAAGAGACTCACAGGGGCGAGCCCGTGCATGTCACCTAGACGTAACACTGCGGGAACTGAACATGTGCGAAAAGATACAATGCAGTTTGGCATGTGATTAGAAGGTGAGAGAAAACCAATGAGCAACAGTGTTTTCAGGCTTGCAGCTGCCCACGCTCAATCTCTACTGCTGTCACGATGCTGTGGGCTCACAAGAGCAACTGCGCGACTTTGATTATGTGAACCGGCACGTTTTTGCTCACGATTGTTCCATTGCACAGGCAGCACTCGCTGATGCCATCAATTGCAAGTTGTAGCGGTCAGATCGACAACCTGAGCTGCAAGGGCTATGACCTAGGACATCAGCTGATGTATATGACAAATGACAAAGTCGTTCGGCCGCAACAGGATGAGGCTGAAGTCATTGGGTCCAACTGCGCTGTGTCGCTCCTGGCCGGCGCCATGGGTTGCAACCGGTTAGCAAAGTTGTGTCTGCAGGGGACGCAGGCGGAGGAGCCAATCTTGTGGCCGTGGGCGCCATAGGCCCGGCGCAGAACTGCCGGCGGACGCAGGTCTGCGAAGCTTACAGCCGCAGTACACTGACTGCTTTCACATTGTATCATATGGTTCCTTAGCCATACGGGAGCCCGATGCGACGAAGCTTGCGTTGCTAGCTATAGCGCATGCATGTTTGAAGGCCGTGGTGTCCTTTCGACATGGCAACACCCAGCTTACCACACTCATGGACACAGGAGCTCGTCAATATTGACGGCTGCTCCAAGTTCAGGTTGCATCGAGTTCAATACACGGTGCGCTGGTACCGGGCGCTGTCCTTGACAGCCAGTCGTACCTGCTGCTCATCCGTATTTTCTGACGTCCAGCTGCACAACTGGGAAGGCTGAGTACAACGATATGTCGCTCTGACTGTTGTATGCGTCTCGCAGGAGGCGTCCAGGGCGAAACAGTGGGTCGGCATCAGCCAGGAGCATGGACCAGACCGAGGTTTAGTCCAGGAGAGAATCGTTTGCATAGTCAAGGTGCAATTGCACACTGCGCGCATGTACAAAGTCATGCGGGTGTCTGTGGCAGGCGTCGCAAAGCAGTGGACAAACACTGAGTACCACTCTGCAGGGCTATGTCAGCCAGTCCAGAAAGGACCCCTTCATACTGCTCCTGGCGAACTACATGCCTTCAATCAACAAGCTCTGCCTGACACTGCCTACCGGTGAGAGCGCCTCAGGCACCGGCGAGGCGCTCGAGGCCGCAGTGCAACGCATTCTGTTCGGTGCCACCGGGAGCTCGCCCGTGGTGCGGGTGGTGGCGATAGCGCCTGGGGAGTGCGTGGGCATGCCGCGCGTTGCACCGGAGCGCGTCAAGGTTGTCACGGTCGAGATCTCCCGCCACCCACGCGAGTTTTACATGCCATTGTGCGGCCTCACGAATGGCCCCAGACCAGGAGCGAGTGTCGCCGCAGCCACAGGCGCCGCTGACCCAAAGCATTGCCGCGAGGTCCGCCATCCTTTCTGCGCTATGCGCGCTCCTTCCTGTGTTAGTGGCGGTCCACATGCTGCGGCAATCGCCAAACGCATGCAGGCGACCGCTCACAAGCTGTGCTTCCTGCCACTGGCCGGCTTCTCGGCGGCGCTGGCGGACCTGCGCGGGAGGTTTGACCAGGTGGACTGCGAGGTGGAGCTCGTGGCCGCAGCGCTCGCCGCGCAGCAGCCGCAGCAGCAGCAGCAGCAGCCGCAGCGCACGCCCGTGCGCAGCTTCCGGCGCGGCCTGATAGCAGGCGTTGTGCTGAGCGCCGGGTTGCACGTGGCGCTCGGCTGGGGCTGGCAGGCAGCATGGCCGTGCTGGCCGCTCGGCAGGCGCCGCCCGCGCAAACTGGGTTGGCAGTGGGGCTCGCGCATGTGAGGCTGCCGCAGGGTGGGAGCATGCAGACGCGGCACGGGTGGTGCATCCGTGGACGTCCACCCAGCCTGCGAGGGCCTGAGTGGAGGTGGGTGTGGAAATGGGATCAATGTGGTGCCCTTGGTACAATCGCGTGCACTCTGGCCACTGCTCGTGCTCAAAGTGCGGAGCTTTTTTGGAAATGGCACAAACTCGGACAAGTGGTGCGGGATTGTGGTGCGCGGCAGTGTGGACAGAGGGTGCCACGTGTCGTGTGGAGCTGTGACTCGGAGCAACCTAGCCGCGGCCATGTGCTGTGCTCGCGTGCGCTGCGGGCGTCAAGGCCGCCTGGCGATGGGCATGCGCCTGTGGAATGCATTCACACAGGACCTTGCGGGCGACAGAAGTCTATCAAGCACTGGCTTGTGGACCCTGTGCTTGGATGGCCATTTGTGGCTGGCACTTTGGCGTTGCTGCGGGGTGGACGCCGCCTCCCGGATTCCCATGCCCTGCCCGACCTCACTGCTGCTGCTTGCAGCACAAGATGTGAGCAACGCCAGGGCACCAACATTCCGCATGGCGCTGGCTATGTCGTGTTGACGCAACGCAGTCTGCTGCCTCCGTCCGACCTGTGGTTGCAGGAATGCGTTATGAGACACCTGTGGCCACGATTATTCATCATTTGCTAGATCGTGGTGTACCTGCAGTGAAAGTGACTCTGTGCTGGCGGATGGAGAGACTGTGGAGGAGTATGAACTTGTGGAGAAGCGGCCATGTGAAGAGTGTGGCCTCATGCATGCGGGAATCATTATATTAGATGACGACTTGAGCCAGTAGCTTCTGCATGCAGGGGGTTTGGTTCTCACAAGCTGGCCTCATGAGGCCTCAGCCAAGCATGCTCCACTGGCAGCTCGCAGCCAACCATAAGCAGCCAACCATAAGCCACAACTAGCATGCCGTCCTGGCTCACTGCTGCTCATGCTGGTACTAGCACCCTGCTTGAGCCAACGACACTGCCCCAACCAGTACTGCAGTTGATGCCATGGCCGTGCATGGCTCCTCAAACTCATGCACCAGTACTGGCCAGTGGCCACTGTAGCATGCTAATGCATACCTCTGTGACGTCTCTGTCCCCTCCTGACGTTTCTCTCTCCTCAGCTATCACAGCCTCAGCCAAGCCTTGTGGCAGTTCACGAGGCAAAGCACAGGGCCAGCTTCAATCAGGACAGGCCAGTGAGCGCATGCTGCTGAGAAGTTCAATTGTCTGATAAGTTGTGCCAAGCAGCAGCAACAGTGTGGAACTAGATGAAGGCGCTGCAGCGCTAGCCTGGGCGAACGCACGGATGGACGCACAGATGGACACGTACACATTGGTTGGTATACTATACAACATAGTATTGGTTGGCAATGATGACTAGCAAGGGCTAGCTACCCACAGTGCAAAGCCAAGCCTCACTTGAGCAAACAATACAACCCCACCTGAACATGGAGTTTGGAAATGAGGGTGGGGTCAGAGGCCAGAGCTCTGCAGATCTGCACCTCTATACAGTGCAGGAGCCCAGCAGCAAGGCCAGCTGGCTCCAGGTGTGATGGTGGCCTGTGCACGCATGCCTAGCATGCCTAGGCCGAACCCACAGAGCTCTGCAGAGGTCTATTTGCACGGATCAGCTTCCAGATGATGCCAGCAATCTGAACCTATCGATCATTGAACCAGCCCCATGTTGTGGTCACCAACCGTTTCACTTCGAGCGTTCCGAATTCTCCCCAAGCACTGCACCCGCGGCCGTCATCCATGACAAGACGTACGTACTGCAAGAACTGCAAACTGAACCTTACGGCTGACCCAGGTGCTGTATGCCACTGTTTGCATGCTAGTTGGTTTCGCGTGCGGATTGTCTCCCCGGGCGCTCATCGGAGTTAGCTCATCTGCGCGGCAATCGCGAGCGTTGACTGGTCATGGCCATGCATGGGCGATCGCCCGTTCAACGTTAACTGCAGATTCAAGTACGTTGCCAGGCTGTATTGCGCCATCTGCCCGTCCGAACGTGGTCTGCGATGACGACCGCGAATGCGCACCATGGGAAGTCACACTGAATTCTCTAATGCCTGGTGCGCGTGCTGGTCGTGCTGCTGGCTCCGAATCCGAGCTCGGCGGCCGAGTCGTGCATGCGCGCCTTGGAGTGCCCGCGGTGCACCATTATCTGTGCAAGTCCAGGCGATGGGTCTTGCCGCGCAGAGTTGACTCATTTGCTTGCCAGTCGTCCATGGCCAGACCTGTGCACGCGCCGTGGTGCCGGAGTTCGAATTCAGCAAGAATTTCTTTCGTAACTACATACGTGCACGTGACGACTAGTCGTCACGCAAAATGAAAAAGAAGGACAGAAAGTCGGGTTTCACGCCAGATCGAGTCGGGCACAGCACGCCTACGCGTATACGGCCGGACAGCGGCCGGATCCGGACACAGTCTCCTGAAGATGTACATGTAGAGGGCACGAAATACGCATGCGCGCCAGCAGTTTCCATACGTATACAATTACATGTGTCCGTGCACTCTTTTGTAATTATAACCACCACACATGTACATACTCGTGCGCTCTCGACTCGATGGAAGCAATCGCCAAGAATTCGAAACGGCCATACGGTGGCACATGTATCACTCCGAAACTTGTCACATGTACAGCCACACGTTTGAACTGCAGCGGTTGCCAGGTCCTGGACATTTGTAGTGGGTATATTCATGGCGGCCTGCAGCTGAGCGAGGCTGTGATGCAGCTGCAGCTGATGATCGTGGTCGAACTGTGCACGGACTGATCAATTGCAATGTCACAGTCGAGGCTTGTCGCGATCGGGGCTTGCACAGTCGGGGCTTCGAGTACTAGTTCGACCGGGCCACGGGCCGAATGCGCATCTATAACATACGCTTGCATCTAGTATTTAGTACCGCAGAGCGCCAAGTTGTTGCCATTGGTGACTCAAATGCACGAGGAAGTCTTCATGGTCGCACCAGTTGGGCGCACAAAGCGCTGCGCATACCACGTAATTGCAAGCTCTCTAGCGCTATCACGTGATAGGGTGCCGTGATTGCGCGAGAAGCATGTGACACGCTTCTTGTACTGTCAAGCATGTGACACTTCTTGGCCCACGGGCCATGGGCCCGGGCCTCATGAATGATGCCTCAGTGCCCGTGCGCATCTTGCGCGACTTAAGACTGCAGAGCTCTGGGTATGTAGATTTCCAGAGCTCTAGACGAGCTGCCGGAACTTGAAGCGTCGGTGTTGAAAACTGAGCTCGCCCCCAAACTATCAATTCAGTATTGACAGGCCTGGGAACCGTAGAGAACTCAACGGTGCGCGGAGCTCTGCGGAGTTGTGACGTTCGACGCCAGTCAAGGCCTTCGATGAGGATTATAAGTTTACGAATTCTTCACTGAGCGAGGCAAAGCACGCATGCATGCACAGATGATTGCCAAATCTTTATGAGAAGCTGCGACACAGGCATGTGTGGCATCGGGCGCGCCTCGAGCTCGCCGAGGCCTCGGGATGACAGCTGGCAAGCCCCGAGCCATGAGAAGCCACTCCAGCATCAGAGTTCATCTCTGTGGGAAGCACTCTTGCAATTAGGTGAAGCCGCATCCATGGCCAGGACGTCCGGAAACAGCATGTTCCATGCCAATCCAGCATGGCGGTACATATACTTACGAGAGGCCCAGCAGCCGGGCTGCTGGATTGGGTGGCGGGCATGCCAGGCTTGCATGAAAACAGAAAGGGTGACACCCTATGAATTCGTTTGCTGACATCCCTGTGAAGTCGGTTGACGGCATGCATGCATGGCATCTTCATAACAAATAACCGCCGATGTTCGCGCCCTGTTTCAAGAGGCCTATTTACACAGCCCGGTCACAGTCAGACGCTCTTTATTTCTGTGCTTTCCTATCTTGGAGGTCTGCCGAATTGTTCGTGTGTCAGCCACCGTCACCCCGCTTCATCAGATCACACGGGCGAGGCCACCAAGGCAATCTTACCGCTCTGTCGCATTGGTGCGCCTTCAGCCAGAAGCGCTCCATTGAAACAGATATTGCTCGATGGTGATGGTGAATCTGTTGATGAGAACTTGTTGGCAGTCGCCTTGCTCGGTGTCCCTGCTGGTTTTGCGGTGGATACTTGCGCATGCACGATCGACGCCGAGTGCTCTGTCGACGGGTTGACGCGGGCCACGGTCGATCCAACGCCGTCCACGGCACCGGCGGTACACGCAGCGCGCAGGCACGTCGTATCAACTGAATTTCTAAGATTTGAATTGATGTCGTGGAGCACGGCCGCTGTACTAACGTTTTCCGCGGAGCAAACGAGCGCTGCAGGCTTGTAATTGCCAACGCAAGGGCGTGGCATGGACTCGGTCTACGCAAGATTGACCGCAACAAAATGATCATGCACATTTAGAGAAGGATGCGAGGAGGAGCAACAACTTTTGCGAATTTCTCGTTTGACAGGCTCGTGAAGGAAAATCACCTGCGCTCGCGTGTGTGTGCAGCTGGCCTCGAGCTCGGAGCAGGCAGGCAGCCATGATCGTGGCAGCTGTGGCTGTGCTGGCCTTGGCGCACCCCGCGGCCGCGAACAACCGTAAACAGCTGGCCGCAGATGTAGTGGGCCTGCACTCCGCCTACATGGAGGTACGCGTCCGGTCACAGAGTACGATGTCCGCCTGCAGGCGGTGGTGAGCACTTGCGGGAGCTAGCCCTGTGTCACGACTGATTCATGCGGAAGAATCAAGTTTGTGACGTATTGACATGACGTAAGTGCGTGCGTCTATCGAGACGACAATTGCACTGGTTGAGGCATGTTGCAGGCCCAGCGTGCCGGCAAGGAGCCTTCAGACAGCGGCACGTTCTCGAGTGTCTGGTCCTGGAAGCAGGAGGCCTTCCTGGACGTCTGCCCGACGCTCAAGAAGTCGATGTCGGCGTCCGCCAAGAAAGCTTTGACAGACTTTCCGGGATACTTCGAAGCCGGAAGTGCGCATACCCGGTGCACCGCGGTGCATACGATCGCCCAGCGCTGTACCCATGTGTCGACACAGAAACGCGTTGCACCGTCTGTCACACATCTCGATGGCTGCATGATATCTCAAGTTTATAGGGCTTTGACGAGATTCGTAAATCTCCGTTGGCCGTTGGTAACAGTTCAGGCAGCGCGCTTGTGCACATGTTAACCCGAGGCATGCATGCAGACACCGTCATTGCGCCAGGCCCATCCAGCCAGGCCGTGACCCAGATGGCCATGGCCGGCATCTTCTTTGACAATACCTTCGGCTCCAGCAAGCCAAGCTCCACGGGCCAAGCCTCCGGCTGTGTCACCAAGAGCATGTCCACCAAGACTGCATCGTCACTGATGTTCAGGCAACTCATGTGCGCCCGGCTGCCACTAGTACTGTGCAACACCAGCTGTGTGGAACAGCCTGAGGGCAAAACCGCGCCATGAGTGTATGTGCTCCCTGTTTGCGCTGAAGGCTAGTCTGATCTGTTTGCAACGTGCTTTCCCCTCGCAGCAGCAGCACGATCATGCACCATGATCCTGTCAGTACAGTATTAATTAATTGTCCACGAGAGTCCCACACAGGCAGGTCCATGCCACACATGCATGCTGTGCAACGCAACTGTTTGCTCTCTACCTCTCTACCTCTCTCTCCCTTCCCAGTAGCCCCACTCTGTGTACGCCCCCGCGTGCAAGAACTCTGCGTGTGAGGCATATGCACAGCGTGGACATCGTATTGCCGTGTGGTCTGCGCCGGTCGACGCGCTGTGCCATGCTGCGCAGGTACGCTGGGCGGTGGCTCTCGGCCATGATCTACAACGACGGCCCCCCGGACAGCTTCAAGATGGTGATTGGCATCTCCGACGGCGGCACGTACGAGGACGACCGCCCGACGTGGCTCTCGCCCAAGCGCTACCAGGACAAGTGCTACGTGGCCGACGCGAAAAACCCTGCCGGCGACGTCGCGGCCATGGTGCGACACCCTGACGCCGTCACTGGCACGACCGCCGTGCATGTGATGTGAGTGCGCGTATGCATGATGCGTATGCTGTGTGCTGGGACTGTGTATCTTTCGCCTCATGTATCTTCTACATCATTGTACACAGCATGTCCGCGGGGGTGAATGCTGTGCTGGGGTGCTGCGGCGATCTCCGCGCGCGCAGCCGCGGGCATGTGAGGCCGACTTGGGTGCAATGACGGTCGCCGAGGTACGGAGCGGGTGGACGGCCCAGCAGCAGGACTGGCGCGCTGCCGCCCGCATGCTATAGCACCGCCGCAGCACAGCACAGCGTGGTAACAGCTGATCATGCACTGCCGCCCGCGTGACATGGCCATCGGCGCTGCCATGGTTTCAAAGTTGCCGCCCCCCGCGAGCCCCGCGCTGTCAGGCTGCTGCGCAGTGTTCACGGCGAGAGCTGCCGCAGCGCGTGTCACGCAGGCGCGTGCATGTGCAGGCCGCCGCCGCGCTGGCGCTAAACGCCAAGTATATGAAGATGAAGGGGTCAGCGAGCGCGGCCAGCCTGTTTGAGAAGAAGGCCAAGGCGGCGTACGCGTACGCCAAGACGATGGACAGCCGAGACGCCAACAAGGCCGCATGCTCGCGCAGCAGCGCCACCACCAACTGCATCGGCGACTGCGGCGACGCTGCCCTCTCCGTGCGCCCCCCCCCTGAACAGCTGCTGTCCTGTCGCCATACATGAGCGCACCCCACCCCGGGGTCTGCGAGTGCACTCATGAATGCCGGCAGGACAGCAGCTGAGGCAGGCGTGAGCGAGTGTGCACGTGGCAGCGAACAAGAGGCGCGCTGTGTGGGATTTAGTCTGTGCGGCATCAGGCAGTGCCATGCATGCTCGATCGCCTCACATTCCTGTTTGGTCCATGCATATGCTCCTCAGCGCAGCAAGGGTGGACAGCTGGCTTGCTGACGCATGACACGTGCTGTGGCTGTGAGGTGCAGTCATGCGACCTGTACGCGTTCAACAACAACATCGACCGGCAGCTCTTTGCGGCGGCCGCCTCACTGTACTGGCTGACCGGCTCGCCAGGGTACCGCGCCGACGCCGACCGCATCTACCCTGCGGGCTTCCAGTTCTGGTGGCAGTGGGGGCACCCCTGGCCGACGGGCATCATCGCACTCGCCGCCGCGGCCGACCCCAAGAAGGCCCCGCAGAACAGCAAGGACTACTACAACGACCAGCTCCGCCGCATGGTCGAGCGCTGGACGGACTGCAATGATGGCCGCAAAACGAGCTACTGCGAGTGCGCACCCCTGTAGCTATTTTGTGCTGCGCGTGATGCGTGCTGTGTGCCGTTTGTGATGTGTGCTGTGCGTCATGTATGCTGCGAGTCATGTGTGCTGTGGGTGCTGCGCATTCTGTGTGTACTGTACTTTTGGGTGCCTGGCTCAGCAGGGGCGTGCTGTGCAGGAAGACGAAGGACGGGCGGACGTACCCGATGGACCTGCCATGGGGCAACATGGGCGTGAGCCTCGGCGCGATGTGCGCGGCGGGCATCTACCACAAGATGGGGCTCGACGACAGGGTGCGGCCGCAGGCGGCGTGCTTCCTCGAGGAGCAGCTCGCGTACACCACCAACCACAAGTGCTCGCGCGCCGGCGAGGCCTGCAACACGGGCACCTCTGCCGGCTACTCCTACCTCATCGGGTGAGCGCCCCCCCTCCACGCGC
>JALKAD010000024.1:39903-55974 GCA_024500015.1 Ulva compressa | reverse complement strand
ACCTTCGGCTCCAGCAAGCCAAGCTCCACGGGCCAAGCCTCCGGCTGTGTCACCAAGAGCATGTCCACCAAGACTGCATCGTCACTGATGTTCAGGCAACTCATGTGCGCCCGGCTGCCACTAGTACTGTGCAACACCAGCTGTGTGGAACAGCCTGAGGGCAAAACCGCGCCATGAGTGTATGTGCTCCCTGTTTGCGCTGAAGGCTAGTCTGATCTGTTTGCAACGTGCTTTCCCCTCGCAGCAGCAGCACGATCATGCACCATGATCCTGTCAGTACAGTATTAATTAATTGTCCACGAGAGTCCCACACAGGCAGGTCCATGCCACACATGCATGCTGTGCAACGCAACTGTTTGCTCTCTACCTCTCTACCTCTCTCTCCCTTCCCAGTAGCCCCACTCTGTGTACGCCCCCGCGTGCAAGAACTCTGCGTGTGAGGCATATGCACAGCGTGGACATCGTATTGCCGTGTGGTCTGCGCCGGTCGACGCGCTGTGCCATGCTGCGCAGGTACGCTGGGCGGTGGCTCTCGGCCATGATCTACAACGACGGCCCCCCGGACAGCTTCAAGATGGTGATTGGCATCTCCGACGGCGGCACGTACGAGGACGACCGCCCGACGTGGCTCTCGCCCAAGCGCTACCAGGACAAGTGCTACGTGGCCGACGCGAAAAACCCTGCCGGCGACGTCGCGGCCATGGTGCGACACCCTGACGCCGTCACTGGCACGACCGCCGTGCATGTGATGTGAGTGCGCGTATGCATGATGCGTATGCTGTGTGCTGGGACTGTGTATCTTTCGCCTCATGTATCTTCTACATCATTGTACACAGCATGTCCGCGGGGGTGAATGCTGTGCTGGGGTGCTGCGGCGATCTCCGCGCGCGCAGCCGCGGGCATGTGAGGCCGACTTGGGTGCAATGACGGTTGCCGAGGTACGGAGCGGGTGGACGGCCCAGCAGCAGGACTGGCGCGCTGCCGCCCGCATGCTATAGCACCGCCGCAGCACAGCACAGCGTGGTAACAGCTGATCATGCACTGCCGCCCGCCTGACATGGCCATCGGCGCTGCCATGGTTTCAAAGTTGCCGCCCCCCGCGCGCCCCGCGCTGTCAGGCTGCTGCGCAATGTTCACGGCGAGAGCTGCCGCAGCACGTGTCACGCAGGCGCGTGCATGTGCAGGCCGCCGCCGCGCTGGCGCTAAACGCCAAGTACATGAAGATGAAGGGGTCGGCGAGCGCGGCCAGCCTGTTTGAGAAGAAGGCCAAGGCGGCGTACGCGTACGCCAAGACGATGGACAGCCGAGACGCCAACAAGGCCGCATGCTCGCGCAGCAGCGCCACCACCAACTGCATCGGCGACTGCGGCGACGCTGCCCTCTCTGTGCGCCCCCCCCCTGAACAGCTGCTGTCCTGTCGC
Source organism: Ulva compressa (assembly GCA_024500015.1). Taxonomy (NCBI): domain Eukaryota; kingdom Viridiplantae; phylum Chlorophyta; class Ulvophyceae; order Ulvales; family Ulvaceae; genus Ulva; species Ulva compressa. The sequence continues at coordinate 54,553 of JALKAD010000024.1, read as the reverse complement.
AATACATGAGCGCACCCCACCCCGGGGTCTGCGAGTGCACTCATGAATGCTGGCAGGACAGCAGCTGAGGCAGGCGCGAGCGAGTGTGCACGTGGCAGCGAACAAGGGGCGCGCTGTGTAGACTTGAGTCTGTGCGGCATCAGGCACTGCCATGCATGCTCGATCGCCTCACATTCCTGTTTGGTCCATGCATATGCTCCTCAGCGCAGCAAGGGTGGACAGCTGGCTTGCTGACGCATGACACGTGCTGTGGCTGTGAGGTGCAGTCATGCGACCTGTACGCGTTCAACAACAACATCGACCGGCAGCTCTTTGCGGCGGCCGCCTCGCTGTACTGGCTGACCGGCTCGCCAGGGTACCGCGCCGACGCCGACCGCATCTACCCTGCGGGCTTCCAGTTCTGGTGGCAGTGGGGGCACCCCTGGCCGACGGGCATCATCGCACTCGCCGCCGCGGCCGACCCCAAGAAGGCCCCGCAGAACAGCAAGGACTACTACAACGACCAGCTCCGCCGCATGGTCGAGCGCTGGACGGACTGCAATGATGGCCGCAAAACGAGCTACTGCGAGTGCGCACCCCTGTAGCTATTTTGTGCTGCGCGTGATGCGTGCTGTGTGCCGTTTGTGATGTGTGCTGTGCGTCATGTATGCTGCGAGTCATGTGTGCTGTGGGTGCTGCGCATTCTGTGTGTACTGTACTTTTGGGTGCCTGGCTCAGCAGGGGCGTGCTGTGCAGGAAGACGAAGGACGGGCGGACGTACCCGATGGACCTGCCATGGGGCAACATGGGCGTGAGCCTCGGCGCGATGTGCGCGGCGGGCATCTACCACAAGATGGGGCTCGACGACAGGGTGCGGCCGCAGGCGGCGTGCTTCCTCGAGGAGCAGCTCGCGTACACCACCAACCACAAGTGCTCGCGCGCCGGCGAGGCCTGCAACACGGGCACCTCTGCCGGCTACTCCTACCTCATCGGGTGAGTGTGCGCGACCCACCACCACGACGCCCCCCTTCCCCCCCCTCATGCGTGCCCCCCACCAAGGCCCCCACCATCAACGCCCCCCCTCCGTGGCCCTGCCTTCCTGCAAGTCCGCAGCCTTGCCCTTGCAACCTGGCCCTTGCAGAAAGTGCACATCTACCTATGCACCCATTCTACATCATCTACATAATCCCTTTAATCCCTACTACATTCTACAGAATCTACGTATCTATCCATGCACCCATCTATAGGTCGTCCACAGTGCCGCCGCTCGCGGTCGAGGTGCTCCCTCCCGACGGGCGCGGACGCTGCCTGGGCCTTCGGCAGGAAGGCCGCCCCATGCACGCCTGAAGCCAGCTTGCGGATACTCCCTATCGGAGCATTGGCAACATCAGCACTGCGGGGCCCCACGGGACTGCTGCTGTGAGCTTGTGCGTATGTATCCCAGCACAGCAGACGACCGCCCGCTGCAGCGATGTGCCAGGCGCGGGAGCGCTTGCAACCGAGGTGCAGCGGCGGCCATGCTGTGACCCGCGGCGCGCTGTGCAGATACGGCGCCAAGTACCCGACGCGTGTTCACAGCCGCGAGGTGTCCTTCCCGTTCTTCGAGGCCAAGTCAACGCGCGACGACAACAACGTGCTCTGCGGCGGCGTCGTGTCGGGGCCATACACTGATGATGGCGGAAGCACGGACAAGTACACCAACGACCGCCGCAAGTGGTTTGAGTCGGAGGCTGCGCTGGACTACGGCGGCGCGCTCGCCTGCGCCTTTGGCGGCTACGCCGCACTCTCAACGGCCGACCTCTCCTCCTGTTCCTCCCGCACCCCCTTCACTGGTCGGTCCGGTGCGTCTAGCAAGTCTCCATCACGCCAGAGTAAGCCGGCGCCAAAGAGTAAGCCGGCGCCTAAGCGTAAACCGGCTCCCAAGCCGGCGCCAAACCGCAAATCAGCACCTAAAAGCAAGCCTGTGGCAAAGCCGTCGTCACGTGGGCGCAACTCCGGGCCACGCCAGCGTCGCGGGCGTGGCCTGTAGGCGCCCGGTCCACGTATGCAGTGATGCACAGTGAATGTGGTGAGTGCTCAGCATTGATGTAGACCTGTGTGAGGAGCCTGGCAACAAGGCTGACCAGGCTCACAGTGAGGACGAATGAAAAGCAACTGTTTGTGCCATGCATGCAGGTTAGGTGCGATGTCAAGATGCTGCATCCCAGCTGCGCAGCTGCCCCTCGGCTGTGTCCATAGGGAGACAGCTGGCTCCCTGGCCTGCTGCTGCGTTGTAGTTTAGCTGCTTCGACCTGTACACAAACACTGTGTCATCAAGTTTTTGGATGATCATGCATGATGGTGCTTTCCTGTATCAGCTGATAAGGCAGCTTCCATTAGTTTTCAGAGCGTCAATAAGCTGTCCATTTCCATCAGATGCCAGTGATTTAGGGCCTGTAGCTACAGCAGTTGTGGAGAGGTGCTGCCGGAAGGTACTCCTGGCAGACATGCTCGACACAGTCGCTCACTTGCTATTACTGTCCGAGGAGGCGTCAGGCCATGTCATGGGATGAACCAATGCAGACATGTTCAAGATGATGTAATTACTCATGCGCAGTCTCCGCGCTGCAGCGCGCGCTGGACTTCCAAAGTCATGCAAACTTACACCAGTGTCAGTGCCATGTCATCTTTTCCTGTATTCCAGTGCCATGCCAGCTCTATCCGCTTCACTGTTGAAGCTTCATCTTGCAACATACCAGCACGATTCCTTCAAAACGCCATCTTGCTCATGTCTCTGATGGTTTGCATGATATCTGTGTATGCTATCGGTGCCCACCCTTTCAGGCCTTCTTTGCTCTATTTCCGAAATGCAGCCCAGCCAGGGCAATAATTCGCAATACAAGGCCCTGTAGCAGAATCCAGATCAAGCACTGCCAGAACACCGAAGTGCAGTCAGACAGTTGAAAGTCCAGGAGCCGCAACAGGGCATCCGCCTCTTCCTGATCCAGGACCTGGTCTCCATTGTTGATGTACAGCTTGTCTACTTCGCAAACTCCCAGCCGGTTCATGAACAGCAAGGTCTGGTTCTGGAGATGTGACGGGGTCGCCTGAGCCTCTGTGATGGCCAACGCTTCCATGGCCCACCTGAACAGACACATCCTTGCTTCTCACAACCTGCCTTGATCTCTCAACCTCATTTCATACCAACACTGATTTTGCTGTTTCCTTGGGTCCTGACACATACTCAGGGATCTCTGCCAAAGAGGCTCATCAGGCCTCATCATGCACCCAAACGGTTCAGTGGGTGTCCAAGTTCCTGCCAGGTGCACCTGGGATGCTGGAATCAGTGTTGGTCCGGTGGTCTGCAGGCACAGCGTGGCCCGCATGCCGCACCTGGAGTACGAGGTGAACAGCACAGCCTCCAGTGGCGTGCCCCGTGCCGCGGCCAGGGTCGGGGCGGTGCCGGAGAGGAAGGCGCCAATGATGAGGGACGTGAAGACGGTGCCGACAAGCACGGAGTGCCGGGGCAGCAGCGCGGAGAGGGCGTACGCGGCGCCGGAGCTCCAGAAGGTGATGGCGAGGCAGACGAGGTAGTAGCGCGTGATGCTGGCCGCGGGCAGCGTGAGGTGCCAGTACGGCCCGACAAACAGCAGCGGCGCCTGCACCGCACAGCAGCTGCTGCACAGCCTGGCACGCCTCTGGGGCTTGACAAGGGCGGGCGTGTTGTCGCGAGGATGCTAGGACTGCAGCCGGCAGGGCGTTGCCAGCGTCCAATGCTGGGACAAACACCGCGTATACGTCGGAGAGATGGGGGGAAGGGCGCACCAGGATAACGTAGTACATGTCGATGAAGCTGATGCCGAGGAAGTAGGGCAGTGTTCGCAGGCCCTTGGAGGCCTCGCGCCAGTACATCTGCTGCTCCTGCAGTCACCACCGCCGGCTCACGCCACACCGGCCGGGCGAGCGACAGCGCTGGACGGGCCAGCATGGACGCTTGGAAATACCATGACCCACTGGCGCTGCTGCTGAAACGGCGCCATGCTAGCAGCAGCCATCTTGGCACCGCGGTGCACCGTGAGCAGTGTGGCGGCTCCATGCGTGGGGCCGTGTGTGTCCGTGCGGCACAGGCACACTGATGCGCTTCACTGCTTGCAAGATGCCACATGCGCGCGGCGTTGATCAGAAATGTGACAGGGCAGGGCTGAAGTGTGAAAGGAGAGCAGGCTGGCGGGCGCACCCGGGTGAAGCTGCGGAGGAAGGTGGCGCTGGTGAGGGTGCAGAGCGTCGTGGCGGCCATGACGGTCTGGCCCGGGGACTGCTGCAGCTGCCAGTCGGTGCCGTGGATGGCGCCGACGACGCAGGCGGCCGCGAGCAGCAGGCTGATGTCAATGACGGTGGTCGGGAAGAAGTCTCGGAAGCGCTTGAGCGCGGTGCGCTTGATGATGAGCAGCAGCTGCAGCAGCTGGTTCGGCGGCACCTGCTGCGCAAGGCTGTCGCGCACGCTGCCCAGCATGCCGCTCTCCGCATCGCCAACGGAAGCCATCATGCGCCGCATCGTGCCGGCGACCATGCTCTTGCTCATTGGGCTGCTGCGGTCGCCGGCGACGAGGTCTGCGGCTAGCGACCCCGAGCCGTCGTTTGAGCGCGCGCGCGAGCCGAACAGCCGGCGGGCAATGCCGGCGCGCTCCCCTGACGACCGGGCGGGGTGGCTGCGCAGCTGCTGCGACACGTCAGCAGAGCTGCCCACCGTTTCGTCAAATGCGACGCCCTCACCGACGGCGTGCCCCGTCCGGGCGCCCCGCGGCGCACCCCTTTGGTTCCGCAGTGCCTGCACATTGCTCCGCCTGATGCGTCGCAGCAGGCGCGGCTCATAGCTGCAGAGACGCCTGCTGCTGGTCACGCATGTGCGTCTGGCAGCGCACCTGTGCTTGAAGGTGACGTGGCGGTGGTGCATGCTCGCGCTGGCTCAGCTGGATCTCGGCGGCACGGCCCCCTCTGGCCCACTCCAACCCCTCGCCTACTCCCCGCCCGCTGCCGTCCAAGAATCTGTTCACTGTGCCTCCAACAATGCCCTCGCCCACGAGCCCCGACGTGTCATCATACTGCGTATGGTCGCCTGTACTGATCAGGCCACGCGACAGCGTGCCTGTGGCGGTCCCCGGCCCTGAGAGGCGCCCAGTCAGGCCGGCCTCCGCCCGCATGGCACGAACGTGCGCGGCGGCGGCCACGCTGGGGTCGCCAGCACGCACCACACCGCTAATGGTGACGTCATCGCTCTCTGCCGAGCTCGGCGAGCCGCTGTCGGCCGCGCCGCGCCGCATGTCGAATGTGACATTCTCTAGCGCCACCATGCGCTCCGACGGCGGCGGCGGCTGCACAGCACGCCCGGCAGAGGGCTGCGCAGGCAGGCTCTCTGCCTCAGAGAGGGACCACGAGCCGCTGCGGCGGCTGCGGCTGTCGGACCACAGCAGCGATGTGCCGCCCGGTCCGGAGGACTCAAGTGTTCGCGGCATACTGCTGCGCTCCGGCCCGTGCTGCGTGTCCTCCGCTGCCGGCTGCAGTCGCAGCATGCGTGTGGCTGCAGCAGCGTCGCTGTTGAGCGCGGGCGGCAGTCGGCCGCTGTCACTGCCGCTGTCACCGTCGGGGTCCGAATCAGCACCGACCCGCCCGGACGGGTGCTCGACAGACACTGAGTCAAATGCTGTGTTCGCAGCCGTTGCGAGGGCCCTGCTTGCGTCCTCTGGCGGGCTGTCAGGAGCATCCTCCGGGACTCCCTCCAGAGCGAGCAGCAGCTGCGCACACGTCACCTGGCCCTGCTCATTGCCCAGCTCTCTCGTCATGTTCTCAAACACCTGCATCACAGTGGCATCTTGCACCCTCACGTAGCTGCCCGGCACCGCCATGAGCTGCCCTGCAGACGTGTCCGCTGGGCTGCTGCCACCCTGATTGTCAGGCATGGACACATGTCCGTGACACTTGGCGGGGTCAGGGATAGTGTGATGTCACTGATGTGGCTATGCATTATGGCAGACACTACAGCTGCCGCTGGAGCCGTGGTGGCACGCGGCGAGCGGACATTGAGGCGGCAGAGGGTCACACACACCGCCGCCGCATGTGCACACAAACCTGATGCGAGCGTGGCAGCACGGGTGCAGTCGTGGGACAGCGGGGCATGGACGCACAGCAGGGGGCACGACGATGCCGAGCTTGCGGAAGAGCGCAGAGAGCTCCTTGGCGTCCAGCGCGCCGGAGCCGTCCTCGTCCGCGGCCTGGAACTCGTCAAACAGCCGCCGGCGCACCTCCGGCGGCAGCCGGAACGAGTCCCGCCATGCTGTGCTCTGCGCCGCGGTGTGCATGTTGAGGAACTCCTGGCCGTGCAGCTCCCACAGCTCCCTGCAGGCACCAGCGGCATGCATCGTAATGCAGGCACCAGCGGCCGGCACCAGTGGCAGGCCTCGTGCCGAGCGGCCGGGGGGCATGCGTGCACGCGCACGGTGCCCGCACGCTGGCACGTATATGCTGTCCTGTGTATGCATATGCACGTATATGCTGCTGCGCGGTAGAAGACGCGGCATTATGGGAGGATGCTGAAGCTCAAGGTGTGGTAGCACAAATATGGCAGCATGGTCACTGCGGCCTCGTCACACCACAGTTTGCACGGTGTCCGTAAGGAACACACGTCTCCGCTGGTACATACAAGCTAGTTGTGCGGCAGAACGCATCACGCACAGATATTCGCAGGGAGCACGATCCACATGGCAAGAATCGGAAGGTGAGTGGTTGCCAGCAATGTCAGTCGGCGGAGGGAAGGCGCACGGGAGGCTCTCCTTCTTGAAGAAGGGGTCTCCGGCCTTGCTGACGCGGCCGGACACGACGTCGAGGTTGAAATCGGCGATGTTGTCGTGCGGCCGCATAGCAAAGCCGCGCAGGCGGAAGTAGGGTGCGGTGAGGAGGGGCGGGCCGTTGTAGACAGTGACGCCGCCGACGCCGAGCAGCAGCAGCGAGTCGAGGAGCTCGTAGAGCGCGTAGCGCGGCTGGTGGATGACGGTCACGACGTTCATGCCGCACCCAGCGAGCCGGCTCAGCGAGCGCAGCACGTCGATCGATGACGTCGCGTCCTACACAGCGCGGGGGGGGCTGCACGCCAGTGCTGTGCTGCGCGCTGGCACAGATCGCAGCCTCAGTGGGGCCGAGGAACGTAGCCGGTTCTGTGAAACTCATGACGTGCACAGTGGTGGACAGGCCACAAGGGTGACAAGCAGAGCACAGAGACTGGTCGGCACGCATGGGCACACTCGGGTGCCATGTCGCAAGGCTAAGGCACTCCAGGCGTGCTGCCTGCAGCAGGATGGTGCGTGCGGCCTGGTCCGGCTGCGCTGGGACGCGTGCGCTGCAGAGAGGGGGCCCGCGCACCAGGCCAGACGTGGGCTCGTCCAGGTACAGGATGGAGGGCATGCCGACAACCTCGAGGGCGATGTTGACGCGCTTGCGCTGCCCGCCGCTGATGCCCCGCGACTCGACGCTGCCGACGATGGAGTCCTTGACCCGTGTCAGGTACAGGTCGTCCAGCACCTGCAATTGCTGTGAGGTTGGCCGGCCTCTGCAGGAGCCGGCAATGATGACCAGGGCGTACACGTAGTTAGCTTGGACAGCTAGCCCCAGGCAGCTAGCCCAGGCCGCATGGTGAATCGTACCTCGTTAACGACACCCTGGCCCTCCCGTGCTGCCTTGAAACCACCTCTGAGGTTCTTTGCCAGGTAGATGTTCTCCAGAACTGTCAGGTCCTCATGAACAGTGTCATCTTGAGGTACGTATCCAACCAGCTCCCTGACCTGTGGACGGTGCACAGGGCCATTGTACCGCATGTGAACTGAGTTAGGAAACCTCAGCAGGATCATGGTGAAGGGCATCAGCGCAGGCGAGCTCTTGGGACCAACATATCACATGCTCCGGACCAACGCTAGAGAAGTTCCCACATGCAAAAAAACACAGGCGACCTCACCTCGTGTGGTGCCATGGGCTCGCCATTGTAACGTATGATGCCGTGCAGCTGGCCATGCACGGCCTTGCCACTGAGGGCTGTCAGCAGGGAGGTCTTTCCGCAGCCACTGGGTCCCATTATTGCATGCAGGTGGCCTGCAAAGGCAGTACCACTTTACGGGCGCCCAACAAGCGAGGACCCGTTTAACGAGCAGCATCGTGTTCGCGCCTAGGTGCAGTTGCATCATGCAGGATCTTGGTTGAAAGCCGTTTGACACAGGGCTGAAGGTGCGAGCATACCTGGGTTATACACGCCTGAGACGTTCTCCAGGAGGAACCTGTTGGAGCCTTTCAGGGCCATGCTGACCCCTTTGAATTGTATCCTGACCATGGGTTGGATCATCAGGCCGCGCGTTCCACCATCACCATAGGTGCGGCCCAAGCGCAGCAGTAGAGTCTTCACCATGTTCAGCAGCTCCTGTTCCGCTGCCTCAGCTGCAGCTGACACAGGCCGCACTCAGCACAGGCGGGTCCACGTTGCAGTGGCTCAAAAGCTGCTTTCTGGACAAGCCGCAGACATAGCAACTGGAAGGGGGGGAGCAAACCGGCACGAGCCCGCTGGCCGGTGACTGCAGAGCGGACATAGATGAAAGACGCCAGCATGATGGCCGCTGCAGCCGCCACAAACACAAAGGCGCCCAGTGAGAGTTGTGGCCGGACCGTCCCCTCGGGGCAGCTTGTCAGCCAGACGCAGTTGCGCGGGGCCTGGCTCTGTTCAGGGCAGAAGCTGCCTCGTGGGCAGATGATCTGTTCGCTGGCACTGGGGCAGTAGTATCCTGGTGCACACCTGCAGCAGCTCTAGCATGTGTACGATACATGTTGGGTCGGTGAGCGCACACTGCCTCTTGCATACCTCTGTAACGAATCTCACCTCTTGCACGACGGTGTGCTACCATGCCACACAATAGTGCTTGTCAGCTCTCGGCACCAGCACAATTGTATGGAAGCAGCTGAGTGAAATATTGCGGCACTTGTGCGAGTGGTGTCAAAGTAGAGTGGCCGTGCGGCTGGTGGTGAAGGGCGCACATGCTAGTCGGCGAGACGGATTGTTCGGGGCAGAAGTTGCCCGCCATCGGGCCACCGTTCTCGTACAACTGCTGAATGACTGTCTGCTGGGGCTGCGGCACCTCTGCAAGCGCGTTTTGCATTACCAGGCCACCAAAGTCGCAGCTGAAGGGCTCGAGTGAGCCCGCAACGCAATAAGTTCCCGCCACGCAAGTCACTCTTTCGCGGGGTGAAGGGCAATGGCTCCCAGGAGGACACCGGCGCTCTGCCAACTGAGAATTGGCGACTGAATCAGCACCGGAGTACGTGCCCCTGGGGCAGAAGTCTCCTTGTGCACACGGTATACAGCGCGCTGTTGTCGTTGTGAAAAAGCGGGTTGGGCTGTCACCGCGAGTCTCACCCAGCCCATCCCCAGTATGGGAGCAAAGAAAGCCTGCAGAAGCAGACATCAATGGCTGCGAGACAGTAACCGTGGCAGGGGGTCCGTGATCAAGACGACTATTATGTGCAGCCAGACAGGCTCTGAGAAGGCTTTCTGTTCCGCCGTCAGATAACGCCCCGCAGGTGTATACTATCAGGAGTCCGCACCAGGCGGACATGCTCCCAAGCTTGGAGACGAAATGGGATTGCACGGACAACCGGCAAAGGCGACAGCGGCCTGATCCACATCATCTGCACTGTGGCAGAGGTGGTCTCCTGGCTCTAGCCGCTTGTCTACATACTCCTTGACCGTCAGCAGGCTGTCATTGTCAGCATCAAACTTGGCAAATACGTATGGGGCTCGGTCTCCTTGTAGGTCAATGCCTGTTGCCTCCAGCCAGTCGCCAAACGCCTCGACATTCACACCTTGTGATGCGCTCTGCAGGTTCTTGACTGATCATGAGTGAACCAAAGCAGCACAGGGAGACTGCCAAAACGTATATGGAACCATACCTGGTTGCTTCGGCTGTACTGTTGAAAGGCATCGTTAGCCTGGTACGATAAGTATGTGAACATCAGCTCCATGCTGGGCATGGTACTGAAAAGAGCACCAACAGCGCCGGATGGTCCATATGGACATGTGTCCGAGCATGTGCCAGAACCAGCCACAGACGCATCAGACGTACAGTCGCTGCATGGCTGACATGCTCCAGAGACTTGATCACAGAAGTGACCTGATGCACATTCATCCGGAGCTGAGCATGATCCGGTGAGGGAGCAATTGCACCTGCAAACACCGGAGTCATCATTATAAGCCATGCGTGCCCTAGATTCCATTGAATCCGACAGGCAGCAAAGGAAGCACAAGAATACTGACTGCGCACCAAGATGGACACAAGTCCTGAAAGGGTGGAAATTCGGTCTTGTACAGGCAGCAAGCCCAACAACCAAGGCAGGTACTGTCGGATGCATGTTGGATGAAATTGCTGGTGCCAGTGTAGCAGTAACTGCATTACACAAAACAGAGTCAGTAAGCTCAGTATATAAAGTGGTTTGTTGAGGTTCGTAGGTGCGATGTCACACCTTCCATGTGCTCCAACAAGCCTGCAATCTGAATGATCCAAGCATGACTTGGGATAAGAATCCTCGTTCACATTGCTTAAAGTTCTCTCTGCTCCCACCTGTGGCTCAGCGGTAGTGATACAACTGTGATGCTCCTCGTCAGAGGTGCAATGTGCCTTGGCGCTGACGACCAGCCACAGCAGCGTATTGTCCCAGCCTAGAGGTGACGCACTAGGGCAGCAAAGCTTAAAATGACTTTCATCAGCAGCATTGTGGACTCCAAGCCTCACGGGGTGTGGCTGTATAGGTTGTATTAACGTTGTCAGACTGTAACAGGTATCTTGACACCCAAGCCCATAGAGCAGCTCCTTGGGCAGATCGTGCCCGCTTTACAGCCGTGAGATCAAGCATGAATCGTTGACTTGCTTGCCAGCGCCTGTTGTACGTGTGTCACAACTTCAGGCAAGAACACGCCAATTCGCATGGGCATCAATTCATTGTTGATCAGAGATCGCTCGAGTCAAAGCTGATGGAGCAGTGCAGCGAATGTAGCCGGACGAATGTAGCCGTGCCGATCTGTCGTGATCAGCATGTATGCTACACGAACTGCCCGAATAGCTCGAGCACCGGTTGTGGACGTCTACAATGTTATTAGTGAACGACAATGCAACTCCTGACATACACACTCTGCATAATCTGGATTTGGTTGGCCGTTTGACAGTCACTTCAGCTGATCGAGCACAGCCCATCGACGCATCAAGGCTATGCGCAGCTGGACTGGATGCACAATAGTTCACCTGAAGCCACATGTACGAGATGCAAATCGCCCGATGTATTGCGATGCAGCGCGCGGTGATCGAGGTCTGGCACAAAGAATGGGCAGTTGATGATGCCTCATCAGGCTGATGTAGTTGGCTTGGTCTGATCGAGCGAACATGGCGCGCGCCAGTCGCCACAACTCGTAGATGCACAGAGCTGTATGTGTGTATGCCTTGACTCACTACCGCCAAGTATGGTTCCTGTTTACAGAACCTGGGGCTAATATGACTGTGTAGGACTGTTGGATCGATTATAATGGCGCGCGGATCTGATCAATGAGTGTGAGTGACAGTGACTCTGCTGAGTCTGACGCGGACCAGCAGCCGACATGGGCCCGCCGGAACACGGACGGCGATACAGAAGTGACGCAAGATGTCCTTGGGTGAGCATAGCTGTGGTAATTCCCATGATTGCGCGATCATGATTGCACGAGCATACCCATTCACGCGCTTGCAGATCATGTTCATTTCAGCGCCGGAATGCTACACTTTCGACGATGCGCCGTACATGCAAAACTTCAAGCATGTATGGAGCCACAAGGCTGTCACTTGTGTGGGCTCGTGTGGCCCATGAAACGCAAACAACAGCAATGCTGCAAGGCCAGTTGCGCTCCCTGTGCCACCGGCGCGCCAAGCGCAAGCTGCACGCCTCATGTCGACACAACTCAGGGGCAATAAGTGTGCAGGTTCCAAGTCCGCCTGCAGCAGTATCCAGGATCCCAGCATCTCGGATTGACTGTGTGGGATGCCTCGATCGTGTGTGCAAAGTACATGGAGAAGGTGCTGCAATCCCAATAATGCAACGAGCATGTACGCTTTGGCATCCTGAGCAATATTGAGCGCTCCCGTTGCATGTTGCGCCACCGAAGTCAGCCACTCTGCGCCTTGTTTTCTTGTCTCATGTGCCATCATTGTGCACAAGCGCACTGAGCTGTGCTGGATAGTTAGCGAGCACCAGGTCAGGAGATATGCAAGTATCGCATACTCCTTGTGGCCAGGTCTTGTCATGCCCGGCTGGCCTGGTATTTCTTGTGGGAAGTTGACAACCGGGGGGACTCACCCGATGTCCCACAGCAATGCACGCACAGAGCCAGGGCCAAACTGTTACACCCGGTCCAGCCTCAAACAGCATACACGTAATTTGTGCAGCAGTCATGGAAGCGCAGCCGATTCCATCCATCGCGCATGCGGGGCAGCCGGGCGATCGAGCTAGGCAGTGGCCCAGGCCTTGCCGGCCTCGCTGCAGCAATGCTAGGCAGCTCCGTGGTGCTGACTGACGTTGCATCAGTCGTGCCACTGATCGAGCAGAACATCCGCCTGAACTTCGAGTCTGCGGCGTGGGCGCAGCAGGCCGCCCTGCGGCAGCAGTTTGGGGCCGCCGCTGCCGCGGAGCTCGACTGGACGGTGCCTCAGCAGCTCGACTCGTTCCGGGGGCCCTACGACATCGTGCTGTGCACGGACTGCGTCTACCACGAGCACCTGGTGAGGGACCTCGCGAGGGTGGTGCTCCACTGCGCTGGCAGCAAGACGACAGGTGCCGCTCCCGTGCTGCTGCTGCTAGCCACCCTGCATCAGCGGTCACCGCACACAGGAAGCAAGCAGCAACAGGTTACATGAGCATGCTGAACATCGTGCCGGGGTAGCACGACCTGTCTATGCCAGCCTGGGATCCGACGAACATGGCTGCCTCAGTGTGCAGTCTGCCTCGTTCTGGCGTCGCAGGCTGCGACGCCGCTGATTGCTGTCGTTGCCCGGGTACGTGGTATGCAGCCATCTAGCTGTTTACAGCAGCCTACATTTTGGCTGCATAGTGCTCCCGCGATCTTTCAGCACCAGTTGTGGAATTTCGCACTGCGGTGCCAATTTCAACTGTGTATGATCGCGGATACATTTTATCCAGCAATCTATCCCGTCAGGACAGTCCGACCAGGTTGTGATGTGCAGTGCTCGTCTGCAACGAGTTCCGCTCCGCCAGCGTCCATGCGGAGTTCAAGCGTGTATTTGGGGGCCACTTTGTGCTGCGCGCAGTGGGCCGCAAGCACATGGATGCGGCATACCAGCACCCAGACATACACCTCCTCAGCCTGACCAGGCGCAAGCGGCCGCTGCCTGACGCTGTGCCGGTGGACTCCGTGATGCACACCGGCGTTCCCGGCCCGGGAGTGCAGCCCAGCGCAATGGAGCCCCCCCTCTCGTGACAAATGTGCAGCAACCGGCCGTGCTGAGCTGCTAGAATTGCGTGCCCAGCCTTCATACCGCAATTGATGGATGCACACATAAAAAAGGCAAGATACGCCTTCGAATTTGGCGATGATGCAGGCCTGTGCATCAGCCTGATCTTTGCGGATGTTTATGTTTCGGTTTGGGCAGCCGAATTGGTTCGGGGTGGTACTGGGTACGGTACTGAGGGATGTAGGATCTGGCGATGCGTTTGCACCAGCTGGTGATGTTGAGCCCCATGCAGCATTCTGCAGGCCTGGTATGCAGCTGCACCAGTTCTGTCCTGGATTGCATTGAGGTATTGTTATGAGTCAAGCTAAAATTACAGCTGCAGGCTTGGATGAACGCTGAGATATGTTAGAGGTATGCTCCACAAGGTGGTAGAACACAGAGGAAAGATGTCAGGCTGGAATGAATAGCACATGAGTTGATGAAAGTTTGCATGCGGGTCCTCGCTTGGTCTGCAGCCATGCACATGTGTAAGCAACATTTGCCAAAAGCACACTGCGTTGAAGCTGTTTCAGCGTATGGAGCACTGTACTTCTCTGCGGAGAACTTTCCTGATGCAATTCTCTGACGTTGTTGCAACGGGAGCTTTCTTGGCGCAAACAGCAACCAGAATGCAAGCCTTGCTGAGACTGTTACCCCATGAAGGCAGCATGTAGCATTAGGCATGTCCGGACAAGTGTCAAGCGGGAATCACCTTCATTTGCACCATATAAAGATGATCTGGCTGCTACCGCCTGAATTTCGTAAGCAATGAACGTTTCGGAACATGCAACATGTTGCAACAGTACGTTTTCCACAAACAGCAATTCTCGGACCGTCGTTGCGACAGCTGCAGCCACAAAATGATGATGAATCGTCATCGCTCTGCAGTCGCGTCAGCATGTGTGACGTCGACGTGTGCAGGCGTGGCGTAAGGGGACCTTGTCACACGTGCAGCACTGCAGTGCTGCTTATGACGTGAGCGCTGATCGACACATGTGGACAAAAGCACACTACAGACGCCAGAGATCAGGCCACTATCTTCGTCTGCTGTCTGGCGATACTTCCGTTGGTCACAGAAGAGCATTGTCACCTGACTATTACGCCTTGCCAAAAGGCAGAACCTCATATTAACCTGC
>JALKAD010000024.1:9951-31886 GCA_024500015.1 Ulva compressa | reverse complement strand
ATTCCCGAATTCACTGCACAGTTGCAAAGAGCCGTAATTCAAGAAGAAGAAGATGAACAAGAAAATGACCATTTACGGAGAAAGTGATACCTCCTTCTGTTGGCCCCCATGCGCTACTTGTGGCCGGGCTACTCTCCTGTTCTTTTGTTCCAATACCTGGCCGTGTTCACATCACCACACATGCAGTTCGTTCACATCACCACACACACATCACCGTGTTCACATCACCACACATGCAGTTTGTCCGTGCAGGAAGCCCGGCCTCAGTCGGCGGAAGATGGCTATGCGAGTCAAGCGAATGCTTGGAGAGGGCTTGAACCCGTTTGGGAAGTCACGTGCATGGTTCAAGGAGACACTTCGACCTGCTGCGAGGGCCAGGTGCGGACACTGCCACGGTATAGCTGAAGCTGGCTCGTAGGAAGCGGTTCAACCCGACCCTTCAGAATGTATCCTCACTGTCTGTCTCTGCTGTGCACGTCGGCTGCCTCGCTCCCGGGTTCTTGCGTTGATCGCTGTGTATCACCGATCCCTGTGCTGCACAGCTGTCCCGAGCACAGGCGTACCCTGATCGCACCACCGGCTCTGGCCACAGTGATATGCCCCAATAGTCGTGCATGGCAGCTGTCCCGGGATCCTCCTGCCGTGATGCGCCTGGCAGCCGAGTGCAGTCCGCGTGCAGGCACCGCAGCAGGGCATCTCCGGACTACGGGCCCCAGGGGGACCGCAGCGCCAGGCGTGGCTCCTGGCGCGGCGCTCAACCTGCCGCAGCCGGCCAGCGCGAGTACATCTCCGAGTTCACAGCCAAGGCGCACTCGGACTCTGAATCATCGGAGGAGCTCAGCCATGGCGGCGGGGACGGCCACCTGGAGGCGCGGCCTGGGCAGGTGGACCCAGCCGCAGGGGAGGGGCCGGTGGCGCTGCCTGCTGCGGCAAACGTGGTGCATGGCAAGCGCGAGTTTACGTACCGTGACCGGGAGGAGGAGCGTGCGCGGGAGGCTGAGCGTGGGAAGATCACGATGAACGAGATGCGGGTCAGCAAGGCGGGCGTGGCGCCGGGCGGCAAGGAGAAGCCGGCGGACCGGCTGAAGCGGCTGATGGCAGCGCAGTTCAACGGCAACGTTGCGGCAGATACAAAGAAGCAGCTGGAGCGGCGGCAGGAGCAGGAGCGCGAGCAGCGGGCCCAGGCGGCTGTGGAGCGGCATGCGCTCGCTGTTCCACGGGGCCGGGCGGGCGCCGCCGGCAGGCGGCACGGCCATGGCGGGGGCGCGCCAGAGTACGGCTTCCTGTGCCTCGCTGTGTTGATGTGGTCTGCGACTGCCGCTGGTGCCGCGGTGCGACTCAGCGGTGTGGTCTCTGGTCCACCCTGGGGCCAAGATGCCCCGGCTGGACGCGTCGGCACCGTGAAGCCGATGCAGTGTCGCTGTTGCTTCTCAGCGGACCCGGTCTCGAAGATGGGGCCCGGCATGTGGCAGAGGGTGCAAGGTCTGACAGGCGTGCTTGCCACGCGAACGAAACGGGCCTCAGAACTGGAAGGCGCCTCGCCGCACTGTCAACACTCTGTGCGGCTGAATGTATCACTGGCGACTAGAAACACATTTGCAGGTCTTGCTCATGCTTGTGAGCCACAGTGGCAAGGACGAAAGCATCAGGTGCGTGTGTACGCATGCAGCCTGGAGCGCAAGTGAAGCCTGTTTGTGAATTGCAGGCGGAGGCGCTCACCCTTCAGCCGCTCCCGCAGCCCTCAAGGCAGGTACAGGTCTGAGTACTCACGGGACGGCTCGTCGGCCCACGGCGATCGCCACCATACAGATGACCGGCGGCGCTCGCCGCCACGTGGGTACAGGCGGTGATCGCTTTTGCCCCCACACATGATTCGCCACTGTTCAGGTGGGCCAGCGTGCTATGCATCACGAGGGAGGGATGTACATTGTGCATGGAAACAATAGTGGTCTGTTACACAGTGTTGTCCGTTCCTGCAACCCTGCCTGATGTGACCTCTTGAACCATGTTGAACCCCCCCACCTGATGGAACTTGTTCCGTTTGTGAGTGACAGTCTACATGCCGTTCAATGCCAAGCAATTGTCGTGCAAACTGTGATTAAAGAGGGTTGCATAGTTGCTGACAAGAGGGGTGAGTGGGCATATAATGCAGGGCTTCCAAGTGTAACGCGTCGCAACTAAACAAATGTGTTTTTTTGGGTCACACACAAGCACACATCCTTGCACAGTGCAGAAGGCATGGCAGAGCCGCATGTCGATACAGCCTTCCACATCCATCTCACGGGTTACAAGTGATCAAGAGGCATGCAAATTGCCGTGGGCTGTGGTTCTCGAGCCTTGCCGCCTGAGCAGGCACAGCTGTGGACCAAAATAGACTCAGAAGAATTTTCATGCCTGCTCCAGAGCATGTTCAAGCCTCAACCAGACCTGCTCAGGTTTCGTGGTGGACTGGTTATGTTAGTGTCATGCAATTAGCTTGATCTACTCGTCGGTAGGGGAGATCGCGGATGGCTCAGGGAAGATGAGGGGAGACGGGCGGGCATGAAGCCACTTGCGAAGAGGGTGGTTGAAATTGGCGGGGCCCTGCTGCTCCAGGAAGTCCGAATCCGCGGGATCGGACTTGCGGTAGACAGGAGACATCTGCAGCACAGACATCGCTGTAGGGCAGCAGCTGATCTGAGCAGGAATTATCTCCAGTTTTGCGCCAGGCCGGGTGGCATCGGTTTGGTCCCGTTCGCCGTCGACACAAAAAGGCGACGACCATACCATACCAATAGCAAACTAACATAGCGCCTTCAGGCATAGATTTACTTGGGTTTCAAGCATTTTAGCTGCGGAGTCTGTTCTTCAGACGATTCCACGAGGACGTGCAGGGCTGCACTTCGAGCTGATCGCCCGAAGTCCGGTTGCACACCTGAATATCCTGGTCGTAGGCCACCCATTGGACGACGCGGCCGACAAAGACACCTAAAGCACACGTGAGCTGTCAGTATCGAGTCTATAATTGCAAAAATATGACGGGTTTCCCGACGGGACGGCCTTCCCCCCGCCCGAGGCGCAAGGCAAATACTGCGCAACACAGATAATGCGACTCACCTGCACCGACCGCCATGGTAGCCCACAGGGGGTATACAGCGGCAACGTTCCAAACAGCACCAGCGCCTCCCATTTTGTAAATATGAAGAAAGTTGAGGAGTGGCAAACGGGCTCGTACAGCGACGAAGGGCAAAATGCGAGTACGCAAGATGGATGAATCTGTACATTGCCCGCGTTTCCATCGGGCTTTTGTTAGTGCGTTACCGGCTCTGTCCACCTGCAAGATCCGTTGTGACTCTCTCACGCCATGCATACCTCGACCATGTCGCCACTCCTGCACAAGAATTGCTGTGGTAACAGGTATGAGGGCGCTTAATGCACCAAATCATATTCAACAGTAGCATACGTCGGACCGACACGTAAACTGCGGGATTTTGCGTCCAATATCCGCATCCACATCCGTCGCTGCTTCATTGAAACGGTCATCATGTTGCGTTGCATGCAGGGCGCAGCCCGTCTGGCAGCCACATTTCAACTGTCAGTGGTGTGCATCTGCCTCGATCACTTTTTCTGGTGTTTTCTCCAGGCTGACGTTTGACGCGTGCAGGCCCCCGGGTTGGTGGCATCAACTTCGCGAGCTGCACGCAGCTTCGCAGACCAGGTGTGCTCAGCATACATCGAATCATCATGTGATCCTCTCGTCGATTCGCCACGATTTCTTGCTGCCGGGCGTGGGATGAGGCTTGATGTATGATAGATCCGCTGGCCTAATTTTCCAAGACTTGTTTGCAGGCAAGCACTTCTGAGGCAGAGGACGATCTTGCCGGGAATGACGTCTACGGGTTTTTTGCAAAGCAAATGCACAAAGAAGCGGGCAAGAATCAGGCAGCACTGAAGAAGGACGTCATGAAGGCATGTCCTCTCTCTGGCATGCACAATACGTATACAATCCACTTGAATGGCCCTGGTGTTCCCCACGGCTTCACAAACAATGGCCGCGTGCTGTTTACATGTTGAGCATGCGGCTGCTGCAGATTGTCGACCTGCTTGAGGATGCCAGCCCAGATGCTGACTCTCCGTTTGAGGGCAAACTCAAGGATGCGCTGCCTTTCATGGGCAAGCGCTCTCAGAACGAGCTTTTCAGGTCACTCATGGAGGAGGATGAGTTCAAGAACATGCATGCGGTACGTTTCCATGATCCAGGAGGATCTACTTCAGGCTATTCCCCTGCCTCGCCACATTCGCGCTTGAGGAGCCGCGCACGGTCAATGCTCAGGCCAACAGCGTGTAGCTTGAAGTTGAGGGCAAATTTTTTGGTCGTGACCACGCCCATCTCAAGTTTTGGCAGGAACGAAAAGCCATTTTGTCCTGTGAGCCTTGCCATGCTTGCAATCAGCTTCAGCGTCCCGCAGAGTGCCTGTGCACAGCCTGCACTGCTGCCTCCGACCGCAAGGAGTGTCATTGCCGTGCGCTCCCATGCACCCAATCGCAAGAGCGCCTCTCCTAATGCAGGCTCTGAAGGGCGTCATGACCCAGCTGTCTGATGTCGGTGAGACAGCCTGCATCGTGCCGGTGGTGTACTCGTACCTCCAGTTGCTGGACGGCCCATCTGCTGCTGGCGCGCGCTCCGTGGAGATGACGCTAGCCTCCCAGGAACCGGCCTCCGAGGTCGAGAGCAAGAAGGCCATGCTCCGTGCGCCCCCACACTCGGTCAAATGCCATGATGCTGTCCCAGTTGCTGGGAGCCAGATGTGGTGAAAGCTCAGCGGCCCCATCCCAAGGCTGTCATCAATCGCGTGCCGTACCTTTTCTCGCGAGCAAGTGAATGGTGTATGTAAGTGGGCGGCTGCTCTGACTAAGCCATGTTGGTGTTTCTCATGGGTGTGATAATCAGGGCTGCAGGCACAGCCAGGGATATGTCTTGGCATGGCATCATCCTTACATGCTTTGCATGGTGCAGTTCAAGATATGATGGCCAAGGGAATGATTGGTCAGAGCGAGAAGGTGACATTCAACGTCAAGGTCGACCCCGCAATCGGCGGTGGCGTGGTGTACAACCTGGGGGACACCATCGTCGACTGCTCCTACAGCACTCTGCAGAACGAGTTCTTCTCGAGCCTCTCTGCAGCTGGCATCCAGCGCGTCGAGTAGTGCTGCTGTCTCCCAGAGTCAACGCAGTGCTGTGGCGTGTCTGGTGTGGCAGGCGTAGCGGCTGTCATCCGCGGGCCGGCATTAGGTTGGGCGCTGACTTGAGCTGGGGAATTGATGGCATGGCGCAATGCCTGTCAGGTCGTTGAACGTGCCGTTTGAGTACAACTAGGCTGAGGAGCTGCTCTACAAATCTGAGCTGGGCTTGTAAGCCTGAACACTGCTGTGCAGGCATCCTAGGGATGTGGACTGCTGGTCTGCATGCGTGTGGGTGTGATGCATTCCATCGTTGGCACAACACGGATGCCCGGAAGGTTGACACAGATAAGCAGTACAGGCTCGCAAATGCACAGTCACGTACTCGCCAGTCACTTGCCCTTGCGTTTGCGGTCGGCTCTGCTATGCAACAGCGTGGGACGAGATAATGTAGCGTGCCACTCTTGCTTGAAAGCGAAGTTGCAGCAAGATCGAGACATCTTCTGCGCTTCCGATGCATCACGCATCTACACAAATCGCGTTGCATCGGCAATTGCACATCTATTGGTGATCTTGTCTCTGGCTGTTCAGCCACAGGTGAATGAGCGTCCGGCGCAAGACTGCATCTTCCCGGGCTGCAGCTGCACGACCTGCTGCACTTACAAGTGCGCCGGGCGGTTCAACTGTAGCCCGTCGCGTTGAAGGGTGTCAGTGGTAGAGCTTAGTGCCTGCTTCCATTACTGCGTAGTTCAACGTGGAATCCGAGCTCCGCGAATCACATCCGGCCGAGAACTTGGCTACACATGCATTTGGCATGGAGCTGTCTCGATCATCGATCTCCTACGTATACAGGACTTCCTGCATGCACCACTGCGCACCGAGCGCGCAGGCCCCGCCTAAAAGATGTCAGGCTCCAGTATGTCGGTACATTTCTCTTCACAAGTCTTCAGCGTTCGTTTCCTGCACGCGCACATCAAGCGACAGGTGCGTGCTGTCATACTGGATGCACGGCTGCACGCGTATTGACCGACACGCCCGTGTTTTGTCATCGATTGCACTTGTATTACACGGCGGAATGAGCATCAAGCCTGTTGAGCAGCATTGATTGCGCTGCTCCAGCTAGATATCCGAGCAGGTCAGTCGCGTGAGCTGTACCGATCGCGCGCTTGTAATGCGATTTGGAATCCATGCATGACGCCATGCCGACAGACAGTGTGAGCTGCGAAATTCCCGTTCACCGCGAGGCAGTGCATTCACCATTCCAGGAAAGACTAACAAACGCTACAGAGATATGCTGTACAAAGTGGTACAGCCCTGAGGCCCGCGAGCATGGCAATGCATTGATCAAACAAATGCACGCATTCAATATTCAATATATAAGTTACCATGGCAAACACTTGCCCTTGCACAAGGATCCACCAGGCTCTCTGGACACTGCACAGGCACATTCGAGTTGGCTGTCTGCACCAAACCATCCGATGCATGCCTGCACCAACATATGAACATTCCATTGCTGCATCAGGTTTCTCACCTCATGCTCCACTGAGCAGGCCTCCACGCATTGGTGGTATGCATACCACTGCAGCTGCAGCTGCTGTGTCCTGGGTTCATTGCACAAGACCCCAGTGACATGTAGGGCCGCATGTGTGCATACTCTGCAAAATTAGGCTATATTGCTGCTCCCATTACTGGAGCCAATTGCAAACGCTGACATTTCACTCACCTATGCGCCCTGATAGGTGTAGTCACTCACAAGCCTTTGCATTTGTCAACAGTACATGCGCATGCGCAGACCGCACAAGGCTCCTTTCGAAGAGCTTGCAAGTCGAAGAATCTCTTTCACCTGTGTGACAGGCATGCCCAGCATCATCTTTGGCGCCTCCGCCACGGTGGCCTTCCGCCCCCGGCCCTACCCCGCCGCCGGCCACCGCCCCCGGCCCTCCAAACGCATCCGCCGCAAAGACGACCGCGAGCGGCGCGAGGACGACCGCGAGCGGCGCGAGGACGACCGCGAGCGCCGCGATGACAGGCGGCCGCGACGGCAGCGGCACGCCCCGCAGGAGCCGCCGGACTGCCGCGAGCTGCACCTGCCGCCCCTGCTGTCCTTCAAGATCACCGTCTTTGCCGTCGTGCTGCGCATGCGCGAGCTCTTCGGCCCGATGCTCCCGGCAGACATCGAGTACTCCGCCGCGGCCCCAGCTGACCCCGCGCTGAGCGACATGGCCTTCACCTGCACCTACGACGAAGGCTTCTGCGGCCACTTCTCCATCCCCGGCAACAGCGGCGCTGCTGTGGAGTTTGACAAGGTCACCGAGGAGGCGGCGCCACTTGCGTTCATCCAGCGCCACCTGGCCTTCCGCCCCGACGGTACCGAAGCGAGCGCTGACACGGCAGAGCTGACCATCTTTGCCCCGGGGCTCAACACCCTGCACATGTCAAAGGAGGGCTGGGAGGAGGAGACCACCACGCCGCAGCGGCTGCAGCACTACGTGCAGGTGCCGCTCCTCCCCGCCTGCCACATCAGCAGATCCAGCTGTGTTCTGCATATGTTTCCCACAGCAGACTCGCGGATATAGCCTGGGGTGCAGCCTCCGTGGCAACTTGTGTTCATCGCATGCGCTCCGGGCTTACATTTGGCGTCTCTCACCGTCGCAGGAGATTCCGGCGGCTGTGCTGCCTGTGTCAGCATGGTGCATGCATGCAGGTGCTGCAACGGCCGATGGCGCAGCTGCACCTCGGCACGGACATGGACCAGGGGGAGGTGGAGCTGCCCTCGACGCCGGCGCTGCTGGGCTTCCTCGAGGCGCACCGCGCGATGCTTGAGCCCGGGGGCATGATGCCGCTCATCCGCGACGGCGCCGCCTTCCTCGAGCCCCGCCGGCGCGACTCAATCGAGACCGTGCTGTCGAGCATGGGCTTTGCGCGGCCGCTGCTACAGGAGAGCGTTGTGGACATGCTGGCGCGCAACGAGGAGGAGCGTCTTCCGCTCGTGCTGATGCCGTACAGCCGCTCCACCGCGGAGCTCTCCGGCGCGCTGCGGCGGTACAAGGCGGCGTACGTGGAGGCGTACGTGGACGTGCATGGCCTCGCGGCCGCCGGCGATGCCGTGGCCGCAGTGGAGACGCTGCTGCGCGAAACCCTGACGGTCGTTTCCGTCGGGAACGTCGACCGGAACTGGCCGGACGGGCCGGCGTATGTGCACCTGGCCGCGGTGAGCGAGCGGGAGGAGGGCGGGACGGACCCGCTGGTGAAGGAGCGGGGCGTGAGCGCGGCGGCGCCGGATGGGGCCGGCGCGGACGCGGTGTTTTTGCACACCGACGGGCTGTTTTCTGGGTTTGACGTGCACAACTTTGGCGCGGTCGGCGCGCCGACGCTGCGGCTGGTGATGGCGATGAACGGCTGCAGAACGTTCCGGGAGGTGTGGGAGAAGGAGCGCGCCGGGCCGCTGCAGCTGCCGGGGTACGATGAGGTGGCTGCTGCGGTGGTGCTGGCTGGCGGCACGGAGTGGCTGTGGACTCCTGACGCTGCGTACGACGGCGTGACGCTGCCGACCCGCGAAGATGCAGCCGAGCTGCTGGCCGAGTGGTGGTAATACGACTGGCGTGCGCCAGTCGCACAAGGGGCAGGGGGAGGCTGCCTGCTCAGCATCCTGCCTGCCCAGCATGCTGCAGACGTGCTTGAGCGGTTTCGGGCTGGTCGCCGACATGTGTACACTGTCTGTACAAGTGTCTTTTCGACTGAGATCGAGCGTGGGGCTACATTCTTACATATTTCCGGCCGCATGCGGACACCCATACGGGCCGCGCTCGGACAGCGGACACAGGTCACCGTGGCTATGGGGATCCGCCACGGCCCACAGGCCGACTGTTGCGTGACATGATATCTTCTTTTGCCGTTGCTTTTCTGTGCATGTGCTGTGTGGCTGCTGTGCCGCATGAGCAGCCGCACCTGCTCGTGGTGATACTTTCCTACTTTGCTCATGCCGGTTTACCTCCCTTTCTTTCCGCGGCCGTGAAGTGACCCGTGCAGCACCAACGCCACGGCGGATGAGTAACCTTGCGACTTCAAGTACAGTCTACCGGTACTTCTACTGTGCTTACTCGTACTGATGGCGGATTGTAACAAGACTCGCTGCAGGTGGTCCATGCGTGGCAGTGGTCCACGGTGCGTGCCAGTGTACATGTCCTCGTTGGTGGTGGTGTAGCTATGTATAGCCACACAGCCGCCGCCGGAGAGGCTCATACGCAAGTGCTGCCTAGCATTCAGCACATGTGTTCTACCACCTTGTGGAGCATACGTCTGCAACGTTTTTCACCTCAGCGCTGCCTAATACTCATCACATGCGACAGCCAACGTTGGCTTCGACAGCACCATGCGGCTGCCACGATCTCGTGCTGACAAGGCATTGCTGACAAAGCACAGCCACAGTGTGGCCGCAGCATGGCTAGTTCACCACACATGGACACCACATCAATTGCGAGAGAAAGAGAAGGCAAGGCTCCAGCACCTGCTCCAGCCCAGCCTGGGAGCGTGCGAGCCCATCATGGTGCATCCTCAGCACAGCAATGGCCTAATCGGCTACGGCTAAAGGCCTGCCCAGTGCCTGCCACATGCTGGCCCAGCCTCGTGGGCCCTCCTCACAAGCTGCGAGCACGGCCGTGCAGTGGCAGTGCCACCGGGGCTGCACACAGCGTCCTCGCCGTTTTGGCCCACCTGGGTGGGCTCGTACATGGGGTGGAGAAACTGTGGGTATGCCAACTCACAACTCATTGGGAAATGCACAGAATGAGTCAAACTCAACGTGGTTGTGCTGAGTGAAGCATGTGTGGTAGCTGTATGTGTATGTGTTATCAGTTTGGTCACTGTATGGGATGTTGTGCAGTTGTGGACATATTCGTCACTCACCCTCAGGGTGGGCTGCCTGTGGGGCATGCGCACTCGGTGAGGACAGGATGCACACAATGAGATCTGCGTGGCCGTCACACCAATGCCTGGACTCCTAGCAGTGCGTCTGCCGGCAGGCGCGGCCCCTGGGCTGCTGCAGGCGGGCTGCGCGCGCTCAACTTGTACCGCGCTACTGCACGACCGCTCCAGTGCAGCAGGCACAAAGCTAGCCCTGCTGCTGCGGCACGGTGCGCCGCTTGCGGCTGCCAGCACAGACTCGCAGTGCAGCGTTTTACATTTGCAGCTGGCACGCCCCAATGTTGCACTTACGTTATTGAGGCGTCATCCATTGTGCATGTCCCATGGCCATCCGTGCCAGAGTGTGCGCCACGAGGCGCGGGGGCAGGGGGGCAGGCAGCCCCTCCTTGAGATGGCACGCTGGCACGCTGGCATGCTGGCATGCTGGCACGCTGGCATGCAAGGTGAGATACGTTACAGATGTATGCTCCACAAGGTGGTAGAACACACAGGACAGGAGTCATGGCAATGCAACAAACACATTCACCATGGCCGAATGCCGTAAGCAAACTGAAACATAACTGCTTCAGAATCGCGCTACAGTTTCCTCGAGACGTTCTCCCACTCTATTCACTTGTGCTGCTCACAGCACGGCTCACTACACACTCAGAACTGCTCCACCGGCACGTCCAGGCCCGGCATGAAGTGCTTGCCGGTCACACGCGCAATGGCCGACAGCGACTGAGCATGCATGTTGGCGTTCCCCCTCTGCAACGCACAAGACAGCTTCTTGTGCGTGTTCATGACAAACGCTGGCATGCTGGCACGCTGCGGCACGTGCCAGCGCGCTGGCCAGAGCCCTGCTGGCCCCCTGGCAACAGCTGCCGATGCACGGCCATGCATGGGCCGTCTGACACGGCTGCGCGGCTGGGCAATATGGATACTCATCACGCGGCCATGCCCATCCGGCAGACTTCGCCTCCACTGCACACAACTCCCTGCCACCCCTACCCCTCACCAGAGCGCGCCTCACCGCGGCAGTGTGGGCCTGGGAGCGTGTGTACGTGGTTTGCAAGCACGGCGGGGGGGGGGGGTTTGGTGAGTGGGCGTTGTTGTCGATGCTTGGGGCTTCGTGGAGCTGCTCGCAGCAGCAGCACCTCCTGCCCTCAGGCTGGTGCCACATGTACAGCGTTCCATGCCTGCTGCGTTGTCCTTGCATGCTGGCGCTCCGTCCTGGTTAGGTAAAGCGGCAGTTGCTGCGTGCTTGCGGCTGTTTGGTAGCTGGCACGTGCGCACGCATGCGCAGGCTACAGTTACTGCCATGCATGGGCGCATATATTGTGCGATGATGCAGGATGAGACACATGCTCCACAAATTGGTAGAACACAATTGTGCACACAGGCGAGCAAGCATGGCAATGCATCAGACACATGAACCAGGCCGAATACCATACACAGCCGCGAGACAAAACAGTTTCAATACTGAAGCTCAGTATTGCGCTACAGCATGCAGTCTCCTCGAAACGTTCTCACACTCCATGCACCGAACCATGCATGCCATGGTATGTGATGCATGCCATGTGATGATGATACCAACCGGCGCGCCGGCTGCGCCACGGCCTGCCGCGATCATCTCCAGCGCGCATGCAGTCCTCACAAGGTCTCGACGCGTCGAATTGGGCATCTCTAAACACCGCCGGCGCGCCTAGGCGCGCCTGTCGAAAGCTTCGACATCATGCATGTGTACCGTACACACGTGACGCTGCGTGAATCTCCCTCCTTGTTGCCGCGCGGTGAGCGGGTTGGGCGCTCATGCGGATACTTTGTTGAAGAATTTGTCGCAACTGCGGTGATCTTACGGGGCCCGCGGGGCGGCGATAAAGTTCGTGGTCGACCTCGGGTACGAAACGAAATTAGATTCGCCCAGGATGTGTTACACGGTGATAGATCTAGGACCCAGCAGCGCCGAGGCAACAGACCAGGCAACACGCCCAGGATGTGTCGGGGGTGCCCTGCTCAAGACTTCCTCAAACACAAGCACAAATCTGCGCGGTCAACTCAACATTGCCCACAAAAGGCCACCAGTCGATCACATGTCTGATATCTGTTGATCATCAGCCAACTCACATGCCGCATCGCGTTCTACATCATTGCTGACAACCTCTCCATCGGCGCAGTAGAAGTCCATTCCGAAGCTTGAGCAGCGAGGCGCTTCCGGATCCTACGCACACGTACGTACGCGAGCCACATTAATGTACATCAGCAGTAATCAAACACTACGTTCTCCTCATTTCAGTCGCTGTTGCGGCGTGAGCGTTGACATACTGCGTGCATCGTACACGCGTGTACAGAAGCTTAAGTGGGCACCTAACGCAATTGCGCGCAATCGCACCTGCTGCAGACTTGGTGATCCCGTTGCGGCGCGCACAGCCATACCTACATCAACACAGTATGCATCGCGACACTCCTAACGTTTCCAATCTGTCACCGTCGCGAACCGAGCGTGGACCGGGGGGCTAGACCAGCTCCGTGTGCGTCAGCCATGTGACAACAGCGTGCTGTCTCCCCAGTGCGTGCATACTCCCCAGTGCGTGCAACGATCGTCTCGCAAGCTTGACCACCCCGGCGACGTGCATAGATGTCATGGTGATACATATACGCTGTGCCCGCCCCTCGGACCAGCAGCTCGTGCGATTGATTATTCTACAAGTGATCCGCGTTGCTGGAGTTTTTACAGTTGCCGCTTGCTGCCGGCCGCTTGCTGGGATTCGGTTGTGTGCTTGCTTCCTTGTTGTTGCCCTCGCTGCTGCGGGTTGCTAGCAATTGCTCTCCGTGTAACACAAGTGGTCTGGGTGTCCCATTGCAGATCTAGAGGCAGGCATGCAGTAGGCCCCAGCCTTGTGGCACCCCATGGTCTGCATGGGCCCGTGTGTCCAACCACATGCCCTCCACTCCCATGCCAACCACCCATGTGTATGCCTGATCCCCACAGGAGAGTCTGTAATACATGGAAGTATGGTGACAACCTATCTCACTCCATAGCTATGCATAGGTACATACGTCACGAATCTCTCACTCCAGAACTATACTCAGTACTCTGCAACTGCAGCACCATGAATCGTACCCGTGTGTTCTACCACCGAGTAGAGCATAACTCTGTAACGTATCTCTATCATCTCACTGCAGCACTATTATGGCTGCACAATTTGCTCAAATCATGGTTGCACTCCACTGCACTCCACCCATGTGTGCTGTCAAACTGTTGTCAAACTGTTGAAGGATGCCATCAGTAATACATACGGGAGCAGCTGTCACCATTCTTGTGCATGTAACGTATCTTCACCTTGTGCACCTTATTTTTTTAGTGTGCTGGCATGCATAGCCTGCACAAGCTGGCAGCACAGCACACACACATCCACCTCCGGTGGGCTGCTGCTGCTGCTGCTGCGTGAGGCGCAGTGTGGCGGTCTGGGAGCCTGGCATGGCCCCGTTCTGCTGCATCTGCTGGGCCGCCATCCTGGGCCTGGTGCTCCCTGCGCCCCCCGGCTCGCATGGGGATGTTGGGGCTGATGTGCAGTGGTACCGCCACCAGTGTCCTTGGATGGGGCTGAGGGCGGATGGGCTGAGTGCAGCCGTGGCTGTGTGCTGGTGGGTGGTGCACGGTGTGGCTGGGTGGAGTGCATGGCATGGGCGTGGACGCCATGGTGGCAGTGTGCGGTTGTCGCAGTTCGTTGTAGTTGATGCATCCTTGCACACTGCCGCTTGCCGCCGGCCGCTTCCTGGGATTCGGTTGCTCCCTTGTTGTTGCCCTCGCTGCTGGGCTCCTGCGTACCACCTCAATCGACCACCTCCACCTCCGCCTGCAACAACCCTCCCCATGCCCGCCTCAGCTATGTATGCGCAATAGTGACAGTACTGGCCTCAGTCATTCATGCTCAGTGGTGGCAGTACTGGTTGCAGGATGATGTCCCCCACCGCCCGCACCTGCACGTCGGCGCGGCCGTGCCGCACCGCGAGCCGCGCCGGCAGCCGGCGCGCGCCCCCACCCCGCAACACTGCCGCCGCCGCCATCGACACCCACGCCTTCCGCCTCCCCGACCTGCCCATCCCCATGTGGGGACTCGTCTCGTCCATGCGTGAGCTCTTCGGCCCAAAGCTCCCCGCCGACATCGAGTACTCGCCCGCCCGCCCGGCGGACCCCGCGCTGCGTGACATGGCCTTCACCTGCACCTACGACGAGGGCTTCTGCGGCCACTTCTCCATTCCCGGCAACAGCGGCGCCGCTGTGCGCTTTGACGACGTGCTGGGCCAGGAAGAGCCAATCGCCTTCATCCGCGAGCACCTAGAGTTCCGGCCGCTGGCGTACAAGAACCCCAAGGGTGAGGCTGCCGACGAGGTCGTCATCTTTGCGCCGGGGCTCAACACACTGCACATGATCAAGCCCGGCTGGATGGACGAGACCACCACCCCGCAGCGCCTGCTGCACTATGCCGGCGTGCGGACCCCCAGCCATGATTGCGACTCCGTTTCTTGCCACGCACAACGGCTGCATGCACGGTGCTCCGCGCCTTGCAGTCTCACGGCCGCTCATGCATATTCATGTGCCTGCTTCCAAACAGAACATGCCGTCTGGATCACACACTGCAGCCCGCGCCGGCTCCTCTCGCTGCCGTGCAGCCGCGCAGTACTGGGCCGCAGGTGCGCGCTGTGGCGTGCGCTCTTACGTCTTGCTAACCAGCTGTCTGACAGCACTGTCGCCCAACCACAAGACACTGTATCATACATAACTTATGTAACATAAGCATACAAACGTAAATTCTGTGTGGCCGGATCACCCCGCTTGGTGTACTGGCTTGGAGCCCCTCGATGCAGGAGTACACATTGTGTGGCTCGTGTGCAGCTGCTGCAGCGGCCGATGGCCCAGATGCATCTCGGCACGGACATGGACCAGGGCGAGGCCGCCATCCCCATCTCCCCGGCACTCTCCCTCTTTGTCAACGCCAACGGCAACGCCCTTGAGAGCGCCGGCATCAAGCCCCGCATCGAGGACGGCCACGCGTACTTTGCACCGCGGCAGCGCGATCGCATGGAGTCGGCGCTCACGCGCGTCGGCTTTGCACGGCCGCTGCTGCAGGCGCACATCGTGCAGCTGCTGTCGCGCAACGAGAAGGAGCGTGAGCCGCTGGTGCTGATGCCATACAGCCGCTCCACCGCCGAGATCTCCGGCGCGCTGCAGACGTACATCGACGGCTACGTGAAGGAGCACGGAGGCTGGATGGGCGCGGCGGAGGCGCGCGAGGACGTCGAGGCGATCCTGCGCGAAACCCTGACCGTGTTCACCATCGGCAACGTGAACCGCAAATGGCCCGACGGCCCGGCATATGTGCACATGTCGGGCGTGAGTGACCGGAAGGAGGGCGGCACCGATTCCCTCGTGCAGGCGCAGGGCGTCCACGCGGGCGCGCCAGAAGGCGCCGGGGCCGACGCGGTCTTCCTGCACCCCGACGGCCTCTTCTCGGGGCCCGACGCGCACAACTTTGGTGCCTCGGGCGCGTCCAACCTGCGGATCATCATGAACATGAATGACTGCGTGACGTTCCGGGAGGTGTGGGAGAAGGCGCGGGAGGGGCCGCTGAAGCTGCCGAGCTACCAGGAGACGGCTGCGGGGGTGGAGCTGTGCAACGGCAAGCACTGGCTGTGGGAGTGGGACAGTGCATGGAACGGCGTGCAGCTGATGCACCCCAGCAAGGCGCGCGAGATCCTGGGGGAGAACTGGTAAATGCGCTGGGTTGTGGTGTAAGGCGCGCATGATGCATGCCGGTTAGGTGTTTTGTGGAGCATGTCGAGCAGGTTAGATGCAGATGCACATCTCGTTCTGACGGGTGTAGGAAAAAGCTCGTGTGTAGGAATAGGGTCGCGACTGGGGCCGCCTATGTGCGGCCGGGTGGACAATCAGGTTACGGCTGACATTGCCGTGATCATCATGTTGCACCGTGTTGTAGATTATCGTGCGTTGCAACGCGAAGCTCCTGTAATGTGTGTGTGTGAGTTATGGCTGTGCAGAGCAGGGTCGCCAGCATGGCCTGTGAGTGCACTTGTGCCAGCCAACAGACCTTCCCCAACCCCAACGTAACATACCGAAGGGCACCTCCACCTGTGCTCGACGTCGGTACCATTGTGTCCGGTGACAGGAGGAGTATCAGTGTGTCAGCTAGTTGCTTGCCAGACTTTTCGACTCATCGGCCACATAAACGATAAAGGTCAGAAAGGACTTATTTTCCGCGTCGGCCTAGGCCGACGCATGACTGCATTGCCTGACTTTTGTATCGGTGCCTTGGCTTTAGGCGGGCGACCTATCTTGCGTTTCGTACTCACGGCAACAGTTTGATCAATGTCTACATTACTAGCTGCGCCACAAGATGCGAAAAAGAAGCTACAGATTTAACGTTTATTTTCACCGTCGTGTCTTTCGCAGTCGCTGTGCTAGGCCCTGCTGCCCGACTGGAACTGGCGGCAGACCGGGTCACTCTTGCATTTGTGTCCCCATCCATCGCAGTTCAAGTTAGTGCAGCAGGGCGAACTGTATCATACTTAAAGGGTTAAAGCAAGTGACGTTTCAGTATGTTCGTGCGTCAGGCCAGAGCGTCATCATGACCTGCAGCTGTTTACCAAAGTGTTGCATGCTGCCGCTGTCGAGGTCCTTGAAGGCATGCCAGTGAGGAACCTTTTCCGGGGACATTGTGCCCTTTTTCGGGGACATGTGCCACAATTGTTGGCTTCGTGTGGTTTGTCCCTGACGCCACCTTATGCGCGCAAGGGTAGCTTGCTCACCACAAGCTCCGTGCCATGGCATGCCAAGTCTCCGTCGCACGCAAAGGCTACGGCTATAGTACGGAGCCGACAAACGTAGCCAGTTTCGTACTTTCTCATCGGTTAACAGCCGATCGTGGGTGGTCAAATACTTACTTTCTGATCGGCTTGGCAGCCGATCAGACCCTAAAAAAACATTAATTTTAGGCCGATGAAAAAAAAATACATTAATTTTTTTTCTCTTATTACCGACGTATCGGCTTTAGCTAACACACTGAGTATCGAGCGAGGCCCGGGGAAGCCACAGTCGATTCGGTCCTTGCACCCCAGCGTCTATACAATCTCATCTTCTCTGGACGGACGATATTTGCATTGCAGCAAATTGAGCAATTGCCAGAAAAGGGTGACTTCGAGGCAGCCAAGCAGAACTAGATGGCAGTGATTGTCTTGCCTGTGGAAGCCGCTCGGCGCAAGGAGGCGTCAATAGTGATGTATCACGGGAGGTCAGTGCAGCAATATGGCACATTTTCTCAACACTTCAGGCTGTTGCGCGAATGACATGGTTTTGTTCTTCCCTTTCAAACGGGCGGTGCAGCAGCACAGCGTGGGCCGGCAAGTACAAGCACGATCGCATTAGTCAAGGGCTGAAGTTTCAGATGAGGACTCGGATGCAGGAGACACCAAGTGTCTGTCAACGACAGGCCACGTCTGCCGCTGCAGGATAAATCACCAGCACATTGGGCATTTAATTCTGCATCGAGTAGACCATAGGCCACACGCTATGCCTGTTGAATATGCCGCGATATATCGCGTTCCACCGACTGCAAAGGAAGCTGAAACAATCGCCGGCGCTGCAGTCGCTGGCGCGCTGAACGACGTGTTCCGAAAAGTTCATATGCAGGAACGTAAGAGCTACCTGTACAGGATGGTGTACGCACAGTGTACCGGAAGTGAGTCCCGCGTGTAGTGTAGTCCGTCCACGATGCGCGAGACCGCAGGACTTGACGTGATGGATGATGCGTTCGTCAGACACATCAAAGAGGTGCTCGATCACAGCGGCGATGATGGCAAGAAGCTGCTCGTCCGCTTGCAGCGAGTGGTCCAGCAGCACCGCTACTCAATCCCATCGTCAGTCAAGTGCGGCGAGCATCTGACCTCCACCCTTTCATCAGAGGTACGTCTGCAAACTACAATGTTTTACCTTGAACAATGCCCGCACCCACCGTTGAGGGAGTGTGCTCACCAGCGGATTGAGTCGCGGCTCAGCTGAGTTGAATATGGCGCTTTGCCAGCTTTCGTTCCGCTATCATGACGCAGTGCCATGACGTGAACCACATCAAACCTGGCATCCTGAATTCCTTTCTCAGCATGGCCATGCCATATGGCTGCCAGATAGTTGGTACTGGTCGGTGTTGTTTCGCGGAATACTTGCAGTTGCAGTGGGACGTCAGCGATACACTGATACATACGTGCGTAGAGGTATGAAGATTCTTGTCATTCTGGGTTTGAGACTGGGCTGGCAAGGGCATGCACGCGTTTGCGGAAAGTTTTGTGCACTACCCATCCTCTCAAATGCAGTGTGCTCAACAGGTCTGTTGCGCAGGTTGCTACACGCCTAGGGCTCATACCAGCGTGGTCGTTCTCGGCAGTTGGTTGGATGATGGGGTCACAGGGGACCCAGGTCACTATGAGATATCCGCGACACAAAGATGTCTTGAAACAGATGGCCAGAGAGCTGGCCACAGCACGACGAGTGGGGTCGCACAGAGGAATCTGCAAGGTTTTAGGTGTTTATGTCGATCCTACCGGCTCAAAACTTCATGAAAGCATCGCTGTGGTGGTACCACACGTTCCTGAGAGTCTGGACGGGTACATTTACCAAGATGGGGGAGACCTCACATCGCGGCGTCTACTTGTGGAGCAGCGTGCTCAGGTAATCATGCAGGTCTGCGATGCACTGGAACACCTTCGCAGCGCAGGATTTGTGCTGATGGATCTGTGCAGCTCAAACATCGCCAAGGCCAGCACCGAATCCGGCGACCTCAGCATTGGAATCATGTCTCTGCAGCACGCTTATCCGGTCGGGCACAAACTGACCACGGAGGAAGCCACAAAGCTGAGTTTCGTCTACACAGCCCCACCTGTGAAGGCAGGCGACCTTGTGCAACCTGGAATGGACGTTTGGGCACTCGGGTGTCTCGTGTGGGAGCTTGTGGCCGGGTTCAAGCCGGTCAGTGGAGTGCATTGTGGCAGATCCAAGAGCCTTGGTCGGCGCAATGTGTCTCTCAAGCAACACTGGCTCTACAGCACACAGATGACGACGGATGCCATCACACGGGACACCATTTCTATGGCCCTGATGCCGAAGCCGCAGATGCGGCCAGCGCCTGCAGAGGTGCACACGTGGATGGTCAACCTGCATGCAATGGTGACCTCGGATGCCTACCTGCAAGTGGCATCAGCAATGGCAGACGGCCAGGAGCCAGAGGAGCAGACAGCACGCGGCAACAGGTCTGCCACACCGAGCTTGAGGCTTGCAGAGTGCCGGGCCATGTGCTCAGCACACACTGAAGAAGTCAACAATGGCAACCTGCTGGTGGAGTACCACACAGATCGAATCGGCCCTGCCCTCGGGTCACTCGTTGTAACCTCGCCCCAGGCGTTCGCGCTGTCCGTGCAAGCGGACATGCTGGCAACGGCCCGCTGGCGCCGGCTGGCGCGGCGAGCCCGCCAGAAAGTCATGCAGGCGCCTGTGCTTGCAGCCGCAGTGCTGGTACGCAGCTGCCGATCCCCTGCTGCCAAGGCCTGCTTGTTTGCACCTGGCCGCACAACCCATTCCTAGAGCTGTAGAATTGACTGCGAGGTGCATGTGCAGGTGGGTCTGATCATCCTGAAGAAGTAGCAAATGTAAAGCTGAGTCCCTGATCCTAGCCCACAAAACTGCTTGACCTGCCCATTTCAGCGCCAATAGTGCAAGTAACACTAGACTCCAGACGGCTAGGGCTGCCAATGCTTACAAATGCTTACGCATGTGGCTGATAAACCATAGGCTCAGCCACGCACTGATGTGGGACTTGCAAGTCCAGCCAAAGCATGTACCCCGTTTCGCCTGTACAACGTATCATGCACACACATGCACATGCAGCACGGTACAGCAGGGATTGCTGCATGGCATGAACACAGAATAGCAGGTGCTCATACGAGATGATGACTTCGTTCAGCACCAGTCATGACATCTGTGTCACAGGATCTGGAAGACTTTCTCCTTGAATGTGAAACCGACAATTGCTGCACGCCTGGATAACAGCTTGATCTACCTTTGCTGGGACCTTGCATTGCCGCTCTTTGTGGCCTGGCACAAATCCCGTTCGTTTTGATGCTGGCTGCACGATTTGGTGCAGCACGCAGGAATGCATGCAACAGCTAGAAGCGAAGAATGCGCAGGGCCACCACGAAGAGCAGCCCAGGAAGGTGGTGCAAGCCCTGTGATGGTTACAATATACTATGATCTGATCAACAAATGCCACTGACCGGTTGTGCTGGCTCTCTGAAACATCCACACCACACCACTTCAAATCAACTGTGACACAACACACACAAACTCTATACGCTGTTGTTCGCGCTGTTGTTCAGGATGGGCTTGCAGATCATGAAACATGTGTCTGGAATGCAGCCTTGGCTGGCAGAGTCCGCCCGGTTGCTGAGTGGTGATGTAGTGCGTCGGATGTGCTACTGGCATGACTAGCACATAGCAACACCATGTAACACACATTATGATCCGGTGCTTACAGACACGCCTCGTCCTACTATTACCGAGTTACCTGCTATTATCGTGAAATACTGGCGGAACGGGGGGAAGCTATGACGTGGCGAGGTATGCACTCACCCAGCGATCACAAGTTTTCATTTTTCTGATGGGTGTCTCTTGGGAGCCAGCAGCAGCGCCACAGCAGGCCGGTGGTGAGGCTCCACATGCTGCTGCTCGGGGCTGGCCAGGGGCTGCAAGAATAAGTTGTCCTCGCAAACAAAGCAGAACATGCATGTATGGGTTCAAGCGCTGTGTGGCCACATGTAGCATGCTCAACGCTGCTTGATCGCTGGTGAACAGACTGCGACCGAATCCATTGACGTTCAGCATAAGCATGCGCAGTCAGGTTGAAGCAGAATGGAGCCTCTCCGGCAGTGCTGGTATTTGCCGCTGTGGTGCCAGCCTCTGCCTGCAGAGCTCGGTAGCCCATGCTTTCCACGGCCCGCGCCGGCACAACCGCCATAGCAGGCCACAGCGCTCGACGCCCGCCATCACCTTCACCCCGCGGCCTTCACTCTGACCTTGTCTGTTGACCAACGCCATGCCACCAGTGTCCTCGATGCCAAATGATTACACCAGCCAAGCCAGAATCACGCATACGTCTGCTAGTCACGGCCAGGCCGTTGCTGTGACAATGCCCGCCGTTGACACCTGCCAGCTTGATCCACACCGCATGGCGTCGCCACGTGTCCACACCAGTCCACCTCTTGTCCACACCAGTCCACCTCTTTTCCACGCCGGTCCACTAGTTGCGCACACGCGCCTGCCCTGCAGCTCACAAGTTGCACGCCACAGCCACAGCTCCCTGTGCTCTCCTCCCGCAGCGCGGCTGCACGCCTCCCGAGTCCGCCGCACACCCGCTGCGCGCATGCCTGCCACCGCAGCCGCTGCGCTTACACACGCCGCCACACCGCCGCACCCACATCTCGGTTCCCCTCCGTCGACGCCAGCCTGCCCGACACGTCCAGGTGCCACGTCAGCGCCACGCCGAGCCCGACGCCCAGCGCCGTGCCGGCCAGCAGGCCGTGCAGGCAGCCGCGGTACCAGCTGCCCCGCGGCTGCTGCGCGGCGAGCGCTGCGGCCACGAGCTCCACCTCGCAGTCCACCTGGTCAAACCTCCCGCGCAGGTCCGCCAGCGCCGTCGAGATGCCGGCCAGCGGCAGGAAGCACAGCTTTTGCGCGCCCGGCACATGCCCCTGCACACGCGGGCACGATGCCACCCGCCCCTGCACTTGCCATCCAACACCCAAACGCA
>JALKAD010000230.1:72891-85311 GCA_024500015.1 Ulva compressa | reverse complement strand
CGTCGAACACAGCGTGGGATATCTAGACAATTGATGCTCACAGCGAGTCCTGTCTGCAGATCAAATGGCCACACACTAACAAGATCAGTCTTGTTCTACGTCGACTTCCTGCCTGTTTAATTGATGTATACGAAAGGGCTCAAGGCAATGAATCGCTACCTGCAGCTCCACTGGTAGCTGTAGTGCGCGTGCTCCCACAGCGGTTGTCACAGATTATGCTGGCAGGCTTTTAAACGTTAAATTCTGGGACATAGCTCCAGAGAGCAGACCCTGCTCTTGTGTCTGTGTGTCCAACATGCCGAGCGTCAAGTTCGAGACCCTGCTGCAACAAGACTTGCTCGCCATCCAGGCCTCCACCAGCGAGTCGAACCTGCAATTTGTTCAGACTTCCCGTGTTCTTCCAGGTGAGCGTGCCCCATCCGTCTGTGCTGCGTCCGGATCCGACATGCGCATTTGCTCGTACCAATTCGCGGCCCGGGATGCTGTACATGTCGCCCTCAACAAGCCTACGGGCTCCTATTGCGCGCACTTTATGCTCATCTGGTAAACGGACTGCAATGGAGGTGAACCAGGCCATGTGCCACCTGTACGAGGGTTGCCGTAGAACCAATCGAGGAGTACTGTGCAAGCCTTGCAAGTGCCCTGAGTGTGCGTGTGCGTGTGCGTGTGTTGCGAAGTCCAGAAAGGTGATGCTGCGTGGCGAAGGTCAGTGTGTTACACTGTTATAGATCTAAGGCTCAGCAGCACTGAGCCAACAGAGCAGCCAACAGGCACACAGACAAACCAGCACAAGGCCAACACCCGCACGAGTAAATGCTAAAATGGACCAGCGCCAAAACGAAAGCACACATGTGTGCACACGCACATACATACGTCAGTTTGTGATACAGCATGTGCAGCGCTGTACTATTGGAAGATAGAAGTCGTCCAGTTAGCGGGTGCACCTCCATCCCGCTTTGTTACACTGTGATAAATCAAGGGCTCAGCAGCGCCGATGGAACAAAAAAAGTGAACAAAACAATGAAAACAAACAAATAATCACAAGCAGGTCTGCTGTCTGGTGCATGCCCTCGAGAGCTCCTGCTAGCTCTGTGCTGCAGCCACTAGAGCATCTGCTGCGCCTAGCTGAGCTGAGAAAAGGGAGGGGCACGGACCAAAGTTCTGTTCTTGAAGCGAGCACGTGTCCTCTAGTTGTGCTGTCTGATCGTCAACACAGACGCTCTGACCACGAGTTGTGCGCAACTGCAGGGTGGAACTCGCGAGGGCATGCATGTGTTGAGCACTGACATTCACCCGCGATCCTCTATGGCGCTCACCTGCACGGTCACGGCGGCGGTACCCTGCATGCACGATGGCCTCTGATTTGCAGGCAAAGACGCCCAGTCTCCAGCCATCGTCTCTCTGCATGTCCGGGTGGAAGGTGAGGAGCATGTGGTGGAGTGCAAGGTCATCATGATGCCTGGCTCCAGCGTCATTGACAGCGTCAGCATGGCACCCGCACGTCCAGGTGCTGCGGGCCCGCGGCCACCGATGAGCAACCTCGACGTCCGTGTCACTCTCACTGACCAGTCCGGTGCGCAATGTCGCTACTGTGCTCACGCCGGCAATGCACGTTACGGCGAAAAACACAAAAGGTTGCGTGTACACGTGATAGGTCATGGGGGCTGGCCTATGGCATGCGCGCTCTGTTCAGAACTGTGGCCCACAGTTCTATCCGGGAATCATGTCACTGGCACACTCCAATGATCTCTTCCGGCTGTATACTATGTAATTCGAGATCGAGAAGCTGGTGCATGCCCTTTGCCTGCACTGGTGGCGGTTGGGCGTAACGGCGGTTGCGGTTCGTCTCGGGTACGCATGGCCGGAACCGCAACCGCCGTTACGCCCAACCGCCACCAGTGCAGGCAGAGTGCACTCGTGTGTGTCAACTGGTACTACTAGCAGTGAATGCTCGCTTGAAATGCTCCAGCGCGATCCGGCCTGCGCTAGCGTAAGGCCCTGTGTATGCACTTGTCCGGCGACAGACCGTGACCGCAGGTGAAGCATGCATAGGGTTCAGGCCACGATTGGCAGGCCACGATTGGCAGCGGGGGAGGAGGTGCACCACGTGGGGCCCGTACACAGCGCCAGTCTACACCCGATGGCGCGTCAGCGCCGGCAGTGGGGACAGGCGTTCCGGAAGGCAGCAACGACCACACGAGCGTGGAGAGGTGCAGCCGTTCGCGCTTGGTCGTGCACCTGTGTCATGTGATTTCAATAAAGTTCTGGAATTTTTTTGCGGTGCCCTGGAGTTTGGCATACTACGTATACAGGACCTATCATACATGTATTGCCCAATCGAGCGCGCCTGCCAGGCGCCCGCAATGCCGGAGCAGGCTCCAAGGGGCGCCCTAAATAGTGCAATGCGCAACGCATGCCCCACGGCCATCGCCCAGCGTCACTCGATCTCGTTAACAGACCTCTTACACTGGCCCCCTAACATACCTGTGACCTTAGCAGCAGTGCACAGACGAAACCCCCCAAATAGAAAACCCGAGTGATTATCAAACACCCCAACATCAGGATGCAAAAAAGGTTCTCAGTGTGTTAAGCCTTAAGCACAAGCTGAGATAATCAAAATCACATGCACTTCGGCTTCCATGCATGTGTTACACGGAGATGAACGCAAGCGCCCGGCAGCGAGGGCAACAGCAGAAAAGCAGACGGCCAAAACCCCTGAATGCAGACAGCAACAAGCAGCAACTGTCTCAGGATTCCATGTATGTGCTGGCGGCACCGATGTGCCTCAACGTCGCGTTAACGTCGCCAAACCTGCCGCAATTCATGCAAGGCCTGAGACAGCTGCGTGCCCGTGCTACGTCTGCGTTCGATCTCCTCCGGCCAATCGTGTCTTCGGAGATCCATCCACTGATCAGTGGAGCGGACACCGATGGAAAGCACGATTGACAGGTCGCCACTAGTGGTCACTGCCCTAGGCCTGCACCGGTATTGGTGGCCACCTTGAAGCCGCAAATTGTTCAGGGAGACTAGCACATCAACCCAGGTGCGAGGGCAGTAGCAGGTCTCCAGCCTGCCGGGCGAGCGAGGGGCAGAGCTGCACAGCCGTCGGCCCCGTCCTCCTGCTGCGTGCGGCAGACGATACCTGCACGTGTGGCCGGCTATCCACGTGATTAGCACAGCTGAAGTGTGCCTGTGCATGTACCAATATGCATGTAGAGTGCACGTAGAAGTTTGTGCGGTGCGCTGGACCGCAAACTATGCGTGAGCGACCACTTTGACATCCTGGTTACACAGACCTCCATGGCCACGTCTGTTCGCTGAAAGCATTCCCAACCATTCCGAAGCCAGCGCGCAGCCTCAGGAACAAGATAGCTATATGGTAGACGCATTTCCTGCTCTGTAGAGCTCAATCTGTACCCTTCAGCAACGCTGGCGCTCGGTGTAACTGGACCGCTCTGCCAGTGACTGTGAGCCCCCACTGTATCTCCAATTAGAGTAAACGTAGTCACCAGAGTGCATCCCCCCCACCTCTCGGGCCCCACCTCTGTGACCAAGCGGTCATGCATGGGGCGACACACCTGTTGGCCTCCTTGACCACACAGGTACTCGTGTAGTTGCTGGACCTGACTGTGTACTTGCGTGTTTCTTGTGCAACATCCTTATCCGAGGAGGCGCCGATGTGCAGCTCATCTTCATTGGCATTTCTGCCTCAACTGCAAGGTGACAATTATGTATGTGCCAGCTACACAGCCACTGGCGCACGCAGTTGTGCCTGGAACAGCTCCGGTTGACATCACTGGATGTCATCTGCCTTCAGTGCCGCTGTGCACGCTTCCCATCTCAAGATGTGACCCACGGTGGCGGCATGCGCTGAGCACGCAGGACCAAGTGATTTCAGCGCTTATGCACATTTTACCTGAGAACAAGAATTGAGAACAAGAAAGGATTAATCAGCTCCACGTCTTGAAACAAAGATGCTGTGCTTGTCATAATCTGATGAAGTGACGCCACCGGCGTCGACACAACAACCGGTGCTAGCACACAACTGGCCCTTGGCTTCTTGGCATGGTGCCATGTTCGCCGTCCGCATGCCGCCCGCTCGGCGCAAAAGACAGTAATAAATGCCACGCTATCTGTCACATGCTTGCTTAGCAAGGCCGGCAAGTCACAGTGAATCACACATGTGTTTCGCTCTCTTTTCGAGCCTGCCCTCGGCACACACCAGTGGCCGGCCTCAGCGCTCGAGATCTCGCAGAATCAGCGCACCTCTCACCGCTAGTGTTTCTCGTCACTGTGTCATTGTATATCAGCTGTGCGGCACCCCCACGCCTCTCCCCGTGGGGCCGTTAACAGATTATGATGCCCACTGGTATGTGGCACTGGACTGAACAGCAACTCCTGTGACGCTCTGCTGGTCACCCAAAGCATGTGCTGCCTGCTGGAATACACCATTCCAGCACTCCCAAATCTCTGGACAAGATGTTGCTTCATTCAGGGCATCATTCAGTGCCCTACATCCCGGCACTAGTCAACCATGCTCAGACCGCACCATGCATGCACCAACTGCACATGGGCTCAAAACGAGATGAAGCAATGCTGCCACAGAGTTACAGTGCATGCGCAACTCCCATGCACCTGCAGCTGTGAGCCCGCCCAGCAAACTTGTCAGGCAGCACCCGGTCAGAGCATGTCAAGTCTTTCTCCAAACCGGGCCAACGTGCTAACACTGCAGTTCATGTCAAGCA
Organism: Ulva compressa; assembly: GCA_024500015.1. Taxonomy (NCBI): domain Eukaryota; kingdom Viridiplantae; phylum Chlorophyta; class Ulvophyceae; order Ulvales; family Ulvaceae; genus Ulva; species Ulva compressa. The sequence goes on along the minus strand of JALKAD010000230.1, from coordinate 80,566 downwards.
GCATGCCTCTACATACCATGCGTTGCCCCGCCATTGGCGTGCCTGACATGCGTTGCAGCGTCTCACGGACATGGCCGATCGTCTCCTGTGCACAAGTCCGGTAGAAGTAGCCGTGGCCAGCGGGGGTTACCAGATTCAGGAGGCCTTCGTCCTCAAGGAAGTTCCTGCACGCAGTGTGTGCTTGCGTACATGACACTGCGTGCTGTGTGACACTGTGTATGTGCTTGCTTGCTGACAAGCTTGAGAGCTTGGGCTAATGGTGCTGCTGCCCTCGGTGCTGGGCTCCTGCGAGGATCAGCGCAGGTGCCCAGGGCGAGGATGCCCTGGGCACTTGCGTTGATTTTCGGTGCGGGGCTCCTGCGCTGATCTCCGCGCAAGTGTGGACCGCCGGTACCAACGGTACATGGGCACTGCGCATGCATTGGTACCAAGGGAACATGGTCCTCTCTTCCCTCGGCGCTGCTGGAGCCTATTTTTGAAAAGTATTTGATAATCTATCACAGTGTAATGCACACAAAAAGGCGTGGTCTCGCCGGCTTACGCGATTTGATACAAAAGAGTGCACAGGAACGGCTGGCCCGGGCAAATGCGCGTTGCCCTCATGATCACTGATGCGCTGCTGCTGCGCTCCGCAGTTTGTACCGCGGTGTGTACCGCCGGAACGGTTACCGTAATCCGATCATGTCCCTGTCACTGCTGAACACGAATGATGGCACCGCAGGCGCACGGCCACCAACACAGGCGCACGGCCACCAGCACAGGCGCACGGCCACCAACACAGGCGCACGGCCACCAGCACAGGCGCACGGCCACCAACACAGGCGCACGGCCACCAGCACAGGCGCACGGCCACCAGCACAGGCGCACGGCCACCAACACCGCATGTGTGGTCTGAGACGAGCACGACCAATACGGCACATCGTGGCAGGCTACGATGCCAGTGCATTCTGCCAGGTAAGGGTGGCAGTACATTCTGCGTGACTTGTGCAGTCTGCGTCTGCTGTGCATGCTGTGTGCTGTGCGTGCTGTATGCTGCTGTGTGCTGCGTGTGATGTGCATGCTGTGTGCTACTGTATACTGCTGTGCGCGATATCTGCGCCGGGTACGCCATGTGCCCTCTGTATGCTGTGCGTGACTTGCATGCTGTGTGTGCTACATGTACTGCCCTGTTGACTGCGAAGAAGATATGCCTGAGAAGAATGTATGCGCATTCGGACAATGTGTATGGCAGAGAGAGGCAGCTGCCGCGGGGCAATTGTGATTTAAATTGTGGGGGCACTGTAGTATGGACGCATGAAGGGTGGAGTGCAGGGTGCAGTACGCAGTGATGGCAAGACGGAGACCAAGCCGCGTATTGGGTAGTACTAGTAGTACAACTGCAGTCCGGGCGACTGTGCGCAGCCGACAGTGGTTGCATAACCAACAGCAGGCACGGTGTGCAGGAAGTTTGGCCACTGTTGATGCGGGGTTGTCCATCAGGCAGCAACTTGGTGTTGCTGTGATTGAATTCGAAGGGGAAGCACGGCGCCAGAGACTGCAAACGTGGCGTGCAGAAATTGGGGGGGGGGGGGGGGGGGGCAGGGCACTGTGCCCAAAGGAATCAGCAGGCTGTGCATGAATTTCTGTGACCACAGTGTCTGAGAGGGCATACAGCGTGAGACTGTCGCGGCTGGGTTGCAATGATGTCCGTGTAACAACTACCACTAACAAATACCTCAGAATGGCTGCCATCTGATAGTCGAGGCTGCGTGGCTGCCACCCGACTTGGCAAGGTGGCGCGAATGCCCAAAAATTCAGCGGCTGCCCGGCATGCGACCGGCACGGCTGGAACGCGCTGTAGCACAAAATGCATTCGTAAAGTGCGGTGCCATGTTGACGCTAGAGCCCACCGGCCCAGGCATGCTGTGGGGTGGACCGAGCTGACACCTGCGCAGCAGGCAGTCGCGGGCGCTCTGCAGCCATGGCTGGCACGCATGAACAAAGCCGTCTAGCCAACGCATGCTATGACTTGTAGGGCTCCAGGCCTAGGGGCCTGACGGCGACGCCGATGTACTCCCGTATGTACAGCACCGTACTGCGCCGTGACGTCGTGCAGCGTCGCTGTGGCCGTATGTCGGCGCGCTGACCGCGCTGAAGTCGCTCCGCATCCGAGTCGTGGACTGCCAATGCACCTTTGCCCGCCATGGATTCAAACACGCCGGCATGGACAGCGCCTGGATTCAAAGCTGCCGGCCAAGTGGGCAGTGCAGCGGTGGTGCCACACCCGGGCACCCGCCGCTCACATGCCTCCACCCGCGACCACGACCCCAACAGTGGAAGGGGCGCTAGTGGCGCCGCATCAAGGCAAGGCCCCGGCAGCGAGTTCAAGACAATCCAGCAGCTGCGGCACAGGTGACAAAAACCCCGCAAGCAGGCAGCACCAAGCAGCAACTGTCACAACAGCCAAGAATCAACGAACCGGCACAACCGACACAAACGCACCCTCCCATCCACACACTCGCACTTCAGCGCACCCCAACACCACCACCACCAGCAGCGAGCACGCACAAAGCGACCATCCGCACCACGCACCGCCGTTTGCGTGCTGCAGGCACAGCCGCCACCATATGCATTCTCACACCAGCGCCAACACCACCAGCGCAACCAGCGCTGGTTGCGGCTAGCTCCACCAGAGCACTCCCACGCAGGCACCCCACCCATGAGACCCCGGGGGTGCACACCCGCCTCAGGGCGGGGCATACCAGCTCCAGCAGTCCGGCAGGGGGCGGCAGAGCCAGGGCGCTCGTGACGCCACAGCGCCAACCCCGCGGCAGCCGTGGCCCGTCGCATGCTTAGGTGTGCCCTGTGTCAGGCATTCGTAGCTGTTGCCAATGGCATGAGATCTGGCTCGTGGGCTCTAGAGCAGGCTAGAGCTGGCTACTGCTGCTTGTTACTGGGTGCCTTAAGGTTCTGGGCCAGGTGGACTCCTCGGAGGTCACAGTGCTAGCTTGCTATTGCCCACGCTGCTGAGCTGCTGCGTTGATCTCCGTTAAAACTGTAATGGTGACAGCCTGACAGGGACGTCGGGTTTGTAGATCTGGGTTTGCAGAGTTCAACCGCCTGAGGTGCGGTGCACACGAGGCGGCCGGCGGCGCGTGGAGGCTACATGTATATGCCGATTGATTACTACATCGCGATGCATCGCCTGGCGTTAAAAAACCCGACAATTCATGCGTTCGTCGCACATCTTTGTTTCTTCAGTTGGTGTGCATGCATGCGTGCACGTTTTTCGCGGCGCTTTGGCCACATTTGGCTGCAACCGCAAGTGCACTATAGCCCTGTGCATGGGAAACCCGGCCGCGTGCGCACTCGACTTAAGGAGTTCTAGTGCACGCAACGAGTCCGCAGTCGAAGTGAGACGATTTCACTTTTGCTTGGGAAGTTACCCAGCCGGTTTACCCACGTCGCCAGCTGCAGCCAACACGACCACCGGCGCGAATTCGAAGCGGCCGCCCCTGGTGTTTGTAGCTTGACCGTCGTTCCAACCGTTTCGCAATACAGCGGAAATGATGATCAACATTATTAGGGCTGCCGCGGTGGTGGCGATGTCCATGCCATCTGTTGTTGCAATCACCCAAGACTTTGTCGTCGACGGCGTGGGCGCGGACTTGCAAGCGACAATTGCGATCGCCAACATCGCTTCGGAAGTACCTCCTCATGGGGTGTCCACGTGTGCTCACACTCTGTTACTGTGCCTGCATGGCCAGCGCTAATTCAAGATGGGCTGTACAACTCAGACTATGCAATCTGAGCTCAACCTCTGACGTATGGCAATGTTGTAAGTCAACTTCCCAGCCAGCAGCTGCGCATGCATCCGTACTCCTTGTACCGGTGAATACCATATGCATCCAGCTGCAGATCTCGAGCTGCGTGGGCCGCAAACGGAGTGCACGTCGCGAGGCGGCATGCAGCATTGGGTGTTGCAACCGCAGCTGAACGCACGAAGTGCTGAAATTATGTTCGACCATTCGGACAATGAGCGCACCTGTACTGTAGCTACGTAGCTATGTGTAAAGTAGGACATGTGGTACACGCAAACGCTGGCGTGTATATAGATACGGTCGTCGGCCCGATGTCGTGATTTGTATGTATGACATTGCCCCATCAGGAATACGTCCTTATCCACTTGACACTTCATGCGCAGCTGTGCTCATCCACTTGACGTCGACGGGTCGAGCGTGCTAGCTTGCAACACCAACTGCATACCTGAATGATCGAAATGTCGGTTGGCCCGCCATGGCGCGCCATGTGGCGGTCGTCAAGGCCTTGCAAGGCCTTGTCGACCTTGATCAAGCTTGAGGCCTACCTTGCAAGGTAGGCCTCAAGGGGTTCGCACAGACGTTGACGCCACACACCAAGCACAGCCACAGCACATGGCATGAACACACAGGATATGCGCATTGCACAGACAGCCATCCAGCAGCCCAGCACTGTGGGGGAAAGCACACATGGGAGCGCATTGTACACTTGTACACTTGGAGTCGCACAAGACCACTATAGTCCACTATAGGCGCACAAGACCACTATAGAGTTGCAAGTGATGCAGTGGGGAGCCCCGGGCGCCCCGTGTGCCCTTGTTTGGCTGCGTCTGCCAGGCCGCCATTGTGGGATTGGTGCGTGTCGGGGTGGGGATGTGTGTGGGTGGGGATGTGTGTGGCGGAGTTGGTGCCAAGAGAGGGGTGGTTGTGTGAGCGCGTTGGCCATGGTCGTGGTCGTGTTCGCCATGGCTGCGGTAACGTTGTGGTGGTGCGTGTGTTGGATGTGTTGCAGTCCTTGTGTGTGGCGGGGTGTGGTGCAGCTGCGGCATCCCAACACAGTAGTTGCGCATGGGCAGGCTAGGGGTGGCGGTGTGGTTGCATGGACGGGTTGTCGAGGGTATATTGACAGGGTGTAGCGAGGGTGTAGCTGTGAGGACTTGCTGGTAGTGGTGTTCTATGATAGATCAAGGACTCAGCAGCGCCAAGGCAACAGAGCAGGCAACAAGCAAACAGACAAACAGACAAACAATCACAAGCAGCGAGGCCATCATCCACACGAGCAAATGTTAAATGGGCTAGTGCCGGAACGGAAGCACAGACGGAAGCACAAACGCACACAGACGCAGGCAGCGGCCGCAGCACAGCGCAGTGGTTTTCTCAGCCATTTAATGCCTGGTTGGATTTCCACACCCCAACAGGTAAATGCCATATTTCGTGCTGTGTTACACGGAGATCAATGCACGAGCCCGGCAGCGAGGGCAAGAACAAGCAAGCAAGCAAGCAAATGAACCCAGCAAGCAGCTAGCAGCTAACAGTAAATGCACAGGTTCCCGGATGCACAGGTTCCCACACCAGCACACACCCGGCGTGGAAACATATGGAACCTTGAATCACTACAGGACTAGTGCGCATACACGCTAGCGCCTCAACCCTCACAATCCTGGCGCGGTAACAGACGCGCCTTTAGCCGAGCCGAACCGCACCGCGACGACTCGGGCGGTGTTCAAGCAGGGGAAACCACCCCTGCTGGGGGGACGCGTTCACGCCTGCAGGGGGAACACTTTGCCCCCCCCCCCCCCCCTGCAGCAACAGCAGGTATCAATTGACTCCTACTTGCAAGTAGGAAGCAAGCAACACTGCCGTTCATTCAGTGGGACCCCGCGACGCCGTAGAGCCGCACATTCCTGGCGCTAGCCCAGCACTAGCCAGCCCGGCACTGTCCAGCCCGGTACCATAGCCAGCCTGGCACTAGCAAGCCCGGCACTAGCCATCCCGGCACTACATATGGCATGTGCTCAGGGCGTGTATAATTGTATAACTACATCCAACAGCATCTCTGCGACACAGCAGCCATCCTGCATGCATGCGAGGCACCACATTGGACCTATGCGCGCCGTACTCCACAGATGTTCTTTCGGCAGCTTGTTCAGGTACCTTACTTGTCTGAGGCCCACGCACGCCTGTGCTTGCGCTGCGAGCTGTTCTCTGCTGCAGCCTACTGCATGACCGCTGCTCTTAATGGAGTGCACCATGACCCTGACCTGTCCGACACATTCACCGCAACACTGGGTACACGCCTTGATTGCACCGCAAACGGGCAGAATCAGCTGCAGGGAGACACGCTTTGAGGGTATACCAGCCCACATCTGAAACGTGTATTGCTGTCTGGCATGCATGCGCAATCCTTGTGCAGGGGCTCGGACGACTGGCAGGCATACCAGGGCCTGCCCCTGCTGGGCACTCTGACGGACCCCGACGGTGGCTGGGTGCTTACGGTCGGAGTCCACGTGCGGTCTGACCGCCGCGACGCGAAGAGCCTGTATGCTTGCATGACCGAGGATGCCACAAAGGCGGTCGTGCTGCTGCAGCACCCGGCGGCTGAAGGGGAGGCACCCGGCGGCGTTCTCCTCGAGATTGTGGAGAACAAAACTGGGACCGACCGAACGGATAGCTGGTGCGGCCACCCCGTAATGCGCAGCAGTTCAAGTTGCCGTGACAGTGCTGCACAGATGTGCCTGTTGACTGCTCTGTTGCCTCGGCGCTGCTGAGTCCTAGATCAATCAGCTGCAGTGTAACAGAGATTTTATCAACACTCTGCCGTAAGGCCGTAGTCGTGCGCTGTAGCTAGCAGGCAGCGTTCCGGTTCATTGATCGTGGTGCATGCATGCATATTGCAGACGCAATTGGCACTGTGTTCACATACATGCTCTGAACGTCACACAGCCCACTAGAATAAACTTGAGTGCGCATGCGCATCCAGATGAAAGGGCATGTTTGCTCAATGAGCACAACTTGAATTAAATGCATTCATGCTGTTGCGGTTTCGGGCAGTCCTCAGAAGTGATTGTGCATGCAGCTGATGGTCAAGATGTACGTTGAGATTTGAACCGAACTTCATGGCACAGCCCTGAGTCTTGAAGAACTTAGCATACACGGACGGATTATCTGCCTGTGCAGGTTCCTTGCTGTCCATGACTCGTACCCGAGTGACGGTAAATTCGGACAGTCGCTTCGTGTGCATGATCGCTCACAGGGATCCTTGTAGGGCAACGATTTTCAAGTATGAAACTGTGGACAACGAAACATTACTCAAGGTTGTGGGCAATCGGGGAGTATCTGGAATGGCTGCCATCGGAGCCTTCCTCGTACTGCCCAACAACGCACGGCGAAATAACAAATCTAAGTATCTCGCCGTGTCGAAGCATCCAGATGCGACGCGTCTAGCCGTCAAGTTCAAAGCCGAGTGCGCCACGCTGTTTTCTGTTTGCTTTGTATGATCTGGTGCGGTCAACCCATGTGTGACTGCCAAGGAGATGCATGTGCCATTTGCTGTGTAGCCGTGTACTGTGGCTTCAATGTCATCCTTAAAAGTTCAACGAGGTAAAGTTGGGCTACCTCATCTCAGTTTGAATAATCTGAATTGCTCACCACGACTGAGTCACAGTCCAGACTTTCAGCACGCGAAAAGTGACACGTCGGCGCGTGCAACACTGCGGGGCGCCCTGGTACTCGAAATGCTCGTGTGGGCACCACTGTGCATTTCTGTTCTTGTCGGAGCTGACTTGCAGTCCCTGCTCTGCGGAGTGCTGTTCAGCGCAGTCCAGCATTGCAATGTTTCCCACATACTACATGCACCTGCGTGCGCGGAGCAGCTGCTG
>JALKAD010000230.1:43470-67312 GCA_024500015.1 Ulva compressa | reverse complement strand
GGCCAGGCGCGTCTAATGTCGCGGATCCGATATCGCGTGCACCGCAACACTTTGCAATAATGCAAGCTGGTGGTAATTGTGTACGTACGCTTGACAGTGTAACGGCCCACCATCAGAGAAATTCTGTCGCTCTCTTCTACGCTGGTGTACTGCGTGAGCCACGCACTGCTAAGGGGGGGAGACGGCGCAAGAAACAGAAACTCAATCGAGAAACTGTTGTGAATGTCCATCCTTCGGCACAAGCTGTCAAAGGCTATGTGGTTCACAATCTACTTGCCCGTTGCCGACAAGGTTGCGAACAGATGCAGCGAACAGACCAGAAACGCTTTGACAGACTAAAGCTGGTTAAACACCAGGACGGATTGTACTGGACGACGAATGATCGCCTGTACATCCCCGACGTTGAAACGTTGAGAACAGAGTGCATAGAATCAGTGCATTCCCACCCGCAGTATGGTCACTACGGGGTGGCTCGTACGATCAAGAAGGTGAGAGAGGTTTTCCACTGGGAGCGCGTGTCAGTAGACGTGGCGAAATTCGTAAAGACTTGCGATTCGTGCCAGCACGTCAAGGCGTCGCACCAGTTGCCACAGGGCGAATTACACCCTCTCCCTATTCCAGGTCGACGATGGGAATCAGTGTCTTTAGACCTGATAACTGACTTGCCTGTAACTGAGCGTGGTTACAACACTATCGTGGTCTTCGTTGATCGCTTGTCGAAGATGGTGCACCTGGCGCCATGCACAAAGAACGTCACTGCCACAGATCTGGTCCACCTGTTCGAAGATGCAGTGTGGAAGTTGCATGGAATTCCCAGCAACATAGTGACAGACCGAGACGTGCGCTTTGCGTCGTTCTGGGAACTCGTGTGCGAACACTTCGGCATTGAGCACAACAAGTCCTCAGGCAAGCATCCCCAGTCTGACGGTCAAACAGAAAACGCTAATGGTGTGTTAGAGGATACACTCAGGCATTTCGTAGACGACTCGCAGAAAAACTGGGATACGCTGTTGCCAGTGGCAGAGTTCGCCATGAACAATGCACACAATTCGACCATCGACAACACGCCGTTCATGCTGAACTACGGGCAGCATCCCGACACTCCCATCTCGCAAGTTTTGCGCAAAGAGAATGCGAGAGTGAATAAGTTCGTCGGCAGGTGGTCTGAGCAACTACAAGTTGCCAAGAAGTGCATAGAGGCAGCACAGCAAAGGCAAAAGGCCTCGGCTAATCGCCGCAGGAGACCGGCAGAGTTGCTAGAGGTGGGAGACCGAGTGCTGGTCCACATCAAACACTTTAAGCTAAAGCAAGGCTTCAAATTGAAGCTAGCACCCCGGTACCTAGGCCCTTTTCCGATTACAGAAGTGATTGGTCAGCATAAGCTCAGCTTTCGTGTTGAGTTGCCAAGCCCGTTGCATCGCATGCACAATGTGTTCCATGTCTCGTCACTAAGGAAGTACCATGGCGATGGTCCTTATCAGCCCCCAGCAATTCCAGAGGTAGAGGACTCTGAGTTGTTCTTTGAGGTTGATCACATCTCTGATACTAGGGATGTGCCTAGACGGCAATACCATGTGCATTGGGTAGGCGGCGGCCAAGGCTGGCATGATGCCATGCTTCTACATGGCTGCGACCATCACATCCGGGACTTTTGGTCGAGCCGCAACCAAGAGCCACCGACAGATGCTTTCCCCTTGTCGTTAGACGAGCTGACTGATTTGCTTGAGGGCAAGCAAGAGGCTTAGGGGGGGAGCTCTGTGATGATACAAGCTGTACGCGGCAGCACAGTCCTCTAGAAGCATCTAGAAGGTCCTCGAGGAGGCAGAGATGCTTCTCTGACCTTCCGCGCACATGCCTGTGCCGAGGTTGCTGTGTTATGTGGTCACCAACACTGCTCACGTGAGCATGCTCGAGAGAGCATGGCTGACGAGAGCATAGACCCTTCTAGGAAGGGGTGTTGGCGTGTGTGGGGATTAGCACATTGCATATGGGCTAAAGGCAGGAGTCGCACACAGGCCGGAACACTATATAAGCGCTATGGTGTGCTGGCTGGACCTTAGAGGGTTTACATAAGTACAGCTTGACACAACCCAGGTACAATCGGAGTACCGTCACAGCTGCTTTGCGCAAGAATAATTCCCCTCCGCCACTTTGAATTTAGCGCCAGCTGCAGCCTGCGGCAGCACACATGGACAATAATGTCGACGTTGTCGCTCTCATGTGTGTGTTTTTCTGTTGAAAATCCATCAAGCGCGCAGCACCTACGCGCGAATCCACCAGTCCTCGACCGCTGCATCTTACCCACTAGTGGTATTGCCCTGCTCTGCACGACGCGTCGCCTGTCATGACGCTTCAATTGCAATCGCTTGCAAGCGTCGTGGTTACATGCAGCGACGAAGCATGCGCACCGCGCCAAGGCGCGGTATACCGCGCTTCGGGCGGGAGCAGATCCATGCCCTGTGTTGCACTGTGTTAAACCAATGCCTCAGCAGCGCCGAGGGAAGAACACCCGGACCAGAACAAGCAGTCATATGCAGCATGCTCGCTGACGTGACCGCACTAAAACCGAGCATAACAGGCCGCGCAAGCACACGTACTGCGCACGCACTCCGTTCTATCTGTGTCTAACACAGCGCACCCACCCACTCAGCGCAACATGACCAGTCTACATGCAGGCGTCATGAGCAGTCTACGTTCAGGAACTGTGCCACTGTCCTGTACATGTTTGCGCCCCTGCATGTAGCTGTAGAGGAGCCCACTGGACCTGCACAAGATCAGTGTTCACGCATGCAAACCCTCTTGCCATTGTTGACCATGCTTCCAGGTTCGGGCACCACTCACAGGAGCCAGCATGATGAGACAGAGCAAGAATCAGGTGCTCCAAGTCGCCATCGCCTTGAGCCTGATTGCACTGTTTGCTGCATCCGCAACCGCATCACGGCAAGACATCATTGCAGCAACGCAATTGGAGGACGTTGATGTGGATGGCATCTCCAAGGACAGGTCTCAGCAGTGGTGCGTTTGTCACGTGCCCTGCAGAGCTTAGGTCGGTGGTGACATGCTGCTGAACATCCGAGTCAATGCGGTACCAGTGCATGTGGCGTATGTGCGCAGCGTACAGTGTGCGACGCATGGCAAGCTGTGCTATGTGCTTGCGCTTTCAAAGTATTTTCTTGTAAAGCCTCCTGCTTGAGGAGGCCCCAATGTGCAAAGCGCCTTGATTTGAAGTTCAGCCTCACGTGTCAAATGATGGGTTATCTACACAGCTACACACAGCTGTGCCTGTTCTCAACAGCTTCGAGGAGTCCAATACGTGCCAACCACTACCTGGAGTGCCATTTGCCGTCATTGCGCATGCCTCAGCGCATGCTTTCTATCTCTAGTTGTGTTGAACGGTGATGGGCGTGTGTTGATCACATGGGCCCATTCTAGCGCTGATGAGCGTTGTACTTAAGTACTAGCATTAGGGTCATGTTGTACTGATGAAGTCCACCAAGTTGGTGGTGCCCCCGGTTCATGCAACATCGAAATGCTAACGTGCACCTACTTTGCGTCTTTCCACACTGCGTTGCGTCTTTCCACGCTGCTTTGTGCCTTTCCACACTGCGATCCCTTTGTGCGGGTGTATTACTAAATTTTAAGACGGCCGTGGCAGGCGTTGTTCCCAGCCGGATGCTGTTCTGAGACGGCATGTTTCATCTCAGGTGATTTTTCATTTATCGTTGCATGTGCTCTTTGTTGTGATGTGCTCGCGTTTCTCAAGGCACTGTGATCATTAGGGATCTTCGGCAATTCCGGAGCCCCAGTCTGTGGCGGCACTGTATTCTGGTAGGACATTCTGCCCTATCCTACCAGACTGTCAGTGTTACACAGTGATAGATCTAGGACCCAGCAGCGCCGTGGCAGCAGACAAGTCAACGTGCAAACAGATCTCGACAGACAGACCAGCTCGAGCACAAAGGCCACGCTCCGCACAGGCAACGCTAGAACGAACTAGCGCCGGCACGAATGCAAACGTAGGAATCGAGCAGTACCACACAGTCCACGTGCACGCCAAACACAGTCAGTATGCTCCCGGCCCACCGACTCTCAGTGTGGCGTGTCAAACAGCTAGCGGGCGGGATTCGGGAGGGAAAGACTCAGCCCACAACCTGACTGCCAGAGACTCTGCCAGTAGCTGTGCCTGAAGGAATTAGCAGGCTGCACTCAAATCGCAGATTGACCTGCGCAGCATGCTGCCGCGATTCATTTCAGGCCGCCGACATGAGCAACATGAGAGCAAACTCTGCCGAGAGGGAGCGGGGCTGTGGGCCCATACTCGATGCTCCACATGACCGCACTACACCGCTATACGGTGGTTGCTGTGTGCGGCTGTGGCGTGCGTGCCGTGGTGGTGGAGTGCAAGAGTGCGTGTGTGTGTGGATGCGTGGGTGTGGTTGTGTTGGCTGTGTCGGTTCGTTGTGGATGTTCACCTGAGACAGTTGCTGCTTGTTGTTGCTGTCTGCTTTCGAGGGGTTCTGGCCGTCTGCTCAGCAGGAAAGGCTTTCCTGCTGTCGCCCTCGCTGCCGGGCCCTTGCGTTCATCTCCGTGTAACACCGCCATACGACAATATCATACCATGTTGACGATCATCAATATCATGAGCCTGTACTTGTGAATGTGAGGTGCACAGGGGAACCCTAGTGATGCATGTGTAGCGGCGGGATTGCGAGACCACTCTCAAAAGTGTTACACAGTGATAGATCTAGGACCCAGCAGCGCCGAGGCAACAGACCAGGCAACACGCAAACAGACAGACAGACCGCTGTTAAGTGTTGCGCGCACGCCGGTGTTCTATACGGCCAACGTGTACACCGGGCTGGGGGATCAGAGCCCAACGGGCGTAGGCGGGGGGAGGCCACGACGCAAGCCTATGCGCGATGGCCCGTCAGCGCCGGCAGGCCGTCCGTGGGGACAGGAAGGCCCGCCAGCAGCGCGCGCCCGACTGTTTCTGTGACATTTGTATCATGTATGGGCCTGGACAATAAAATCGTGTAGCTGCTGCTGAATGTTTCACAGGATAAGATGCTGTCTTGCATGCATGCTACAAGCCACCTGGATAGTGCCGGTCCCGTTCTCCAGACTTATGTTGTTCTCAATCTATTGATGGAGAAAATGAGGTTGAGACAGTTCCACCCTCGAGGACTACACATATGATCGCCGTGGACTGCTGAGCTCGAGCTACACACGATCCGTCTGATGACTCGGAGGCCTTTGGCACCGGCCGAAACTAGTCGCGGGAGCCTGTGTTTGGTCTGAAAGTACCGTACGGTGACCAGCATCTAATGTAGCTTATACTTCTTTGACAGTACACTGTGCGCATGCATGCAGGTGTGACGACTATCTCGCATTCTGCGACCAAAATGACTGCTGCAAGGGAGAATGCATTGACTTGAATGAAGATTACTTGTACATGGATTGCTGAGGGGAGCCGGCGTTTTCAGACAGAACAATTGGGTTCTCAAGGCGAGGCTTGCATATGCCGGACGTCCACTGAACAGTATTCACAGCTGTGCTGTGTCGGAGGGGCATGTTCAAGTTGATACATGCATATGTGTTTCCAGTGGAGCCCGGGCAGGCGGCATCAAGTGGGTCATGGATTGTTAAGGGCTGTCAAAGATGTTTGTACGTATCTGTATCTCTATCCGTGTTACAATGTGATAGATGAATGGCTAAGCAGTGCGAAGGGATCCCTAGCTGTTCACTGTGCTGAGCAGTATATACTGCTACCATGGTATCAGTCAGGCAGCTGCAGCTTCATGCTGTATTGTTGTGGCAGCATTCACAATGTGCGTCATTGCCTTCCGGTACTGCCTTGTACCAAATTGTATCCGCACGATTGTAGCTGAGCTGATTCAATCATATGATAGCTGCAGTGCGAGTTGGTTTGAGATGAGATCAGTATTGATACCGTTTGCATGCAGTCACGGTGCAACGATGCCACGTCCCACCATATGCATGTAAGATGACACGATAAATGTTGTTTTTATATGGTTAAATATTGTTGCTGTATGTCTGCATTTGACTCCAGACACATTGTTGCATTTGCCTGCGGAAATCAGACATCAACGTTGAGTGCCCCGTCACATGGAAACGAGGAGCTCCTGGAATCCGCCACCGTCGTGTGCTGCTGCATAGGACTTGTATACATACGCAGAGCAATCGCGCCTGGAACGTCCTCCATATCTCTGACGACGCGCTGCTGTTAGCCTCAGCGCCTCTCCATCGGGGGTCCTGCAGGGCACTGTGGAATGGGCCCGCGTCCATTGTGGCATCACGCGTTGATGCGTCCCGGTGTGCGCAGTGTGTCACTGAACCGGACACAAAGTGACAGTCGATCATCTTACAGCGAGAGTAACCTATCATCGCACTGTCGCTATGTCGCCGACTCTACAGTCACATTCATGCCCCGTACAGTCACAGCTGACTTTACGGCCGGCTTGAGTGAAAGCTGTGAGCACGGTGTGAGCCCAGTGTGTGAAAGGCCCAGTGGCACACTGTTTCAGAAACACAGTGTGTTACACAGTGATAGAGCTAGGACCCAGCAGCGCCGAAGCAACAGACCCGACAACACACAAACATGCAGACAGGCCACCTCAAGCACCAAGGCCACGCTCAGCACGAGCAACTGCCAGAACGAACTAGCGCCAGCACGAAAGCAAACACACACACACACACACACACACACACACACACACACACACACACACACACACACACACACACACACACACACACACACACACCCGCGCCCACCGACTGCACCCCGCATCGCCGTCCGCCTTAATCACGCCCGGCCACCACCACTCGCACACTAGCACCACTACCAATGCAACCAGCCCCTCCCCAGCACTCCCACACGCATGTTCGCCGGTGGTTGCTGTGTGCGGCTGTGGCGTGGGGGTCGTGGCGGTGGGGTGCGGGAGTGTGCGTGTGTGTGGATGCGTTGGTGTGGTTGTGTCCGCTGTGTAGGTTCGTTGTGGCTTTTCTCCCGGGACAGTTGCTGCTTGTTACTGTGTCTGGTGTGGGGGGGTTTTGGGTGTCTCTTCCTGCTGTGTGCCCTCGCTGCCGGGTCTTGGTTCATCTCCGTGTAACGCATGTTCCGGCATGCACCTCCCCTCACGCGAGCCAGGGGCTGCAGTGTGCAATTTGGGTGCACACATGCATCTCGTGCCGGTGTCCATGCATGGCGCACCGACGTCATGCATTTGTGTTCCCAACATCATGAGCAGATGTCAGGCACAAGGCTGTGTTACACGGAGATGAACGCAAGAGCCCGGCAGCGAGGGCAACAGCAGGAAAATAGACGGCCTAAACCCCCGAAAGCAGACAGCAACAAGGAGCAACTGTCCCAGGCGAAAAGCCACAACGAACCGGCACAGCCGACACAACCACACCCACGCACCCACACACACACGCTCTCCCGCACCCCTCAACCACGGCACCCTCGCCACAGCCGAACACAGCGACTACCAGCCACACTTCATACTACCGCCCACCTCAGCAAACCCGGCCACCACCGACCCCCCAACAGCAGCAGCACCACCACAGCCAGCCCCACTCGAGCACTCCACCACGGGCCCCCGCCCATGAGAGCCCGGGGGAGCACGCCCCCCGCAAGGCCGGGCGTACCAGCCCGCACAAGGCGGTGTCAGCCCACACAAGGCGGTGTCAGCAATGACACGTCTGAGTGGATGCACATGTTGCCTGGTATGTTGCCTCGGCGCTGCCGGGTCCTAGATCTATCACTGTGTAACACATGATGCACGTGATGGTTTGTCTGTGCCTGTTGACTGCTCTATTGCCTCGGCGCTGCTGAATCCTAGATCTATCTCAGTGTAACACATCTGAGTGGATGCAACGAACACTTGTATCATCCTCGTCGAACACCTGTATCACTCTGACATGACACTGCGCACCGTCCCTGTCAAAGCCAATCCTATGTAGTAGAACCCCTTTAGAAGAGAACATGTTCCTGCGCATGCAGCCTGAGGGGCAATTGCAAGAGTGTGTTTAAATAGAACACCCACCTGCACAGAATACATATGTAGTAGTAGTTGTCTCCGCCTACAACTTGAAGGCCATTCTTCCTACACCACTAGTACTGACGGTCGCTGCTTGTTGCTGTTGTCTGCTTTCGGGGGGCTTTGGCCGTCTGCTTTCCTGCTGTTGCCCCCGCTGCTGGGCTCTTGCGTTCATCTCCGTGTTACGTAACACACCACTAGTACTACTATACTGCCATGCATATTTCATTATCATATATGATATATGTACCTGCTGTCACGTGTTGGAGCATGCATTCTGGACATGCATGTGCACACGAGAGATAGAATGCTTGGGCCAGCTGCCTTGTGCACAGGCACCTTGCAACTAGATCTCGGTACCATTTATGGCTAGGCAGGCTCCTAGCCATTGTCTTTGGTCTCTCTGTTCAGGTGAGATACGTTACAGAGGTATGCTCCACAAGGTGGTAGAACACACAAATACGATTCATGGCAATGCATCAAACACATCCACAATGGCCTAGGTACCCTGGGTACTACTATTAGGCACAGGTCGCTCGAAGCTCCAAGTATCACGTGCGTGCACAAATCCAGCGCTGCAGCGCGCTGTGAGCTTACGATCGACTTTACGGGAGAAATGGGTAATCGCCTGGCGAATCGTGACAAGCCCAGTGACGGAACAGACGAACAGAAACAAGCTCCCACACTTGCACACAGGCGAGTACCACGCTCAACTTGATATTTGCGTGCGCCTGCCCGCCATACCGACAAAACAGCAAGGGCTACCGAGCTGTGACACACAGCCCTTGCAACGATACGCGAATCAACGCCTGCATAACCGCCATTCATGCCCTATGAGGAGTTTAGCCATTTCCGTCTCTCTGGCATGACCTCTGCGCCAGCGTTCTGCCAGGCTCAAACGTGACAAGTGAAGCTTGTCTACAGTCAGGGGCTTTCGCAAGCAAGCAGCACGCATACACATCCGCGACCGTCAACTAATATGAGGAACGCGACACACTGCTCACTGATACTGGCTGCAATCGCCACATGTGGCGCTGAAATGGTCGTCGTGACGAAGCCCCAGAGCGTCGAGGCGGGAGCGCCGGCTGTGTTGTCCGCGCAGCTCGCGGTGACTGACGTGAATCTACCTCTCTGCCCAGGGGTATTTGATGCTCTTCCAGTTGTGTTTTCGCACCCGCTGGCGGACGATCCATCTACTGAGAGTTTTACGGTGGTCGTCGGAGAAGAGCTGATAAAACCCACCTGCGCCACGCTGGCGCCTGCAGATGAAGGAAATGAAGGACATACAGTGCTTCTGTTAGGCGATTTCCAGGAAAGCGATACAGCGCAGCCCATGGAGGTTAGCATCCGCGATGTCTCACTGGAGGTAAACGGCTCCACTGTGCCGCTGATCAGCGATGATGGGTACGCTACACATATACTTCTGCATCATACCTGTGTACAGTAGTCAGAGATCGCTGTCGGCCAAGCTGGGCATGCCCGCCCTGGGAAGTGCTAAACGCGAATGCATGGCCGCTCTGTTGACAACTGCGCAAACGCACGCGCCCCTGCCGCTCTGCACAAACATCGAGCGCTGCTGCTTAGACTGGTACTTGTTGTAATGCCCACCGATCGTATCATCTGACCAGGCGCCGCTCGGGCGTTCACCTGGTGCAAGTTGCGCTCGTCACCACGTCCAACAGTCCAGCCCATTGTTCACCTCAGCCTAAATCGCTCTGCAGCTTCACAGT
The DNA here is from genome assembly GCA_024500015.1 of Ulva compressa. Taxonomy (NCBI): domain Eukaryota; kingdom Viridiplantae; phylum Chlorophyta; class Ulvophyceae; order Ulvales; family Ulvaceae; genus Ulva; species Ulva compressa. The sequence continues at coordinate 57,519 of JALKAD010000230.1, read as the reverse complement.
GGATCTAGATGGCCGGGCAGTCACGCTTCCGGTCGCTCGCAACCAGACCCTCGTTGACTTTGAGGTGCTGGACTTGTCAGCAGAGGGCAACACAGCAGAGGACGACGCAGACGGCTGCGCTGCACTCTTCCCAGCCTCCACCTACGCGATACGACTCATCTTCTCCTCCGGAGTTCGAGACCTGAGTCCCGATGGGAGCCTGGTGATCCTAGGAGCAGACGGTGCCCCCGCCCGTGCCAATGAGCTCTTCTCACTGCAGAGCGCAGCTGCTGAGGTCTCGGCCGACATGATCATTGGCCAGGCGGACGCAGACGGGGACAACGTGGCCGACATCTGCGTGCAAGGCGCCGCAGCGCAGCGGGACGCTGCAGTTGTGGTGGTGGCGTGCGCCGAGGGCGCTGCAGTGGTCTCACCGGATGGAGTGCCCTGCTCCACACCCATCGTGCGCTCCATGTTGATCACCATCTGAGGGCATTGCCAGTGCTACCCCTTTGTGTTCCTTGGCACTGGCACTGTACATGCTCTTTCAGCGCTTCGTATTTGTGACACCTGTGCCGCATGCAAGCCATTGAATTTGAGCAGAACTGCCCACACCCCCATCATCCACTGCGTGTTCACTGATGCTTCGAATTCGTGCGTGGGACATTTGGGGCCGCCAGCAGCACAGCCTGCCTCGCTGTGCATGCATGCACACGCCACGCCATCGTCTCCAACCCTGATCATGTCGCGCACTGCCACCTTCAACAGCAATACCAGGCCGGGCATGCACACGTACGACACTGCCTCATTGATACTCATGTTCAACCTGGACTGTGTCTCCAGGCACCATGCGTGCCTGTTCGACCTGCGTGATACGGTCCTACCACTATAGGGCCACAGCACGTGCGGCCACGCGTGAGAGGCATCGACGCTCGCATGGCTGCGCTCAGGCCGCCGTTGAGCTCTGCTTGTCAGGGCTTGACGGGTGACCCTGGAGCAGCCAAGCCAGCGGCTTTTGCGTACTGGTTGAAGCTGCGTGGTGCATGTGGTTCGTGGCCACACGGTGGCGTGGGCTGGCTGCTGTGCATGCATGTGGTTCGTGGCCACACGGCGGCATGGGCTAGCTGCTGTGCATGCATGTGGTTCGTGGCCACACGGCGGCGTGGGCTAGCTGCTGTGCATGCCTATGGGTAACTGGTGTGCCTGTGGGTAACTGCTGTGCCTGTGGGTAACTGCTTGGCCTGTGGGTAACTGCTTCGCTCACCCACGACGTGACTCCTGCCACTGTGCTGTGCTCTACTTGAGTGGCTGCACCTCAAGCTTCGCGTGCCAGCCAGCGCGGTCACTGTTGCTGCTGGACCGACTGGATCCGTTGAATCGTGCGAGCAGCGGCGCTGAGTGTGCACGTGCTGCTGATGGCGCGGCCGAGGCCATGCGTACATACGCGCCGCCCAATCACGTCGTCCACAATCACACTCATCCGCACTTCCGCACTGCGCTGTTAGGATTGCAGAACTACACCACTAGACTGCAATCGACTAGCACGGCGTGGCGTGCTATTTGGTTGCAGTCTAGTGGTATTGTACGACAATCCTAGCAAAAGCTGGGGCTCAAACATGCACTGCACAACCCCAATCAGCACAAACACCTGCCTTGTGACCCGCCCGTACTGACTCGTGTGATGAACGCTGCCGGGCTCTTGCGCTGATCTCCGTGTAACACTGACGAGTGTGAGGAACGCTGCAGGAGGTGCGACTAGACGAGGCCGGAGCCGCCCCCACAGCCGCAGCACCGGCCGCGTCTCCAACGCCTGACGCACCCGTCCAAGAGGCCGCCGCTGACAGCTCCACAGCCGCCGCGGTCCTGGGGGCCGCCGGGCAGTTCGCCCTGACGGCATTCCTGCTGGTCTGCCTCTGCCTCTGAGGTATGCATACGCACCACAGTGCATTCATCGTGCCTGCCCTGATGTATAGAAGGGCAGATGCCACTGGGCTGGATGGGTGCCAACTGGCAGACAAGCATGAGCTGCTGCTTCAGATAATTTCGCTCTTACAGCTACATGTGGCGTGTGCTGAGTGGTGGGTGCTGCGTGTCAGCTGGGGGTCAGCCCATTGGCAGGAGGGCCTTGCACTGGTCGGGCATGTTGCCGTAGGAGCTGTTCACGGCTTCTTAGCATGACCGATAGCATACCGAGCAGGAGATTGTGCAACCAGTAATTGTGTGAGGGTCGGGCTGGCAGACAGTCTGGTGGAGTGGTTTCGGTGCTCAGTTGCATGCGCCCAAGACGGCATCACCTGCAGGGCCGCAGCAGACACGTGCTGAGGCGTTCCCCAGCTGCGGATGCATCCGGTGATGATATGTGCACTGCTGTGGCCTGCAATGGATGCTGGCTGGCCAATAATGGCTATGCCACCGTTGCATGCGAGACTGGGTTGGCAGTAGTGAGTTGAATGATCAAGCTTATTGCACCGTGATGCAGAAGTAGATATGAGAATTTGAGATGCTGCACTTGTGCAGCGATGACCGCTTCTGGTAGCAAATCTGGTGAACAGGCTGGGTGGTATGGTTTGGTGCAAGCTCAGCAGGGCCACGTGAGCTGTTGCAGCATTGAGGGTGACAGTGTGGCCATACACCAGCCATAAACTTTGCTGCCTCAGCGACAGTCGGAAACTGGACTGCAAAATGCAAGCAGCCCATTAAAAACAATTTATTACTGGGCTGGGTAGCACACCACAATTAACAGTCCATACGAACAGGCGCATTTCCCAGCAGGAGAGCACCAAACGAATCCAGATGATAATCTATGACAGTTTCCGAACCAAGGCTGTGCTTTGCTCCTGCTACTGCCATACTGCTGATCGTGAGCATTTGGAACGCGACATCGGAGGTCCATCTCACATATTCGAAGGTTGAGGGATGCCTGTGGGCAGAACAACAATGCCCCTCCTGATCACGATAACGACAGATCCACGTTCACCGTACCTTATCAGATGCCGTTCTGAGCGCTTACTACATCTGGAAGACGAACACCTAAGCGCTTGGGCACGGCATCGGAGCAAGGCGCAGCCAAGCGGCTAAAAACGGCATCCAGGCGATAAGAAAACTGCCGGTGACCACAAAGGCCTTTCCCCGATACAGTGGCCAGCTCTTGGGACGAGCTGCTATGGTTCCTCCAGCATATACCAAGACAAGATGGAGCAGGGGGACGTGAAATTGAAAGAAGGCGACAGCCATACATAAACTCGTTGGCTGAATTCACCGCGGCATGTCAGGTGATGCCGCGACGTCAATGCTGCTCGTCACGCAGATAAAAACAACCAACACGTTGCGGAACAAATGTTGCCCAGTGGGAATTGGACAAGATCACATACATCGCATGCGTATTACATGTACTCCAACCTGGTGTTGAGAAAGGGGGGGCCGTGTGCAAGTGAAGGCAGATGCGTTTGCAGCATGCGGTCAGTTACGCGTGTGAATTCACGTGAAGTACGTGCGTGGCTACAAGTACTATCATGAGACCGGCCTCTTATGAGATGTCAGGGCCCTGCAGGGGGAGCGCGTATACAACGACCAACCCGGGAAAGTTGTTGCCGCGCGCTCAATTTGATCAGGCACCTTGTTTGCAACCTGAAAGTCAGTCTGTGTTGCTTTGTACTCATTCGAGAGTCACGGCTTCGGAGTGTACGGCAGCGGTTCTCTCTCGTGATGGCTGGCGCATTCCAGTCCTTCTCTGTCTTGATTATGATGCTGTTTGGCTACATCACAATCTAATCGGCAAGTCCGGTCGATAGAAGTCTCGAGTGTGAGTGTCCCGGCGATAGTCTCAAGCTGCATGGTAAACACAGCTCTGTCTGTGCCAAGATTTATAATTTTACGCAATTATAAGTAACATCTACGATATGGATGATCCAGTAGCCTCGATGGATGCGGAAGGAGCCACGGTACGTCGGAGCCACGGTCAACGAGCTCACAGCTTGTCCAGGCGAAGGCTTGACACAGCAGACGTCTGCAGCAGACGTCTGACTCGTGCGTTGTTCGATGCGATGTGTGTTTGATGTGCTTTGTGCCGCAGGAAGTACCAGCTCTAGACCAGAACACAGCAGACTCGTCAGGCGAGCAGATCCTTGCAAAGGACCACGACATGCCTGACCAGCAAGCGGATACACAAGAATCTGATGATGTGAAAGATTCGGCTGCAGCAGGCACTGTTTATGAACACAAGGCCATAAGCAACCAGGAGAATCAGCCTGGCAACAACGCTGACACAGGCACAGAGAGCATCCCACCTGCTCCATCCAGTGCACCAGACAAGCCCCGGAAGTCCCGTCGGAAGACTGAGGTCATGGACATCGCGACAGCCAAAGCGGTCCTGGCAGAGCCATTTGATGAGAAAGCAGAGGCAGATCGGCCGATACCAGCACTTTACAAGCAGCATCCCGATGGCTCTGCTGCACCGTTGGATGGCATACTCTCCATGTTCCTGACATCCACGACCCTTGATCTAGTCAAATGCCCCCAACTTGCTGGTCAAGATGTGCCACACGGAACTTCAGCTGTTATTTCAAAAGATGTGCTGATGGGAGACATCCAGTTTCGCGGAGCCATCTCAGATTTTTATGCTTTCAAGGCTGCAATTGCGGAAAGCGATCTGGAGGGGCTTCTGCTTCGTGTTAATGCGACAGATGTATACGGGGATGGGAATAATTTCGAGCTGGTCATCAGCCAAGCTGCAGGAGATGTGTCAAAGAAGGTGGCAGAGGAGCTTGAGCGTCGGCGATTGCGAGACGCTCGCATCGCACGCCGGCAGCTTGCAGAGCGATCTCTGCCGTTGTCAGCACGGGATATCATGGTGTGACCCGCATGATGCTCGCTTGCACTGGAAAGTCTGGCATCAGTCATTGCATTCTAGAACGACATTTTCTGTTCCCACTATTATTACTTATTCTCTTATTTTTACATACTATCTGCCACAGCTGTGCCATCTTCGTCCGGCTGATTCCTGCATAACAGGAAAGGTTCGCCAGTCTGTTGGTATAATCTCTGAGCCGTGACGAGCTTGAGACCATGTGTCTCACAGCCTGAGTGCATACCCACGATCCTCTCTCTTCACATGTATCCAAGAGTGCAAACGCGCACATCAGCAATGTTCTGCTTTACCACATTGCCCATTTGCTATGCATGTCAATATGCCGGGCTTGTTCTGCCATGGCAGACCTGCTTTGTTCTGAACATGCAGTGTCCACAACCCATTGGCAGCTGCCTGGCACGCCTGCTTGTGAGCCGGCCGCATCATGAAAGCACACCAGTGTCGCTGATGTTGCCATGCAGATTAAACCGTGGCCGAGTCTCGGCAGCGAGGCAGAGGTCGACCTGTTGCAGCTGCGGCCGCTGCGGGAGCCGATCGTAATGACGCTCGAGCGCCCCCGGGCTGCGTTTGCCCGGCCCAACATCAACTTTGTCGACAAGGACGCACAGGAGATCCACGCGATGTCAGCGAGCCATATGGAGCTCCGGCCATACAAGGATCCGGCCTTTGAGCTGCAGAGGCGGCTTGCAGACCGCGGTGTGCAGGCCGTCCCACAGCAAGAGCACTGTGGCGTGCAGGTGTGCCTGCGTCCAATCTCCAGAACGGCAGTGTGCATATGCATGTCCTGTAGCACGTCAGTCATTCCGTGTCATGAGCCATACTTTGCGCTCAAGAGTCTAGTGACAGATATATACGTCTTGTCGAGTCTGGTTCTTGACATTCCGGCCGTCAGCTGTTCTTGGTCTTGCGGGCTCCGAACTTCCGCTGACCTGAATTGCAGTTGCTCTGATAGGTGTCACGCCCTCGTCAAGCAAGCGGCCCACCAGGCCTGAGTTGATCACTGCGGGATGTGGTGTCCACCGCAATATGTGGCGTCCACCGCGGGATGTCGTGTTCCGCAAAACAGTGGCGTCCCGCGGAACAGCTCACTGACACAGTCCCACCCATCCCGCCCAGGAGCTTGCTGGGGGACACCTGCTCGGCTGCAGCTGTGGCTGTGGCTGCATGGCCGTCTGTGTGGGGGCGATCGGTGTCTTGCTGCTGGGCAACATGAATGCGCACATGCAGGCGACCCCGCTACCGCTGCGCAACAACAGCTCGCAGTACGATGCGCGCACGATGCCTGCCGAGGAGGCGCGGCAGCTGCAGCGAACGGGTGGCTACCGGGACTTCCTGGTGCATGTGCGTGGCGATGTGGAGCGGTGCCTGCTGCAAAACACGATAATCGACATCTGTGCGGACGACTTTGCGCGCATGCAAGAGGAGGAAGCTCTCAAGGGCACGCGCTCGGACAAGCCCATCAACGAGGTCATCTCATGCATGGACATCCGGCACTGCCGCGATATGCGCGTCTCACAGCTGCGCTGGCACCCCCAGCTGCAACGCCTGAATGCGGTGCGCCCCCGCCATGCCTTGAGGCCTGGCTGCATGTACGAGAGCTCCGTGCACTCTGCCCCCTGCATGTGTCTCCTGAGACCGGAGGCGCCGGCATCCAAACCCACGCAGAAAAGAAGAGAGAGCATCGCCGGTGCAAGGAGGGGTAGGGACAGACCGCCATGCTTGTCAACATCTGTGTTGCACGTGATCTGGAGGTCAGGAGGACTGGTCAGCCATGACAGTGGACTTGGAGCCGTGGCGTGCGGCTGCAGTGTCAATAGCTCATGCATGTGGGACACTCTATGTGAGTGCACCGTTATGTTGCAGACCACCGTGATGTTGTCCCCAGCTGCATGATTCAATGTGCGGACTGCTGTGGTGCAGGGGGTGGTGGCGCTGTCCCTGACAAGCCGGGCGACCTTTGCGGAGCGTGTTGCCGCCTTTGGGCGCCCGTCGCCCCACACCGTGCTCGTCTGGCACTTCCGGGACCTCATACACCCGTACATGGTGCTGGAGTCGCCGCATGAGGTGACCGCGTTTGACTTCAACCCGCAACACATGGAAGTCGTCGTGGGTGGCTGCGCCAATGGCCAGGTCATCATGTGGGAGCTCACGGAGGACATCCTGGCGCGGGCGGCCAAGGTATGCTGTCTCCGTACGCTGTGGCTTTCTGGACAGCGCACAGCCCTGCATTGAAGCGATGCAATGAGCGCTGCAAGCCTGCGCTGAGCTCCATCTGCGGTCCACTGATCAGGGCGCATGCTCTCTCTCACTGCATCCGTGGATGCATCCGTGGGTTTGGACCAGCTCATGCGTGTTGTTCTGCTGGGGTAACTGCCCAACTGGCTTGCTGGGTTTGTTTACATGTCGATTTAAAGTCACCTGTCTGGTGAACACGGTGTTGACCATCCATGAAGATGTTGACGTTCGAACGCAGTCTGCCGTTCGATCCGCCAATTTTTCTTGGATGGCCAGCGCCATACAATAGCACATTGCCGCGATCGCATCGCATCACTCACGGGCAGGTGTCTCGACACCTGCACGGGTATAGAGAGCAGCAACAGCAGGTGAGTTGTAGGGTTCATCCGATGAGCACACTGACCTGGTCGTGGATCACAAGTGCCTCTCGACACTGGAGTTCAGCCACAAGTGCGCCGTGGCGCAGCTGCAGTGGCTGCCGGGGTGGGAGATCACGAACCGGGGCGCGCTGCTGACAGACGAGGAGGCTCGGGGAGCCTGCAACTTCTTCGCGACCTGCGCTGCAGATGGCCGCGTCTTCTTCTGGGACTGGCGCATGGACCTGCAGCGCAGCAAACGCCGCAAGAACGATGGTGCGCCAGCTGCCGCAGATCTGCCTCGCCCGCATGTGATGCTCGACCGCGTCAACACGTGCGTGCGCCGCACGGGGGCCTGTGCCTCTCCAGTCCTCTGCCAACACGAGAGGCGGAGCTCTCTCAACAATGTACAACTCATCACGGTCGGCTGGGGGCCTTGCCGGTGGAAATGCATTCACCCCACCGGCGCTCATGCGTGCCGCCGCCCACAGAATGAAAATTGAGTCATGCCAACGCTGCACCAGAGCTGTGCACGAGGCAACCCTGCAGTCCGAGCCACTGTGACGGCCGCTCTGATCGTGCTTCGTTGGTGCAGACCCAATGGAGCGGGAGTGGAAGCCGACGCACGCCGTGCCGCTACTCTCCCTGCAGGGCTCCGACCTCGCATGCACGGTCATGGTGTTTGACGCCCTCGTCATCGGCGACCTCTTCGTGGGCTCCTTTGACGGCGAGCTCGCCTCCGCGTCCTTCGTGCGGCCCGAGGACGTGGACAACCCTGACTACATGCACTACGTCACGCGGCCGCACTCTGGCCCCGTTTCCGCGCTCGCCCGCTCGCCCTACTTCCCAGACATCCTGCTGTCTGCCGGTGCGGCTCTGACACGCGGAGGGAGGGATTCCCTGTCGGAAGCCATGTCGTTCCTTGAGTGAAGGCCGTGCATTGCTCTCAGTCCTGCGCCCACAGCTGCGGCTGGTGTTGTAGTTGCACCGGGAAAAAGACGCCACCCTCTCACGAGCTTGCGTGAGTTAATGTGGCTGAGTGGTAGTGAATGGCTTCGGTCTGTGTGCACCTTTTTTGGACATGTCAAGCAACCCTGCACGTGAGGTTTCCCGCTGCGGCCGACCGCCTGCACGCCTGTGGTCTGCGTCACTTCTCTCTGCGCATGTGGACAACGACCCAATGCTTTCTCCGGCGCTGCTGCGTATCTTCAGCTCCATTCTTAGCTGTGCATGCTTCACCTGCCCACTCGTTCGTATCCATGTGTACCATGCATCTTGCTGCCACGCAGGCGACTGGACGTTTCACCTGTGGCGCGTGGGAACCGCGGCACCGATCTTCACAGCACGCTCTGCCCCGGACAAGTACACCGCGGCGGCGTGGAGCCCGACGCGCGAGGGCGTGCTGTTTCTCGGGCTGGCAGACGGCACGCTGCAGTGCTGGGACCTCCTCGACCGCTCCCACGAGGCCTCCCTCTCCGCACCGGTACGCACCGTCTGCCCTCTGCTCCGGCATGCTGAGCACGCCGGACTGCGTCTGCTCTGTTGCGGCTCTCTGTCCTGTTTGGTGCACCTTGTGAATGTTATGCATGTAGAGCTGTGTACCACTATGTTCACCAGCGCCGTCTTCGCTCCGGTCATCCGCATGCCCATCCTCACGGCATGCGCAGATCGGCCGGCACTGCCGAGCGCTTGACATCGCGGGAGCATGGAACGTGAGGCCTATTTGTGGGCGATTGCATGGGCTCGGTGTTGTACTGAAAGAGACGAGCCGCTATGGCTGTGAAGATGAGTAAGTGCGGCTGTGGGTGTAGGTCAGCCCGTCGGCGGTGCGGGCGCTGTCGTTCAACACCGGTGCCGCGACCGCCAAGTCCCAGCTGCTGGCGATCGGCGACGACGAGGGCGTGCTGCGCGTCGCAGAGGTGCCCAGCACGCTGCGGCGGCCAATGCCGGGGGAGCACGCGCGCATGGCGCGCTTCCTTGAGGCTCAGACTCACAGAGTCGCTGACACAGAGTCCCGCCAGGTGTGGCCCTCCGTACACCTGACCTCGTATTCTGATGGCATCATGTGTGCTTACCGCAAGGCCTTGGCACAGTCTCAGTTCTACACGCGCGTCTGGTCGCTTGAAATTTTCGCAGTTGAGAAGTGCATACGGCGTCTTCCGTGCATACGGGGCCACATCCCCGCCTGTGCTTCGGCATGCCGCAACGTTCCTGGGGTTAAGACTACTCGACGTAATCCGCTGTTCTCTATCTGCTGCAAGGGAAAAAGGGATGACAAAGGCGCCAGCCGTGCGAACAGAACTGACTTTGCACAAGGCAATTGTATATGGCATCGCACCTCAGTATTTGCATGTGATTCATTGATGGGCGTGGCACCTGCCTCTGGCCTGCCGGGCCTGCCAGGGGGTGGTCACAGTGGGTGGCCGCTTTCTGCTTCAGCGGCCAGTGGCGTCACCATCTGGACCGCCACTGCCGGTGTCACCATCTCTGGGCAGGCGGGCAGGGCCTGCAGCAGCTGATGTGATGCGTGCACACTGCTCTGCAAAGTTGCAGCATGGCAGGGCCGTTGTGCCTCGTCCCCCCCCGTCAGCAGACGTCTCGCCTCCGCTCAGCGATTGCCTCGTCTCCTCTCAGCGTATGGCGCCCTGGCCACTCGCTGTGAATCTGCAATTTATAGTGCGCACACAAGCGCGCCCACGGATCCAACATGCTGCGTATGACAGGTGTGGTTGCAGTGCAAGCAAAGTGATTGAGCAGGTCCACACCCGCGACCCCGTGCACTCGTTCTGCACTCTGCCAGGAGAGCTTGTGCACCACAGAGACCGATGCTGCGGTGCAACAGCTTGGTTCTCCGCCACAGTGCTTGATAGTGAACACGGCGCTGTGGTGCAACCGCCATGTTGCGGTGCAGGCGGTGCGGGATGCGCGGACGAAACAGCTCGAGGCGGAGCGGGCGGCGGCAGAGGAGGCCGACGCGAAGGCCCGCGAGGCCGCGGAGAGCGGGCGGCCGGTGCCGGTGGCCGGGTCCAAGGAGGATGAGGCCGCAGCCGCCTCCGAGCAGGAGTACCTTGCCCTGGAAGCCCGCCTCAAAGCGGACCTTGGGCTTGTCGCCGCTGAGGAGGATGGTGGCTGAAGGGCTCAGGCCCGTGGCCGCTGCCGAATCTGGTAACGAAGGGGGTCAGGTCTGTGGCTGCTGAGGCGGTTGGTGGCTGAGGGGCGCAGGCCTGTGGCCGGCGAGGAGGACGATATACACAGCCTGTGCTGCCGGGCTGATGGACGGCTGCAGGTGGAAGGCTGCGAGCATTGTGACAGTGTGTGGGGGGAGGCTCACACGGCAGGTACCAGGGTTGCGTGGCCATTGCGCGCTGTGGTGTTGGTGGTGGACGCTGTGCGCTTTGGTGTGGGCGTGGAAACATGCATGCGGGGTGGCATGCGGACGTTGGAGTTATCACATCTACCATGCATTGGCCATGGTATTTCTTGGCCCGGCCGGTGCACCTGGCCCGGCTCAGGCCCGGGCCCGGCTCAGGTGCACCGGTATCTCAGCTACGGAATGGGATGGAGTGCGTTTGCACTGCGGCCCAGGGCAGCGAGGCTTGGACAGAGGCGGCTATGCTGGGGGGTAGTAGGTCCATAAGCTGTTGGCTGAACATGTGATCAGTTGCTGAAGTACATGCTTTGCCGGCAGAATCTGCATGTGGACGGCGGTGGACCTATATGTGGACATACCATGGCACAGGGCACAACCAGCAGAACTCGAGAGGCGACCAGCACAGCAGCATTAATGTGCCACAATCAAGTATTGTGGGCCCTCTTTACCAGGCCTCACTCTGCGGCAGAGGAGGGAAAGGCTGCCATCAGCCGTATCATTTCTTTTTTGGCGGATGCTGCTGATGATGACATCGTGGAGCTATGATGTGCCAGGCACAAGGGTGATATCGGTGTGGCTGCATGCGATGACATGCCAGTAGCGGAGCGGTGACAAAGGCCAACGACTTTCCATAGGCGTCCAATCGCTTTTATTGTTACTTTGGCCCTGCAGATCTGCTCCATGTGATGCTGTATTCCAACCCCCAGATGGGCCCTAGAAGCGTTGGCTTCAAGAGCCCTTTTGCTGCAAGGGCCCTTTTGCCTTTCAGAGAATTAGCTCGCGTGTTCGCACACCTTTGTGTCGACCAAGCCTTGCAGGCACGGGTGGCATTGCAATGAGGGAAAAAAACAGTCCCGCTTGTCGGAGGTGTCAATGTCTTCATGGATATGGCAGTGCTATCAAACATACATACGTTGGCCCCATGCACACGACGGTTCTACATCGGCAAAGCTGACACCTGCCAACGCCGCCTCTTAATTAACTGGAATCCTGCGCGCAAAACCACCCGGGTACTATAGTACTCGTGTCGGCTCTACTGCGCCGGTGCACCACCTGATGCGTGGTGCAGGTGCGTCTGCGGTCGTCATGCTCCCGCTGGTGTATGCGTGTGCACACTATGACAATGCCGCGCTCGCATGCATCCTCCTTCGCGGCTTGCAGCCCATTCTGACTGTGGTTCAACCGCCGATGCATGCCACCATCGCCGCCTGAGGCCACCCTCCCCCCGCACGCACTGCAGCTGCCTGCCCCCATCACAGCTGTTACCGGCCCCCGCCACCTTTCTCGCTGCGTTGTGACAATCGCGCGACCTCCAGCATCTGCCCTACACGCGACCACCCGGCACGACCAGCATGCCTGTGAGTCGCACCCCAGACCGGCCCTTGCAGCTGGTGCCTGGTCGATCCCCGTGCGCGCCTGCGGGACTACTACTAGTGGTACCAGTCGTAGTGCGGCCACTCCGCAGTCACAATCACCTCGCCCACCGCCAGTGTCTGCTCTCATGGCACCCAGCTGCAAGCGCTCCCACCAGCGCTCCTCGCGAGCTCCTCCGGGCCAGCGACTGCCCCTGGGTCCTGCTCTGTGCAGGGCCGAAACCACTGCCGGTGCGGCAAAGGGTGGCCGGGGGACCACACCGCTGCCCACGCGGCCGCGGTCGCCGTGGCTGCCGTCTCTGCTGTCATCGCCACGGCCATGGACGTCGACGTCCTGGGCGGCCAATGGCCACACCAGCGCCGCAGCAGACGACGCGGCATCAGAGGGGGGGTCCCATGGGGATCAATGGGTCGCTGTGCCCATCGCAGGTTCCTGCCATTGTGGGTCACCGAGGCCCGCAGTCCGACCGCTGTGGCTTCTCCAGTGGGCACCCTCCGCATGCACTGGCAGGTGTACATGTGAGAGACGGGTGTTAGAGACGAGGGCGGGTGTGAGAGACGAGCATCCCAGGTGTGAGAGACGAGCATAACAGGTGTGAGAGACGAGCATAACAGGTGTGAGAGACGAGCTCCCGGTGGCCACAGGACCAAGCCATAAGTGGCTGAGGTGCTGCTGTGCCTTGATGTCTGCCTGCCGCCGCCGGCGCGTTCGGCCGCCGGGCGCCGGCGCCGGCGATTCTGGTCACCAAACTATTTCTCACGCGATCAACGCACACTATGCTTGCGCTCAGGACTCGCGATCGGCAGCGTACTTGGTGCACAAGAGATTGTCTGGACACTTGTGTACGTAGTACTACACGCGTCTAACAAGTATAAGACATATTGTCCGCAACGAGCAGGGAACTGCTCAACACGTGTGCTTCACGTTGCTACAGTGGTTTCGACGCATGTCCGATGTCGAGCTTTAGCTGTTAGAGGCCTCAGGGTGTGGAACGTGCATGAGCGTACGCGTGCCGCGCGCGAACGGGGCCCGCGGGGCCGCGGCCGTTTCGTCGTTGCCACAGCGGACCCCGACATGTACAGCCTTGCAGGCCTTGTGCGAAAAACTCAAAAACGGAGCAAAACGTTTCCAGTACCTCGCTTTTAACTGCCGCCGGCACCGGCGCCGTTTCAACCCAGGGCCCATTCCTAGCACATCTAATCAGCAGAAGTCCGGCCAGTGACAAGATATGATCGATCAAGCCTCTAGCAGCCCGCAACACCAAAAAACGTATTCCGCAACGTTCCGAACGAGTCGAGCGCCAGGGCATCGCAGACGTCGACAGAACCTTACTCTTGATCGTACACAGTTGATGTACATGTGGCGCCTCGGGGCCAAATGCGCATGTTCCCGGGGCCAAATGCGCATGCTCGTCATGCGAATGTTTGTCGAACATGCGCATGTTCGCCATTCGTCAATCCATGTGCAAGGTGCGACCGACATGCATCCGATTGACATGCATGCGCACACTCGGGCCCGATCCGGCCCCAAGTCGGATCGCCCCCAGGGATTCGACGCGCGTCGACGTCGGGTGTTACACGGAGATGAACGTAAGAGCCCGATCGGGCGTCGCGACGCGCGTCGCGCCGCGCGTTGGGTGCAGGTCATGATTCATCATGTTCATGCTGGCAAGTTTGAAGACCGCGTGATGACGTCAGCACGCCGTCATCATGGCGCCGACGGACGCCGTTGCATGCAGGCATTTTTTAGAGCCGTCCACATCAACATTCACAGTGGTATTTATTCATCGGGAGGCAGGATTCGGTTTGTACACGAACGTTCCAAGTGGTTCTCCAGCAAACTTCGTCACTCGATCCCAGTCCTGTTGG
>JALKAD010000230.1:29717-42376 GCA_024500015.1 Ulva compressa | reverse complement strand
AAGGGGGGCTGGAGCGGGAAATGGGTCCACACTCATGCAGCTCAAATCCGCAGCCACGCTCAAGAGGCACTACTTAGTGACGTCATCGCGTTGGTCGTTTCCATTTTGGTGGCGCAGAACGTGTGTGCGTCTGTCAGTTGCAGGAACCCGGAATCACCATGGCAGGTACACAGCACCGCCGCACATATGTCGTCTGCAGGTGCTTCAAGAATGAGTTCTCAGCTGCTTGCTATGTGCAGGGTCTTCCAATCAGGCGAGGGTGGAGACGGTAGGCTTTAGAACGTCCATTGAGCAGCGGATGTTGCTGATGATGCACTACGTCCGGAGCTTAGACGTCAATGAACTCGTCCACTTCGCATATCACGGCTGTGTCCCCACAAAGAGGACTGGTAGGGCTCCAGGCTACGACGCCATGGAGGCAAATTTTGAACAGTTGAAACAGATGCTGGAAGACGAGGACGACGAGAGCGCTTTCGCAAGTAGGAAGCGCCTTCGTCGGGAAAAGTATTTTCTGCATCATAATCCTCCCAAGATGCGTGCGTCGCCTGCCCAGTTGCACCTGGAAGTGGAACCAGAAGGCGACAACGTGAACGAGGCGGGTGTGTGATTTCGCCGCCCCAAGCTCACATGAGCATTCGACATCGTGCTGATTGAATGGAATCATTGCAGCTGGAACGGCGGATGTGCCAGATGCTGATGATATGCTGGAGGCATGGGCTGCGGACATGGAGGAGCTAGAGGACGACCATGACATTGTAGTCAGAGACTACTCTAACAAGAACATGAAGAGCCTCAGAGACATAGCTCAAAGGTACACTCTTGCAGTGATGATGTGAGCTCCACCTGTTTGAGTTACTGCTGAGAGAAGCAGGCATTGCAGGAGCGCGCAGCGGTGCGCGTGCGCAGGAATGCTCATGGACTTACCTGGGCAGGTTGTGAGGGGAAAGGCCAGCGTCCAGTATCCGGTGTTGAAGGTGTTTCTGGACAAACTCAAGGCTGGGAGAGATTGGAAGGATCAGGGCACCCACTCTTGGCACAGCCTGCAGGAGCTAGTGGAAGAAAACCCACAGTTGGAGGAAGCCATGGACCTGCTAGGAATCACCAAGTACACCTCCTTGTGGAGGCTGCTCAAACAAGCACAACCTGGCCTTCGCATGTCAGCTATGAAGATCAAAGGTAGCAGGGAATGCAAGCAAGCTCAGTCTGCAGCCAAGCAAATTTTGGGTCAAGAGGATGTGGTGTTTGACGTGAAGGCGCACGAGCACCCCAGGAACCAGAGGGTGCTCAAGAAAGGGTACTCGTACAGATATAAGTACAAGCAGCTGCTGTACAATGTATTCCTGGATGCTGGCAAAATTGAGCCACAAAGGTGGCTTCGTGCTAAGAAAGTTTTAACCAGCCTGGGATGGAGCGCGCACGCCGTCACGCATCTGTTGCTCATGAAGTCTGTATGCCCCCAACCCCCACATACACAGCCTGGCACAATATTCGTATATGAGCCACGTTATCAACTTGTAGCTACGTGTAGGTCGGTCAATGCCCTATCTTGATGTTCTATGTGGCAGGCTCAGCAAAACTGGGAAGCATGGTGTTCACATCTGCCAAAGGCAGCCAGGCAGCGCCGTCTTGTCAGGCAGGCTTAAACGTGTGGACAGATCGGGTAAGTGATGGCAAGAAAATGCACATCATGAGGCACAGATTTGGGTGCACAGAACAAGCCATCACAAAGTACAAACAGGCCCACCCTGTGAAGGCTGCCAAGCTATTTCCTGATGACAAATCACAGTTGGACGTGCGTAATTTCAACACGGATGGCTTCCTGGTACGTCCCAACACTGTGCAGACACCAACTGTAGTGCACTTCACACACCATCATCATGCAACAGCTGCTGGACCAAACTTGACAAGTGATCTAGATCACTTGCAAAATGAATGCTGTCAACAATGCTCACCCTCCATACCTCCACATCCACAGATTTCAGAGCTGTCTCTTTAATCTTATCAGCTCTCTCAACATTTGCATTCCTATGACTCTTTCCATCTAACTCTACCACAAGGAGCTTGCCACTGCTCAGCACAAAGAGCAAGTCTGCATACCTGGGTGCACCCCTCCCCATACTCTTGGTCTTAAACATGAATTCAGGATACACAGACATATTCTGGTCAATGGCATGCACCTGCTGGACCACTCTGGGCCCATAGCCTGAGTGCCAGCCTCTTGCTCTAGATGAATTGCTACAGAGGACACAATCCTTTGTATCCCTTGCTCTGCTAGATTTCCATCTGGCCTGCCAGCACTTGGGATGGCATCTGCATCTTGGATGCTGCCTGATGACAGCTGTGTTTGGCATCAAGGGAGTCAAGAGCTCCCTGCCAGGGTTGAGCTCCTCAGCATGTGCCATACCTCTTGGCACCTGCACATAGCACTGTCACTCAGCAACAGAAGCAAGACAGTGCTGACAATTGAGTGGCTCCAGTGAGTGGCTCCAGCAATACAGCTCACTCATGCTGACATGGTGCAGCCCTTGTGCATTGTAGTGACAAGTGCTGGTGACCAGAAGAGACTACAGTGAGTGGCTCCAACAACACAGCTCACTCATGCTGGCATGGTGCAGCCCTTGTGCATTGTTGTGATGAGAACTTGTGACCAATGGAGACTACAGTGAGTGGCTCCAGCAACACAGCTCACTCATGCTGCCATGGTGCAGCCCTTGTGCATTGTTGTGATGAGAGCTTGTGGCCAGTGCAGCTTACAGTGAGTGCTGCTGGAGCACAGCTCACCCATGCTGCTATTGTGCAGCTGCCATGGTGCAGCCCTTGTGCATTGTTGTGATGAGATGGTGCAGCCCTTGTGCATTGTAGTGACAAGTGCTGGTGACCAGAAGAGACTACAGTGAGTGGCTCCAACAACACAGCTCACTCATGCTGGCATGGTGCAGCCCTTGTGCATTGTTGTGATGAGAACTTGTGACCAATGGAGACTACAGTGAGTGGCTCCAGCAACACAGCTCACTCATGCTGCCATGGTGCAGCCCTTGTGCATTGTTGTGATGAGAGCTTGTGGCCAGTGCAGCTTACAGTGAGTGCTGCTGGAGCACAGCTCACCCATGCTGCTATTGTGCAGCCCTTGTGCATTGTTGTGATGAGAACTTGTGACCAATGGAGACTACAGTGAGTGGCTCCAGCAACACAGCTCACTCATGCTGCCATGGTGCAGCCCTTGTGCATGGTAGTGACAAGTGCTGGTGGACAGTGGAGACTACAGTGAGTGCTCCAGCAACACAGCCATGGTGCAGCCCTTGTGCATTGTAGTGACAAGTGCTGGTGACCAGAAGAGACTACAGTGAGTGCTCTAGCAACACAGCCATGGTGCAGCCCTTGTGCATTGTAGTGACAAGTGCTGGTGACCAGAAGAGACTACAGTGAGTGCTCTAGCAACACAGCCATGGTGCAGCACTTGTGCATTGTAGTGACAAGTTCTGGTGACCAATGGAGCCTACAGTGAGTGGCTCCAGCAACACAGCCATGGTGCAGCACTTGTGCATTGTAGTGACAAGTGCTGGTGACCAATGGAGACTACAGTGAGTGGCTCCAGCAACACAGCCATGGTGCAGCACTTGTGCATTGTTGTGATGAGAGCTTGTGGACAGTGGAGACTACAGTGAGTGCTCCAGCAACACAGCCATGGTGCAGCCCTTGTGCATTGTAGTGACAAGTGCTAGTGACCAGAAGAGACTACAGTGAGTGCTCAAGCAACACAGCCATGGTGCAGCACTTGTGCATTGTAGTGACAAGTGCTAGTGACCAAAGAGAACTACAGTGAGTGCTCTAGCAACACGCCATGGTGCAGCCCTTGTGCATTGTAGTGACAAGTGCTGGTGACCAGAAGAGACTACAGTGAGTGCTCTAGCAACACAGCCATGGTGCAGCACGTGTGCATTGTAGTGACAAGTGCTGGTGACCAATGGAGCCTACAGTGAGTGTCTCACAGCAACACAGCTCATCATGCTGCCATTGTGCAGCCCTTGGTGGCATTTTTTGTGAATGAGAGCTTTGACCAATGGAGACTACATTGAGTGGCTCCAGCAACACACTCCTGGGTTGCAGCCTTTTGGCATTTTAGTTACAAGTGCTGGTGACCAGGCAAATCTACAGTGAGTGCCTATCAAACACAGCCATGGTGCCACTTTTGCATTGTAGTGGGACAGTGGCGGTGACCAATGGAGCCTACAGTGATGCTCCAGCACACATCCGGTGGCAGCCCTTGTGCATTGTTGTGATGAGAACTTGTGACCAATGGAGACTGCAGTGAGTGGCTCCAGCAACACAGCTCACTCATGCTGCCATGGTGCAGCCCTTGTGCATTGTTGTGATGAGAGCTTGTGGCCAGTGCAGCTTACAGTGAGTGCTGCTGGAGCACAGCTCACACGCCATGCTGCTAATTGTGGCAGTACCCCCTGTGCATTGTGTGAGTGAGAACTTGTGACCAATGGAGACTACAGTGAGTGGCTCCAGCAACACAGCTCACTCATGCTGCCATGGTGCAGCCCTTGTGCATTGTTGTGATGAGAGCTTGTGGCCAGTGCAGCTTACAGTGAGTGCTCCAGCAACACAGCCATGGTGCAGCCCTTGTGCATTGTAGTGACAAGTGCTAGTGACCAGAAGAGACTACAGTGAGTGCTCTAGCAACACAGCCATGGTGCAGCACTTGTGCATTGTAGTGACAAGTGCTGGTGACCAATGGAGCCTACAGTGAGTGGCTCCAGCAACACAGCCATGGTGCAGCACTTGTGCAGTGTAGTGACAAGTGCTGGTGACCAATGGAGACTACAGTGAGTGGCTCCAGCAACACAGCTCACTCATGCTGCCTGGTGCAGCCCTTGTGCATTGTTGTGATGAGAGCTTGTGGCCAGTGCAGCTTACAGTGAGTGCTGCTGGAGCACAGCTCACCCATGCTGCGATTGTGCAGCCCTTGTGCATTGTTGTGATGAGAACTTGTGACCAATGGAGACTACTGACTAGCAGTGGTGGCCCATCAAGCAAGCTCACTCATGCTCATCCATGTTGCAGTTGCCCTTGTGAAAATGCATGTGTTGGGATGAGAGCTTGTGGCCTAGTGGGCAGGTCTGTACATGGAGTGCTGCTGGAGCACAGCTCACCCATGCTGCTATTGTGCAGCCCTTGTGCATTGTTGTGATGAGACCTTGTGACCAATGGAGACTACAGTGAGTGGCTCCAGCAACACAGCTCACTCATGCTGCCATGGTGCAGCCCTGATGTAGTTATGAGTGCTTGTGGATAATTGAGACTACATTGAGTGCCTCCAGCAACACTGCAGCACATGGGGGCATACCACAGTCAGCAGCCAAGTACTAGCCTGTCTTGACACCTCTTGCAGCAGTGTGGCCTTTGGAATCCAGACCTTCTTCAATGGCCCTCTTCAATCTGGCCCTCTTCAATCAGCAGCACCTGCACCTGTTGGGTGCCATACTGAAAGCAATGAACAGCCCTAGCAGCGTGGCACATGCTGAGCTAACTCTCAAGTACACTTGCAGAAAGTGGATGATGGCGAGTCGGAAGTGAAAGGAATGCCAGCATCAGAGATGCTCATGATGATGTGGCATCTTGTGGACGAGTTTCTAAAAAGAGCGCTGGGCGGAGCACCGCTGAACAACAGAAACAGAGATGAATGGGACAAAGGCTGCAAGGAGATGTTTGACATCATTGGCCCTATCGCCGGTCTCACATGGCACGACGTACACTTCCCGTTTGGGCTCAGCATGGATTGCGCACCTATTCACGCCCGCAGCCGCAAAGGCTTGATGGCTGTCCGCTGGGATCCACTGGATGAATACAGGCTCCTGTTCGCGGAAGCTGAAAAGGATTTGCCTGTCAAGTTTGACCAGCAAACGCGTGGTGCCATCACTTCGACACTCATCGACGATGCGGCTTCAACATGGTACCTGCACCAGGAAGAATTAGTGCGCTTGCGTCGACAAGGATTCCCCAGGTCGGAAGAGACAGCGACAGCTATCAAGACAGCGCGAGATGGCGCAAACTCAGCGAATTCTAAACGTCAGGCGTACGAAGATCTCGTAAACCTCACGAGTACATGGGAAATCCACAAGATTTTTGTGGAGCTCGGAATTCCTTCTCGTCGTTCAAAGTTGCGCGGAAACCGCGCAAAGTTTGCAGAACAGTTCCTGGATGCAATCATGGCACCCTACAGAGCCGCAGACAAGGAGTACGGCAGGGTTAATGATGTCACCTGGGAGAGTGAATTCAGACGAAAGATGGCGTTCTTGCATCCCGATTGGCGGGTCTTCTTGCCTGAGCAGTTTCTGACGTTGGGCAAAGCAACGCCCGACCTACACCAAGTGGCAGAGATGCTAGTGCGAGTCTACAAGGCCGCTCTGAGGAGATGGACGACATCAAGGCCGCCTGGCGCGGCAGAGCTACTTCTGGCGAGGAGTTACGACGAAGAGCTGCATGCCCACTGCGTGCGTCGCAACACGGAAGACGGAGCGACAAAGCAGGACAAGGAGTCGATCATCGGGTCAATCAGACGGACTTACATCACATGTCAGGTGGTGGCAGAGGCGCATGGCGTGAGCTTCCGGCCCATGCTTGCACCCGGCGACACAGGCAGAGGGGGCCACGCGACGCGATTCCAGCGGGCCGACTTCTACGCAAACGGTTCTGCTGGCCAGTGGTCGGGTGATTGGTCGTGATACACCTCTCGCAAAGCGAGTACGTTCCTCTCTGTGCGTATTTTACTCATCCGTGACCCTCGTAGCCACGGATTCCGCGGCCCTTCTGTCCTTTCCTTTTACATTCGGGCACCAAAACGTTTTTGATTCTCACAGGCAGATGACGCCAGCGCAGCTGAGCTGGGTTCAAGCAGACCGAGGACCAGGAATAACAGAAGGGTTGTCTCACAGCTTTCTAGCTGTGTAATGTTGGTGCTGATGGAGTTGGATGATGTGTGTTACACAGTGAGGTCCATGTTAGCATGGGCTTGCACTGGTGTGTGTGAGGAGAGGTGAGATGACACCTCTCCGGCCCGAGAGGGTCGTTTCAGAAACTATTGCAACTGCTGACGCAGCGTGACGGCAGCCAAGCTACGTTGCGTTGAGCAGGCTGCTCTGCTTCTGTCCTGCCTACTGGTCACTCTGTTGTTGACCACAGAGTGCATATAACTTGGTCCGCACTGCAACCGCGGCCGGGAATACGCAAAGGCTTCATCAATCGCACCACGCTGCATGTTCGCGCGTTGCTGTCGCGAAAAGTTCCTACAGTTGAATCTACGCGCAAGTCACGCCCGCCTGTTATCACCAGTACCATCCGTGCACTCTATCACATCAACACAGATATATGTGAGTCCTGGATATCCAGGCGTAATGGCACCGCGATCCATGCGGAGTGGCGGGAGTGGCTTGTCTGAATCGGAGCGCCCAATTGCGATTAAAAACGACTGATGGCGTGTACTTACACGGCGGCTACACGTGTACCTGCATGCAGCTACATGTCCACCTTGGATATCTGCAGTAAGCTTGCATCAGCCCTTCATCCCATCAACAGATCACCTTCACTCATTCCCGGAGCCGGCTCATCATGATGACATAAGATGCATATGTCGTCTTCTGTCCTTGCAAGCAGTGCACTACGTAGTATACAGAACACTACCGTGCTGCGCATGCTGGGCCGCGTGCGCCATATGCATGCATCTCCTTCTGACATGGTTGCGCACCGTTATTTCTGAGATACGTACTACGGCCACAGCTGTGAGCGCTAGCGCGCGCTCGCTCGAAATGCACGGTTGCAGCGCACTGCAGCGTATCTCGAGATATTGCATGCGCATCCGTGGCCTGTCAGTGTCTGCAAGGCTATGTGTACACGTGTGGTCGTCGCTTGATCATGACGCGCTTTCAGTCGCCAGCGATTTTGCTGTGTGTTCCGAACACGCGAGCGGCACTAGTACTGGCAGGCCTCTGCAGACCTCTGCATGCTATAGCTGCCAGTGACTTCCAGCTCGTGCGGAGCCTGGAATTTGTCGCAGCCGAGATGTGCATGAATGTTCATTTTCATGGTCAGCTGATATTTCCTGCACAACGCAATTGTGCGCAAGCTTAAGAACATTCAAAACGCGCGCGCAAACCTCGGGCCCGATCGGGTGCACATGCATCACCGTCCACCCTCGTGCGCGACGCTGCGCGACGCTGCGGCTGAATTTTCATGTACCGGCAAAATTCTCATACCGCATACACGCGTCGTGGCCACGCGTGGGCTCGCAAAACGTGCAAATTAGCACCCATGGTACCCAGGCCTGGGTCCAGGTCACATGCGTATGTCCGCGCGCATGGCAGTGTTGCAAGATTCCTGCACATGCAGTAGCATCAAGCTGTCTGGCTGCTGCAGCCTGCTATGACATGCATATGCCCGCTTGCATGCTTCTGCCGTTGCTGCTGGTCTGCACTGGCCATGGCATGCATCTTCAGTCTCAGAGCAACGTTGCCGTTACCACGCAGATGTCTGTACCCTCTGCCGCGACGCCGCAGGGTGTTAACACCCGGATCACACTGTGCACGCAGATGTCTGTACCCTCTGCCGCAGTCTGTGGAATATTAATATATTATATATTATAATGCTCCTTGAACATCAGGGTGATGCGTACCGGACAGGTGCCTGTCCGCAGGGGCGCCGGTGCTGTGGCCAATTGATGCGTGTGTGGCAAAATTATAATGCCCGATTGTCAAGAAAAGCGCCCAACCCAAGGGGTTGTACTACTTCTGGACTGTAGGACGTTGTATATATATGTGTCACTAGACCTTTTGAGCGCACAGTATCATATGAATGCATATGGCTCATGACACCGATTGGTTTTGGCGTGTTGCTCAATTGGTTTTTTTTTTTCCTTCTTCATCTTTTGTATTTTATCTGTTTCTCTACTTGGTCTGGGCTCTTCTCGGCCGGGGCTGGCGTCAATCTCAGTTGAACACACGACAGCATATGCATGTGCATCGCGGCCAGCCACCCATGGCCGACTGCAGCCTGCAACCACATTTCACGGATCGCATTTCAATACACGCATTTCACGACCCACAAACCTCATTATGCATGACGCACGCCGCCCATATGCATGCAGGTCCTTCGACTCTGGCCCCGACGACTTCTTCCTCACATCCGGCGGCCCCCGCGTCGTCGACTTTGAGATCCTCGACCCGGCCGCCCCCGCAAACAACGCCACCGCCGACGCCAACGGCTGCGCCGCCACCTTCCCGGCCACCACCTACGCCGTCCGCCTCATCTTCGCAACCGCCTTGCGCCAGATCACCAACGGCATGCTCGAGAACCTCGGCACCAACATCACCGCCGCCCGCGCCAACGAGTTCTTCACGCTGCGCGCATTCGGCTTCTCTGCCGACGGCGGCATCGAGCGCGACGTGCTCCTCGGCCTCGCGGACGTCGTCGACGACAACGACAACTTTGTGGACCTGTGCGTCCAGTCTGTCAGCCCGTTCGGCGGCGGCCTGCAGTCGCTGGTGCGCGTCAACTGCGGCGGCCTGACGGGAGAGGACGAAGCGTCAATTATCACAGAGCCCGCCGGCGATCCGTGCAGCCGGCAGACCGTGCTGCTGCCGAGCCTCGGCGGCGCCAGCAGCGTGAATTTTAGCTTTGACAGCAGCTCAGCGAGCGCGTCATCGGAAGGGGGGCCGGCGTCGAGCATGATGAGCAGCAGTAGCAGCAGCCCGGACGGCAGCGTGGCGACAAGCACCGCCGCCAGCGCCACGGTCAGCTAACCCTAGTAGAAGAGGCTCGCGCTCTAAGTGTGCGCCTTGTGGCCACGATAGGAACGCGTGTACCGTGTCCCACACTCTCAGACTGGCTGTACGCACGCATGCATGCGGGTGAGGCCACATATATGCGCCTATAGCTAGCCGACCACAGCTGCAGGCTGCCTCCCTCTGTGGGCTCGGTCATGCGGGTGAGGGCTACTCGATGGCAATAGAGGGAAATATCTCCGCAAACTCCGAAAATTTTGGTAGGTAGTGATCTTGGGGAGCGAATCGGTACTGTCAATGTGGCGTGAATGTTCGTAATCATTCACAGATTGTTTATGAGCTCGAGCATTTTTGTTCGCATGCCAGTTGCGTTGAAATGCAAATTTGATCAGAGCAGAGGTGGCAGCGTGTCTGGTGCGTCACTGAGCGCAGCCAGAGCAAGCGCTGCGGTGTACTGGCAACCTCATTGGACAGGTTTCAAAGGTTGGCATTTGCTAGCGATGCCGTACTGTGGTGCGAGCTGCGCCAGCTGGGCCGTGCGGCGGAGGTGTGTGAGTGTGTGTTTGTTACAGAGTGTCGTCATGCGATAGTCATGCCAGTAGAAGGTTGTGTGTGTGTGTGGTTACAGAGTGTTGTCATGCGCTAGTCATGCCAGTGGCACATCCGACGCACTACCTCAGGTTGTGTGTGTGCAGGCTTTCGACAGTGCACGCTGTACCGGAAGCAGCAAAACGATGGCTCAAACATGGACGCATAGCCCAAAATTGTATTTAAACGCAGACGCATGGCTCGTAGACACGGTATACCGGTATACGTACATACTGTACTTGTACATAGCCTGTTATACATATCCTGTTGTACATAGCCTTTACGGTACATGTGCTGGCCTTGGCGCTGCCTGTGCCTCGTGGCATACGCAACACATTGCCGCTGCATGTGCGTGGGCTGTATTTCGCATATTCATGGCACAGATACCGGCACCCTTCAACGCAAAGCGTGTACACTGTTGCTGGTGTGCGCCTCATGATCATACGCTTCACGCCAGCAACCCAGATCTAGACCAGGCATTCACCTGATGGATGTCGTGGAACCACACGCATGGCCAGGGGACGCGGCGGCGGTGGTGGGGCGCACGATGCGCACCCTCATGCATATTGGCTCCACCAGCTCCACCGCCCGCAGCGTGCCCCGCCCCCCGCCGCAGCACCCGCCGCCCCTACCACCGCCCCTACCACCGCCCCCGCCTCGGCCCCCGCCGCGGCTCCTGCGCGGCCCGCGGCCAGCGGCAAGAAGGGCGGCTTCAGGTTTTCGTCGATGTGCGACAAACTGATGGCCATGGTGTGCGTGGCCAAGGGTGCGGACTCGACGGCGGTGGTCGGGCGCACGGCGGCGCGGGGGCCGCAGCCGGAGCTCGAGGCGTACACCATGGCCATCCCCGTCGCCCACCAGCTGCCCGCATCCGTGGCCATGAGCGGCGGATTCAGCTCATAGCACGCACAGGGTGCGTCGCAGCACGCACAGCACACAGCATATGCATGTGATCCTCGCAATGCCTGCAGGAGCGCTGATATCATGATCGATCATGAACAGGCGGTATCTGTCGAGGAGGCCCCGTGCCCGTGTGCTTGGCTTGACGACCATGCATTCGTATTGTGCGCGTCGCTGAGTGCATGTGGCCCTGCGGTTGTCTGTGACTGCTGTGCTGTGCTGTGCTGTGCTGTGCTGTGCTGTGCTGTGCTGTGCTGTGCTGTGCTGTGCTGTGGAGTGCTGTGCTGTGCTGTGATGTGCTGTGCTGTGCTGTGCTGTGCTGTGCCATGGTGACGCTTCCGAGCCACCGCCGGTCACCAATGGTACCGGACGCTGCCGCGGTCACACTGCCCGACTGCATGAGGTGCGACGGCACATCCGTCTTCTGCTGTGCTGCGCCGCGCAATAGTTACATTGCCGCAATCGGCTGTAGACCACGGCGTTGGCTCTGCTCTTCCTCTGGTCATGTACGAGTTTGAGCACAGCACAGCACAGCGCACATGTGCGTGCACACAGCACAGTGATAGATCTAGGACCCAGCAGCACCGAGGCAACAGAGCAGCTGCAGTCAACATGCAAACAGACAGACAGACCATCACAACATGGTGTGTGCAGAATCTCAGCATCAGTACGAGTACGAGTACGTAGATACCTGCCATGTGATTCACCACACAACAAGTGGACCACCATGAGATCCAGAGAAGAACCATTAACTGCCTTCACGGACTACATTTCGCGCGCACCCATCAGGTCGGCCTTGCCGCCCGACTTGACGGCACAGCGTCTTGGCCATGGTCTGTTGAGTGTTGTGTCTCATGTGTTGTCGTTCAAATCAGGCCTGGGTAAGGAGGAACGTGTTTCTTGGTCTGATTTGGCTGTCACTCTGATCGCTGGTGTCGGTGGCCCAGTGACTGGAGTGGCCGGTGTGGTTGCTCGTCCGTTGCCTTTGGGAGAATTGGCTCGCGTGGTTGCACGCCTCGGTCTCGACCGAGGTTTGCAGGCGCGTGTTGCATTGAGGGTGAAATCGGTCCCGCTTGTCGGAGGTGTCAATGTCCTCATGGATACGGCGATGTAATCATACATACATACATACATCGCTTGGGTGCACTGGCTCGGAGCCCCTCGATGTAAGAGTACATACATGTGATACGGCTCGCATCTGCTGAGTAGCATGTGAGTCTAGAACCTAGTTGTACATTCGCTTGGTGCACTGGCTCGGAGCCCCTCGATGTAAGAGTACATACATCGCTTGGTGCACTGGCTCGGAGCCCCTCGATGTAAGAGTACATACTGCACATGGCCATACATACATACAGATAATCATACAGATACATACATACACACCTGACA
>JALKAD010000230.1:0-11380 GCA_024500015.1 Ulva compressa | reverse complement strand
GCATGCTTGGTGGTTGGCCGGTGCCTGAGACCACAGTTTCAGGTGTGCGCATGATGTCACTCAGAATTGCTGACATTGCTGAGCAGAATACGGCACGCTTCTTGAATTCACTTTTCACAGGCCAACGCAAGGATGCCAGCAACCAATTTTCGCCTTGCTTCATTATGCACTTGCCAGCTCGCATCAATACAACAGTGACACAGGTAAGTAACAGCCTGTTGACTGCTCTGCTGCCTCGGCGCTGCCGAGTCCCAGATCTATCACTGTGTAACATAGGGAAGTACCAGGGTAGGATGAGGCGCCGGACTGACGAGAGAATTCACGGTAGCAACGCCTGTGCAGGCAGATTGCACTCGCGATACAGCACAGATTCTCTGCAGATTTGCATCAATGCTGCACTGCCAGTGGCAGATTGTGTATTCTTGCAGCACGGCATGCTGGCATCAGCATGCTGGGGCCGTGTGGGACAAGCAACACATGTCGGGCCACACATGCATGCCACACATGCTCACAAAGCCAGTGCAGGTTCTATGCTTCAAGTTGTCATGTGCACCAGCAGGAGGGGAGGTGCAGGCACCCCTTCAGAGACTGTGGCACTGTGCGGGCACTGGCACAGATGGCACTGGCACAGATGCACACGCCACCGGCACGGGTGCACATGACGAGCATTTCTGGCGGCACGATCGATAGCGTAGAGGTATACGCCTCATGGAACATACGGAAAGATGTTCGGTGCAGTATGTTAATATGGCAGCACCACTGCACATCAAAGGCGGCTCGCACCTCCTGCGTGTTCTCCGTCTG
Organism: Ulva compressa; assembly: GCA_024500015.1. Classification (NCBI taxonomy): domain Eukaryota; kingdom Viridiplantae; phylum Chlorophyta; class Ulvophyceae; order Ulvales; family Ulvaceae; genus Ulva; species Ulva compressa. Next base: position 10,576 of record JALKAD010000230.1, on the reverse strand, counting down.
CAGAGCGTTTCACACCACTTCGGCCACCTTGCAATGTGCTGTGGTCGCCGGCCAGAACAGGTGCAGCACGGAGGGTGCCCCGCTCTAGATGGTGCCCGACATTTGCAGGAGCAGGATCGTTCTCGTTCCCGGGGTGCAGTATGGCACTGGGCCCGGGGGACGCCTCCTGGAATGGCCCGCCTGCCACGGCGCACTGCTGCGAGCTCGAGTAGCCGTATGCCAGCTCCCGCCTGTCGCAAACCGTGCCTGCAGACACTGCCGGAATCTCAGTCAGAGACAGGCGCATGACTGCCCTACCACTGCTGCAGGGCATGCACGCTGTAGCTCCACTGTGTCATCATGCACGCTTGCCTGTGAGACTGTTACACGCGGCTGGCAGCAAGCAGCAACATTCGGTAAATCACTGTATGTAAAATTCCGGCAATGTAAAATTCCGGCACACACGACGCACTGCCACCACCGCACACAAGCAAGCTTGCGGACGCATGCTGTCGTTAACAGAGACACGCAAAAACCCTTCAACCACAACAGAGCCAAAACGACAGCATGCGACCGCAACGCACTCCACCCAGGCACAGATCGCACCACCACCCGCCAACACACACCCACGACTAGCCAATTCATACCCCGCACACGGGCACCAGCAGTGCCACTACCGCACACAGCCACGCACGAGTGGGCACGCTCCTGGCCTGGAAATTCCCATGCGAGGCCAGGGGCAAGCGACCCCCGGCCCAGCGCCCCCCGGCCCAGCGCCCCCCGGCCCAGCAGATACAGGAAAATGCTTTGAGAGTGTATGCTGTGCGTGCCATCCTGTGCCAGGCTTGAGAAAAGCTCGAAACGCACTGCAGGCTGACCGCGCCGCTCTTTCTGTGCACTGTGTGCCTATGCTGCTGAAGCTCTATGCAGCATTCTGACACAGGTTGTGCCAAACATGGCCGGAGTAGTGATGTCTGCAATGCAATGCAACGGTCCGCTGCGCTCAGTGCATAGCAGCTCAGTGCCTGGAGGAATGAGAGTCTCATCGCACCTTCCGAGTCTGTGAGTGTGGCACCAACAGCCAGAACAGGCGGCACGGCCTCGTCGCCGGACGGCTGCCTGACGATTTTCAGTGTCTGAATTTCATCGGTTTCTGGGATGGTCTTGCACTCGATTGAAAACTGTTTGCCTGTAGCCATCGCCTGGAGTTCCAAGCGCAGAATGGAAGGCTGGCCCGTGCTTGCGCCTTGCACCTGGGAGGGTGCCACCTGCAAATCAGTGGTCCTCGCACGACCGAGGCGCATTTTGAATTACGTGGAGAGTTATCAAATGCATAGCAGCGCGTGCAGCATCGCTTCAATGCGGATACTGTGTATGTACGCTCGAAACACATGCAGTTCAGAGGCCGCGTGGGTGATCCTGGACGTCCACACTCGCCCGACTCTTCTACGCCTTGATCAAATACGGGGTAATTAAAGCTGCGAGGGTAGCCAGGAGGAAGCACCTGATCGCGTATCCTCGGTTGAGAGTACGCACAGCTCATCATTGGACTTGACCGCCAAGTTGATGGCGTTCTTATCCAAAACTGTGGATGAGTGAAGACGGCAGCATTACTTCTGGGTCCCCAATAAGGTATTGCGCGCCTTCAGCGTTGGTGGGGATGGAGGATTAGAACGGGCTACCCGCGAACAGCGGTCTCACTTCACGGCAACAGCTGCAGTGCGTTCGCAAGACAACACCGACAGACAGACCAAGTCTTTATAGCTGTCCTATGTTTGCGTCGGGCTCGCAGTGGCCTGTTGATGCTCTGTGTAGTGGCTCTGCTGCGCAAAACTGACGGAGTTTAGACAGGCTCGCAGGCATGAAGAACCTCGCTACGTGCTCAAATGGACGTGAACTAGGCTGTTAGGTGCTCTGTGTTCCGGTATCTGCGTGTGCTGAGACAAGGTGTACATATGCATGAGACGGGTCCTCGCGGTGTCTTAATTTCGAACGCCAACATGTATGCTCAGTCGCTGTCGACCATTGCGCGTGTGACCGGCAAGCACTTCATGCCGGGCCTGGATGTGCTGGTTGAGCAGTTCTGAGTGAGTAGTGAGCTGTGCTGTGAGCAGCACTGGGGAATGGTGGGAGAGAACGTTTCGAGGAGACTGTAGCAGGGGGGCTGGCACTCATGACCTCCAGTGGTCCCAGCGACGGCGCGGACCCCCTGTGAGCCCCAAACAGACTTTGGGACGTCCATAGGCCATAACTATATGTCCTGAAGCATTCTGAAGGGTGTTTGGGCGTTTCGTCGAATCCCCCAAACATTCGCGCCCGTTTTGCGGAAAACAGCGCATTTCCCCAAACTCGCGCTAAATGACGTCTATTGGCTCCCAAACACGCACAGTCTATCCCAAAGCATGTGCCACACCTCTAAAACAGCATAGATATTGATACTGTGTTACATATGTGATCTCGACCTTCGATGCTGGTTCGTCCGCTGTCAGCTGTCAAGTTGCGAAATGCCTACAGGTGTAACGCACGTTCAGTGATCGTCGTTCACTACCCGTCATCAGTGGACCTTCTCAAGTTATTAGAGTATAATTACGAAGTAGTACAGGGCGCTGGTGACGAAAATTATTTAAGGACGGTGGTGCTGATGGTTGCTCGTGCCACAAGAGGGAGCACGAACACCACAGCCCGCCTCACACCCGACTGTTCTCACAAGCAGAATGTAGAGTATAGTTTTGGGAGTCTGGGCCCGGTCTCAGGTCCATATTCCACTTCCGCCAGTGCATACCTCATGTGGCTACATGCCTGCCCCGTTTTGGAGATGTGTTGCATTGTCACAAGAGGCAGCACAAACACCACAGCTCACCTCACACCCAACTACTCTCACAAGCAGAATATAGAGTATAGTTTTGGGAGTCTGGGCCCGGTCTCAGGTCCACATTCCACTTCCACCAGTGCATACATTGGATAATCCACAGGACCAAACATGTCCTTTGACCTGTCATCTACTGGAAACAAAGGAGTCACAGCAGCCCGAGATCTGAACCATTGCTTAACCATTGCTTCGCGCTGGCAGCTGCAGCTGCACCTGGCATTATAATATGCAATTGAATGCGATGATTATAATAGCCTGTTGTAATGATGGTACTACCAGCCGCATCTGATGCATTCATTTGCCCACAGAATGAGGGGTTCTGGAGCATGTGGCGAGAGGGGATGGTGGCTTGAGGCGCTGTGAATGAGCCATATGATGGTGCATCTTGCTTGACAACCTAGCAAGCCCCAATGAACACTTTGGGACCTTGGCAGGCCGTTTGGGGGGTCATGGAACATCCCTAGCACTGTTTGGGGACAGTTTGGGGAAACATACCCACTCCCCCCAAAAATTTGCCCTGATTTGGCCGGATACTGCCTGTTTCCCCAAAGATCACAACTGAAGGTACAGGCGGCTTCAGGACATATAGTTATGGTCTATGGACGTCCCAAAGTCTGTTTGGGGCTCACAGGGAGTCCGCGCCGTCGCTGGGACCACTGGAGGTCATGAGTGCCAGCCCCCCTACTGTAGCGCAATACGGAAGCTGTTGTGTCTGTTTGTGTACGGCATTCGGCCATGGTGGATGTGTTTGATGCATTGCCATGAATCGTACCTGTGTGTTCTACCACCTTGTGGAGCATAAATCTGTAACGTATCTCTTGATTTCGAAAGCGCAGTGGGCAGTGGTGACCAATTGCAAATGCCCGCCGCGTGCTGGGCCGCGGCCGCACGCATTTAGATGCAGCATTCATCACCCAGTCGGCGAGACCCGTGATGACCGAGAAAAGGCATATATGCGCTGAACGGACATGATATGTCAGGGATCCGAGCCAGTACTTGTAGCTAGTAGCTCATCGGGGGGCTCTGACCCAGAAGCTCATCGAGGGGCTGTGAGCCCGTACAGGTGCATCAAGGGCATGCATGTGCCTGCTTGGATGCGCCTGCTACCGTGTGGGTCCGGCGGTATGGGGGGCTGGGGGAGTGGGCATGGGTGCGTCGGGTGTTCCCGGGTGGCCATGGAGCAAGCTGTGTACTGCTGGCTAGGGGGGTGTGCACTTGAAGGAATACGTAGGATAAGCTTTAGACAATGACTATGCGCAATGCAGTATCAGTTAGACCTGCAGTGATACGCACGGTCACAGCTTATCCAACACACATGAACACACACTCACAGTACGACCCACCACACATACCTGAGCATTCTCTGTAGTATTCAGTATAGAGACACTGAAGACTCAGAGGCTCAGCGATTGCCTATATACTATCAGGAGCCTAGGGCGACGAACGCGAAAAGAGTTTGGCACCCTCACGCATGCATGAGACTGTCATTCTCAACAGCACTCAGCTCTGTAGCACGTCCAGTGTTCACACAGACACCGGGGCCCCCTCAAACAAGTTCGGGACGTCCATAGGGCATATAACCATGCTCCGGGACTGCCTGTGGGGGTTCGGGGAAAGCGAGTCGATTTCCCCGACAATGGGGCAAGTTTTCGGCGAAAAGTGCTCATTTCCCCGATAGTGATCACGCGGCCGTCAATTGGATCCCGAACCACTCCCGATGGTCCCAAAGCACACGCAACACCTCGAAAACAGTATACTTGACCCCCTTTGGTACAATGTGGTTGACACCTGGCTCCGCCTCATCACTTCTTTGTTCTTGGTGACTGCGACGCTTGGCGACCGCCCCACGATGTCTGACAACCGAACCCACGAGGTGTACCGGCCACTCCGATCATACCTGCGAAACATAGACGCCATTTACAGTGTTTTCAGTGCGGGTTTGGGGAAGTGTCACTTGGAGACGAGCTTGCCGGTTGCGATCAAGACCGCTCTGACCGAGCATGCAGCCAATGAGCAAGCCATCGAAGACTTTCTTACTACCCTGAGCAAGCACCGTGTGGCAATTGAGGTGGACAATGGCATCAAGCATGTGTCTCCTTTCGCACAGGATGCCAAGGAATTCCTCGCAGAGTTTCTTCTTTGCGAAAGATGGCGGGAGCAGGTGCCATGGCCTGACCATCCGATCATCACTTGATTTCCGTACAGCTTGTGCCACATCTTACTGTCTTGGACAGCGTGAAAGAGTGCAGTGATTTCTTGACCGGCTGTTGGTACTGTTGTGCAGTCCAAAGGCGTAGTTGAGTACTCCATCCCATCTATAGCACAAGCGGTCAAACTGGACACTCCAACTCCATCACCGCTTGCGCCTGCGGATCAAAATCATACACATGCCTCTCTTAGTAACATGTTCAAGCGGACTAGCTTGGCTGAGGCACGAGACAACTCCACTAGCACATGCCAGACACAAGCTCCTGTGCAGCGTGAAAGGAGTGCCCCTTCAGCGCCTGGAACTACAGTGGAAGAATTATTTGCGACTGATGCTGATGCTTGTGAGATAGCTTTTGCAGAAGTCGTATCCAAGCTGCTCAGATTTGACGACAAGGACCAAACCATTCCCGACAGTGAAACAACAGACTTCAACAAGCAAGCCCATCAGCTCCATAAAGCGGTGTGTATCCATTGCCGTTTGAAAGGACCTTCATGTTATCTATTTGATGTGGGCTCAGATCATACCCTCACATGAAGAGTTGTCTCCCCAGGACCTTTGTTGCTTGCAGTTCTACACCTACCAGCTCGACAAATACAATCAGGTGAAAAGCAAGGCGAGTGTCAAGGCGGTTAGATTATCTCAACTCCATCGGCAAGTGTTTGGCGATCAACCATCGGATGAAGAAATTGCCACATTCTACTTTGTCACCCTCCCTCGATCTGCGGATTCATTCCACTATGCTGCAGGTGTGCACTCTACAGTGGCTCTACATGTTGCTCAGCTTAGGCAGTACACGTCAGACTGTCGCTAGTGTGCCGTCACTCGTGTGGTGTCACCAACCTGTCTTCAACCTACTCCTTCCTTCAGCCAGCATGTTTTGGACGGGGCTCCGGCCATGCAGGCAAGCACTTTGCAGATGCCGCAGGTGGTGTCTACTGTTTTTTTTCCAACGTGTTTGTTCCATTCGTACGTGGACCTGAGCCGTACAAGCTTGCCAAGGCTTCTATTGACGTCAATGCTGAGATGATGTTGTGGTACCTTCTGCTATGGGCTTTTGCCTGGTCTTGCTTTGAGGCTGAAGCGAAGAACAGAGTGAATGCTCTCGAAAAGGGCTCCGGTTAGCGAAAAGGTGAGGAAAAATTCCAGAGCTCCTTGTTTACACATATGCGGACTCTGAAGTTTCGGCCAGTCCAGGTGAGTCCCACCGTCAGCAGCTCAAGTATGGCAAGGCTTCGTGCTTCTCGTAGGCTCTGTCAGGTTTTCCGTCGGTTGCTCACCTGATAGTCTGCTTCGCTAGAGGATCATCCACTGTCATACAGCGTCAGTGCAGACGATGGCGCTTAGCTAAGCGCCATTCTGTAAGCGCCATTCTAAGCGCCATTCTAAGCGCCATTTTTTGGCGCTTAGATTGGCTCTTAAGCACCGAAGCGCCATTCTAAGCGCCAAATTGAACAGCGCTTGGTTAAGCGCCCATTAACAGCCAACTTAAGCGCCACGGTACTGCAACCAAAAGCCTTTGGAGCTCGTTTACGGCCACAACAAGCGTGCCTTTTCAAGACACACACGCGTGCGGGCCGCATGCAAGACTTACCTGGCCACCCGTTGACGCTGGCATTTCACGTCTCTGGGCGAGTGACGCTGACTTGATACCGCAACATGTATATTGTCAGACATTCATTTTAATTATTGTGTGTTGCATGTGTTAGTGTTGTACAATGTACGTGCGCGCTGCAAGAGATTTCGTGCAGATGCCAGTCACACCCCGGTCAATGTTGTCGTGATCCAGCCATGCACAGGACTACGGTGACCATGCATGGAGTGGATGCACGGTGCTGATCCGGAGTGGCTGTGGGGAGGCCATGCACCGATGGCTCACGACATGCACGAGCAATGCATGCAGATCGCATGCTAGCAGACAATGATTCTGATCGTATCCGTATGAGACGTTGATTAACGCTTACATAGGCTCTACAGATCGTAGTGTAATCACTCTTCTATTCTGTCAAGTCTCACGTGTCTCAACCTCCACTGAAGACGTCTGGTGCAGTCACGGGCAGATACCTGTTGACCAGTAAGGTATGTGACAGCACCAGCCCCTGCGCATAGCTACGGCATGCACGGGATCCCACAGGCCCTAGGCCGAGGTCCACTGGATTATGACAAATGTACGCATCAACGTGAATATGTATGTGAGAATTTACATCAGGTATACATCGAGACTGCATGTGTACATATCGATGTCCAAGGTATGCTCTTTTGTCGCAACATTGTGCACACAGCCTGGAAGCGAGTCGATGCAGGTCGGCCTGGTGGACCAAAAGCTATGCGCCCTGCCAGCAACGCTTTGTAAGACGCGCCAAGGATGTTAAACTGCGTGATTTTGTGACCTTTTGCTGCTTCGCTATGCAGCAGGTACCGTGTGTATTCTGAAGTTCGGGTTCGACAGCTCGAATAGCACTTCCGCCTGTGATTATTTCACACGTGTGCTTTACCAACGCTCAATACAACATGAACCAGTGAGACCTGTATACGTGCAACAATGCCGACACCAGTTGTGGTCGTAACAATGTTGAACAGATGCAGGGAACGAGAGTTGCCATTGTACAGCCCAGCCACGCTGCAGCGATGTCAGTCGCCATTCCTGTGTCTCGCTGCATGGAAAGAACCTCTAATTACTTCAAAATATTGTTTCGGGCTTCTGCCAGTCACCCGGTGTTGATTCAACACCACCTCTGCCATTGGCAGTGCACCACCAGACCAGACCACCTCCTGACATGTTCGATGACACTATCAAGCCTGTCGTGTATCAAGCATTTGATACAGCGCCTTCCAATCTTTGGTATTGTCTGTGTTTGCCATAAGTAACTGCAACCAACAGTACACATGCGGAACTTGGACCGCAGCTGGTCAGAAACACTGAACTCAGAATGTCTGCCATCGCACTGCACTGCACGATATGCACATTCCCTATACGAAATCAAACTTGTTGCTGGCGCTGCAGCGCCATGGCAGCCTCACGACAGCCTTTCGCTGCGTCAACTACGTTCAGTACCTGGCGCAGTGATCGGCTGTCCTGAGGCCATGCCACTGCAGCGTCAACAGCATGCACACACTCACACAATTATAAAATAAAAACTTCCAACGAAACTCATTGCCGAAGTGGCGCTTCGGCAAGCGCTTCAGTGGCGCTTTGGGGCGCTTCCTGGCGCTTGAATGGCGCTTAACTGGCGCGTAGCTATCCGCCACACGCCACCATGCATCTAGCATGGCTGTTAAATGGCTCTTAGTTGGCGCTTAAGTCGCGCTTAAGTCGCGCTTACATGGCGCTTAAATGGCGCTTGCAGTATTACGTAAAAATGGCGCTTAGCGAAGAGCCCAAAAAGGGTCAGCAGACATGCGCCATTTTAAGCGCCATTTTAAGCGACATCGGCGCTTAGCTAAGCGCCGGTTAAGCGCCATCGTCTGCACTGACAAGGTTCGTCTGATGTGTCATGTGTAAGCTGTACTTCATGCCCGTGGTGAAGGCCCAAACAACAACACATCGAGTGTTTTGGGAATGATAGGAACAAGATCGGGGGCCAGCTAGAGCATTGGTTCTAGTATGTCTCTGTCGCCTCTCACATGTCTGCTTGTGTCATTGTGTGCCAGGAGCATGCTGCAGCCATGTTGTACCTTGCTGCCATCTGTTTCAACTGAGTGCAGGAAAACTGCAGCCAAATTTTATACCGCGGTGAGCGCTCGTTTGGATGCTCTTGCTAGAATCTCTGAGTTTGGGGGGGGCGGTTCCTCCAGACCGTTTTAAGTACAAGCCAGCGCCGTTGCCATATTCTCTCTACCAAGGCACTCTACATCCTCGCTGCATGCTTCAGAATGGCAAAGGTCGGGGACCGGGTCAAAAGGTTCAGGACTCGGCAACTTGTGCGGCAGCTGTCAAAACTGGAAGCAAGGCTGGGCGCAGGACCTACCTGATTGAGGTACTTGCCGTTCTGCCTGACAGAGTTGTTGTAGAGGAGCACCGAAGTGGTGCAGTACATCATGGGACATCTGAGAAGTCCAAACGAGCCTTGAGCGATGACGAAGGTATGTTCTGCGCACGATTGCACAGGCGATGGCTCTCCAAGATCACTTGTGCTGTATCCATGTCATTCATGTGCGCTTTAGATGGCCTTGGAGGGCATTTCTTGGACTGTGTCATCTTGGTTGATGTCTGTGTAATCTTAGCTGATTTGAACAAGGTGCAGGTGTGACAGTCTCGTCGGATTCCGATGGAGCCCCATTGCCTGAGCCTGAGTCAAGCGCGTGGACCGATGAGAAAGACAACACAGACGAAGATCAGTCGGATACTGGTAAGCGCGCCCGAGATCAGTTATCTAAGGTGGCAAGCAGTTCGCCCTACCGGCCCCCTCCGACTGTCCCCCGTCAATCATCAGATGCCACCGTTCATAGGGGACGTCACAATCCACATCCGGCGCCATCATCACGTACATCAATGCTGGATGGATTCCGGCTGGTTGAGGACACTTTGTGCCAACCTACCCGAGCTACGGTCAGCAAGAGTCCCCCGATGTTCCGTCTCAATGCGAGCACACCAAGGCTAATCAGGTCATACAGGTGTGCCATGTCCATGCGGTGTCCCGAGTGTGCAATGTCCGTGCGCAGACAGCAGAGTGAGATGCATGGCATGTGCATGTGTTACACAGTGATAGATCTAGGACCCAGCAGCGCCGAGGCAACAGACCAGGCAACACGCAAAAAGACAGACAGCCCATCGCAAGCACCAAGGCTACTCTCCGCACGAGCAAACGCCAGAACGAACTCGTTCAAACTTGCGCTGGCATGAAAGCAAATACACACATGTGCATGCACACACACACACGCACACACACATACACACACAAACAACGCACTCTGAACCGAGCGCAGCACCGCGCAGTACCACACAGTCCATGCGCACCCCAAACACAGTCAGCATGCTCAAGGCCCACTGGCGGGCGCCTCCTCAACCCCATCAGGCTACACGGGCGCGCAACCGCGCGCTACGGCCATCTCCGAGACCGCGAGGCACCCGTCCCAGGGGCTGCAGCCACAGCTAGCCAGGCTGTACGAGCGGTGTCGGGGAAGGGGGGCATGTGTGCTGCAAAACATAGCCATGTTTCAGAGTGAGCCGGACTGTATACTGTAGCTCACTGAGCATGCTGTGAACACATGACTTGACATGTAAGATCTCCATGTTCATGCTGTTTTCACGGACTATCTCCATTCTTGGAACACTCTGTGTGAGAATTTCTCGGACGATCGCCATGAGGTTGCCCCCGGGTCAGAGGAGTGTGTTAGGGCCATGGCAGCACTGAAGATCAAGACACACGGATGGAGCATGCTGCGGCACCTGTCCGCTCGCACTACTGCTGTGCCAGGCCAGGAAAGCGCATCCGCCTCGCAAGTAATTCCAAAAACTGTGTTGGGGGCTGCAGCTCTTCGGCCATGAGCAGCGGCCCCAGTCTGGCTGGCTCCCGTGCACC
>JALKAD010002285.1:0-34800 GCA_024500015.1 Ulva compressa | reverse complement strand
GCGGCTGTCCCACCTGACGAGCCTTTCCATGGGCAACCTGCCGCTGTCCGCAGGAGCGGAGCAGCGCCTGCTGCGCACGCTGTGCTCCCATGTAACAGACAGCCTGCGTGTGTTTGAGTTTGGCAGCTGCCACTCCACCGCCAGCGCCTCCTCTCTGCTGCGCCGGTGCCTGGAGCGATGGCTGCGGCTCCAGGCACTGTCACTGTCATGGCATGCATGTACTACGCATGCTGTGGCGCCCCTGCCAGGCCTGCTGCCGCATGTTGCCGCACTCACGTGTCTAAATGCCCTCACGTTGCGCGGCGTCCGCATCACGGCGCCGAACCACGTGCCAGATGCACTTGCGGCGTGTTCGAGGCTGACGCGGCTCACGCTTGATGTTGCAGAGCTCACGCGGCCTGGTGCCCATGCATGTGGGGTACGTCTAGGGACCCTGACCGGGCTGAAATCGCTTGAGCTGCTAGCAGCAGTTCGTGTATCAGCAGTGGGTGGTGCAAGGGAGCTGCAGTGGTAGAGCGTGGGGTCTGCCGCCTGACGCGTCTAACGCGCTTGAAGCTCCGCTGCGCGCTGGGCGATGTAGGCACACGCCAGCTCGCACAGGGGCTCGCATGCATGAAGAGCATGCATGTGCTGGACCTCAGTGAGAATGGCATCGGCGAAAGCGGCGTGCGTGCGCTTGCAGGCGTGCTGCCCGCGCTGGGCGTGCTAAGCGTGCTGACGCTGTCGGGTAACATGCTGGGTGACATCGGGGCGGAGGCGCTGGCAGGGGCGCTGCCGTGGATGCGTGCGCTGCGCGTACTGTGGCTGGAGAGATGTGGCGTAGGGGGTGTGGGCAGAACGGGTGTGGTGCGCGCCGCTCCGGCTGGGGTGCAAGCCCTGTGGATGTAAAAGCTGTAGCAGCGTATATTGTCGAGTGCGAGTATAGAGTGGGACTGCGTGAGCTGCGGTCGCTGGAAGAATAGCTATAGCAACGCAGTTTCATTGGTAGTAGAGTGAGCGTGTCGCCTGTATCGCACCGACACTGAGGTAATGCTCAGTCTTGATGTTGTGGCGAGCCCCCCACTGTGGTCAAGAAAACTGGCAGGGACAATTGAGCACCTGACACCAAGTGATTGCCATCGATTGCTTGCCATTGTCCCCCAGCCCAGTGTGTCAGAGAATGGCCTGTCATGACGCACGCCGTAACCTCTCATGCCTGACTGCATCGACTCACGTAGTTCAGTAACCTTCCGGCCGTTCTTCCGCCCCTGTCCGCAGGAGTGCTGAGGCCGATGCCCGTTTGAGTTTGGCGTGATGCCCGATTGCGGATATTGTGTTCCCCCTTCAAACTGCAGTGAGCAGATGCATGCGGAAGGGAGGTTTTGTTGCAAGGAAATCGGCATCATGCGCACGGTTGACAAATTCGATTAGGTTCAGTTGTTGCACTCAGCACTACCACTGGCGTCAGGAGATCTGTATCTCGACACAGTAGCTGCTACAGGCCGTGGCCCCGGTGGTTACGTATACACGGAGGTCAACGCAGCACGGGACGCAGTGGCGCGGCAGGTGCCGACCGCGTCCGCAGAACCTCACGTACCCCACCTTCTCTGGCAAATCTGTTGAAATGGCGTCTGTTCCTAGCAGCACGGCTTCGTTCCCTGCGGGTAGACGATGCTGCGCCTGCCCATTAATGCGCCACGACAACATGTACGTTCAGCACCTCGCATGCACCGGACTATTCGCAGCTGACCGTATCACCGTGTTAAATCACCCCTCAACACAAATAGTCTCAATAGTTTGGCTGTATATATGGCGTGCGTAAGCCTTCATCGCACGGAGTCCGGGTTGGTCGCTCAGCTTTCGTCCGAAGAGACGCTGCGGTTGCCCGACATCAGTGTCGGACAGAGTACAGTCTTGTCAATAGCGTTAGAGTATACTAGTATCAATGGCAGCGTAAGTCTTCAGCTGTCTTCGGAGCAGGTCCAGGCGTGGCACTGCTTCCGGACGCATCCACAGGCCGAACACGATGTCGATTCGCTCGTCCTCGCAGCTCAGGTGCTTCTCCTTTCGTGTAAGTACATGCAACTGCTTATTTTTTCGTCAGGATGGGTGAGCAGGGCTAAGCATAGAGTACTGTTGAGTTGCCACGATTGCTGTGACTCCTCTGAAGGTGGCAACAAGGTTTTTCCTCATCTACCTCGACTTTGCAAACACCTGGCTCCATGTAGCTTAAGTGAACTTGCACACCAGGGATACGCCAGCATCTAGAAAATGACCTGTAATTTCGCATGAGCTACCAATTGCAATCACTCATGATCACTGGTATTGCTAGGGTGGCAATCATTCATTGCCTGTACACGTGCGTACCAACATTCTAGCCTGCCTGGTTATCTCCAGGGCCTTTCGCGGCCACGGCAGGCATTTGGGTCCAGTGGTGCATGACGGTGACTGCGGTTCTCAAATGGCCTTCAGAACTCTGATAGAAGGCGTCGCTGCTGCGACCTCTGCCCCGATGCTGCTTGACCCTTTCTCAGCATGCGCGCAACATCGGCAGACCTAGAACCTGTGTACTCTATTATGCGCAGACGCCCAAGACGTGCTCGTTGTGGCCACAAGTGGCGCATCGCATCTCGAGCGTCAGTGGCAGAACGCACGATGTTCAGAATCCTGGACCCGGGCTGCGCACGTGCGGGTGTCCGTGTGGTCAAATTTGCGCGCGTTATGGAAAGTCGGCCTGCTTGGCCGCTGTTGCACCCTTCCCATCCGCACATGTGTACGCGTCCTTCGAAAGTCTTCATCTTCCGGTCCCATGCGCAGGGATGCCCGATGCCGATTTGGGCCAGGTGTGGTGCCTGAGGGATTGTTTTTTTTTGGGGTTGTCGTTGTGCACAATTGTGGTTTTGGTGTTGTTGTCATGCATGCAAGGCGACACACATCTGATCCCTTGTGACCACAGCAGGCGCGCGCATGCAGGCCGCAGACTTTCTGGGGGATGATGCCACTCTGCAGCTGCTGCATGACCTCCTTGCCGCACACATGTCGCCTGCCATCAGCCATGCTGTGCTGCGTGCCCACCCTGGCAGGGGAGCTCAGGAGGTGGATCCCAATTCCGGACCCGTTCACGTTTCCAAGGTGCGCACTGCCAGCCATGATGAACGTGTTTTTCTCGGAAATTTTAATGTGTTTGGGATTCCAGGTGCAGCCGCGCAATGTTCCAATCGTCACGCGGCAACACATGTAAGTTGCAGCAGGCACAATTCAGCTGCCGCGTCGCGTGGGGTGGCAGAAAGTCAATCATGCAGTGCATATGAGGCAGCATGTCGCGAACTACCACGCCGGTGCCGTGCGTGTATACCTAGGCCTATTGCGTGCTGCGCTATGATCGCCAGCTAGTGTCACCGATTACGATGACACAGCAGAATTACGTTGTCATCATAACGTGCAGTTGCCCGTCATAGTATTACATCGTAATTACCACCCTAATGTTTTTTCAACAAAACATCGTAATTCCCAAACATTTGTCTTAAAGGTCGCAAAATCGTCGTCACACCATCGTAATTCTGCCTGTCGTAATTACCATCATCACATCGTCGGTGACACTATCGCCAGCAGACCACTTTTGCTTTGTGTATCGTGCATGCCAGCTTCCCTTCTCGCTATTCACCTCCGTGTGACACTGCCAGTGGACAGCATGCCATGCTCATGCCACCGCGCTGCTTCCACAGCACGGGTAATCGGCAGCCATAGATACCTGCCATGGAAGTCACCTTCCAGGCAGCCTGTGCTGCTCGTGCCCATGTCAGTGCGCGGCCACGCCCATACAGCCCACGCACCTCAGGGGCAAGTCATCCATGGATGCGCGCCATGCCATGCCAGTGGTCATTCCGAAAGAGTCACTACCATCAGGCTGACTCGCTGTGGGATGTTGCACTTGTCGAGCAGTCTGATCCCCGGGCCCCGCAGCACGCATGAGCGAGCTGCACGCTACCCTCCTGGGGATGGCAAGCATCGCCAGCGTGCTCACTGACTGGCATGACGAGGTATACATCGAACGGGGGGGACATGTTTGGCACGTCCCAGTTTTTGTCCTGCATAGCCCTACTCCTGATGCACACGCCTCAATTTGAACTGCCCGCCATGCCATTAAAGTGTGTCGCCTGGTCACGAGCTGAACGGCCAAGGTACCGAACGGTTGGGCAAGGTTCTGGCCAGCATAAAATTGCCCGGTCCTCGTGACGGCTGTGCTGCGATCACAACCGTGACATTGCCCCGCCGCAATGCAGGTGCTTCAGGCGCTGCCGGATCGTGCTGCTGTCCTCACGCTGCGTGCTGCGCTCGCTCGCGTTCCTCCACCCCTAACACGGCGTTGGCACTGCACTCCATGCATGCAGCTGGACCTGCGTGGGGCCGCAGTAGACGCCACCCTGTCCATTCTGCGAAGAGCTCTAGATCTGCAGCCACTTGTGCTGCGCGCTGCGGATGCTTCCGTAGAGGCACGCAGCAGCCTGACCCGCCTGTATGCAACCCCCGAAGTCATGCGACGTATGCTGCGTGCTGCGACCCACGCCCTCAGCCCGCCCCTTGTCGCCCTCCACATAATATATGCCACCAGCGGCATGCCTGCCGTCACTGGCAGTGGGTGGCCATGGAAGCTGCTCCAGCCATCGGCGGGCAGCGTCGCACGTCAGGCTCTACTGCCCCTCCGCAAGATGACACTGCTGAAGGATCTGCAACTGTCCACCTCGGGCGAAGCAGGCCGGTCCTGGCTTGACGCGATCCCCGCCGTGCTGTGCTCCGTGCTGCCGGCCCTGACCCATCTCACACGCCTCCGCCTCTGCCTGCGCCCGACGGCAGCCGGTAGTTTTGGCACAAACAAGCACCTGTCGGCCGTGAGCACGCTGTGCATGCTGCGCGATCTGGAAATCAGCCATTCTTTCATGAACAACAGGGGCAGCCTCGACACGGTAGCGCCGGTGCAAGGTCTCGCGCACGCGCTGCGAGCGCTGAGCGCGCTCACACGCCTGAGCCTGGCATGCATGCTGATCAAAATGGCTGGCTGGGCAGTCGTCTCAGACGCTGTGTGCTCTAGCACGATGCGACTGCGCGCTCTGAACCTGCAGAGCTGTGGCCTAGACGAGATGTTCCGTCTGCTTCCGGATGTAACCTATGCCCCAGCTCTCACTCCACGCTGGTCGTGGCTCCGCTTCTGGCCATGGACAGTACAGCACACTCCGGATTTCCCGCGGGACTGGCCAGAGCGACTCGGAGGCGACGCCCCTGGCCCCGCCGCCCCCCCAGCGCTGGCGGCACTGCAGTCGCTACAACTCTCCAACAACGCCGTCTGCATCCCGGCGCTGTGTGCTGCGCTAGCACGGCTCACTAGCCTGACGTGCCTTCGCATGGACGACTACGGCATGCGTGAAGCGGACAGGCAGCTGCTGTTGGAGACCCTGGCAGCCTGCGAGGACATCGACCTGCAGGAGCTCTCGTTTCAGCTGCCGTGCCACGAGACAGCAGCGCACCCTGGCGCAGCAGCCGCGCTCTGCCGCGGCCTGAGCCGCTGGAGCCGCATGCAAACGCTGTCGGTGGGCGCAGGCTGGCGCGGGGGCAACGTGTGGTGCGCTGCGGCCCCCGTGCTGGGCTCCATGCGCGCCCTGCGGAGCGTGCAGTTGACGAATGTCACGCAGGCAGACCTTTCTGCACTGTCTGCTGCGATGGCCGGCGGCGCAAGCCTGACCCGCCTGAGCCTGTGCTGTAGCGGCGAGCAGCATGGGGCGGCCGAGGCGAGTGCTTTGAGGCAGTTGCTGGGCTGTTTGACAGGTCTGCAGCATCTGTCCATATCAGCTGTGAGGGCGGAGGCGGGCAGCCGTGAATGTGTCGCAGCGGCGATCTGTGCCGCGTTGCTCGGGCTGAACGCTATCACAGCACTGCAGCTGTCG
This sequence comes from Ulva compressa, assembly GCA_024500015.1. NCBI lineage: Eukaryota > Viridiplantae > Chlorophyta > Ulvophyceae > Ulvales > Ulvaceae > Ulva > Ulva compressa. Next base: position 28,882 of record JALKAD010002285.1, on the reverse strand, counting down.
TCGGTGCACATTCACACTGGTGCAGTACTGCCCGGGTTCGTGCACGTGCTTGTGTCAATGCGGGAGCTTCAGGTTTTGAACCTGTTGAGCACCAAGCTTGACATGCGTGGCATACGTATTCTGATTGCTGGGCTTCCGCACTTGAGCTTGCTGCGGCGGCTGGGTCTGATGAACGGGCGCGGCACACTAGGGGTAGAGAGCGCTGAATGGGCGCACGAATGGTGCAGCGTGCTTCCGAGGATGCGTGCGCTTGAGTTTCTGGCGCTGAAGTTTGATGTTGACATTGAGGCTGCGGACGAAGCTGCGTTCCTCCGGGCCGCCCCTCCCAGCATGACGGAAATGCATCTATCTTGATGTGTTGCGAGGTGCTCGAGGAAGTGCTGGCGCTGTGCAGCAGAACCGCAATGCGTGCTTAGTCATGTCCACATGCTTGCCATGAGCTGCAATGGGTCTGGTGTAACAAGCTCGTTCACCTTTCAAAGGCAAGCTCGTTTGCCTTTCAAAGTTTGAAGGCAAGTTGTTGTGACACTGATCGTACATACGCATGAAGAGTACGCAGACCACTGTAGACACTGGCACATCGGCGGCCGCAGCACAAACACTGTGGCACCGCGGAGCCGACACGCCCACGACGTGATATACGCCCTGATGTATGCATTGCTCGCAGGCCGGAACAGCACTGCCGCACTGATTGGCCGATGTAAACCGTACACGTGTGTGGGTTGGTGAGCATTTGCATCCGTGGTGAGTGTTACACGGAGATGAACGCAGTTGCATCCGCCGGTCCCATGCGCATGGGTGCTACGCTCGGCGCACCTGCCGCTTGATTATTCCCACTCCTGTGGCATGCGTGACCGTATATATATATGCGATGGCATGCATTGCTAAGGCTTGATGTACGATTTTTTTTTTTATTTTTTTTTAATGCTGGTTTACCCCCGTGATGGGGGCCCCGTCTCCTATCGCCTCAGTTGGGCTCTCTGAACCTGACTCCTCCTTCATGTCGGCCCCTAACAGTAGGGGTGCTGTTGCCGATGCCCGGTTGGAGCTGGCGTGACACCCGATTTTCATTTTCTTATTTTTTTCTCCAGAAAATTATTTGGTTATGAACATCGGGCGTCAGCCGCGTATGAAGCGGCGGCGCGGGCGCCTTTCATACGTCATGCACGCCACACTGGCAGATGGGGGCTGGCCAGCGTCCAGCTGCAGCTTCCTCGTGCGCTGCGCTGGGTTGGCTGGCCACGCGCCGGGTCGGAGGTTGCCAGGTGTGAACGCAGGTTCTCATGATCAGGTGGTTGGAAGGTGGCTTGAAAATACGCACATGAATTCGGCCAGTCTACCTTCCCACGCCAGGTCTTCCGTTTCCAACGAATGCATTTTGGCCAAGCTTGGAGAAAACCATGTCTGTCGTCACAACGCCATGGCGCGCCACACTGGGCTGGGTGACGTACGTACGTTGCTTGTTTAAGGAATCCCAGGTCGCCGCAGCTGCTCCATAAGGGACTTCTCCAACACATATGCTCTCTGTCGTCCTGTGAAGTGGATTTCTATGGAGTTTGTCTGGCTTGAGCGGCAGAAGGAAGGGTTGGTCGCGGAGCTTGCATATGGAGAGTGCCTGGACCTTCCGCGTAGCGTTGTAGAAAACAGCGTACCATTGGCAGCAGCATATGACAGCTCCGATGTTGGAGATCGTACGCAGTTGCAGGTCTCGCCCGCTGCCATGAGGGCATGGGACTGTTTCAGGACGCATCCTGACAGTCCACACGAGATCGAAACGCTTCGCCTTGTGCCTGAGGTGCGCGATGAGCATAAGAATTGTCATTTCATTTTTGCAGAGTCTGACAGCTGTCTTGACTATCCGATTGTGAAGGCAGACCACGTTCGTGTCACATCGTCGACACGATCTGGAACTACATGGATACTGTATACAATACATCTTGCTTGCGGTTCATGCCGATATGTTGGCTGACCGTTCTGCTTGTGGTTGTTGGTTTTGCTCTGTTTTCTTTCCTCAGCCCTGCGGGGCCTTGATCTATCACAGTGTACTCCACATCGTCGACGGATAGGCACCAAACGCGGTTTTGACATGCTGACAGCAGTACAATGTAGAATCAGGGCGTCTGCAAATACTTGCAGAGCTGCCTGCATGCGTCTCACTCTGAACTTGCTTTCAGACCCTGCTGTAGTGCTCGAGCTGTCTCATATGTACACCAACGAGCTGAGCTCACCTGCTGCCAGCCTGAGAGTCCACCTGACCGTCCTGAGAGTGAGTGGCCACCTGACTGGCGCAGGCAGCCAGTATTCAACAGTGACCCTTGATCAACCTTCGCAATGGCACCAAGTAGCAGCGCATCTCACCACTGCCAACCTGTCTACCTGTTTTACGTACATCTCATGCTCATGTAGTGCACACCTGTCGCAGCCCCTGGGACCGCCTCGCGGCCTCGGAGACGGCCGTAGCGCGCGGCTGCGCGCCCGTGTAGACTGCTGGTGGCGAGCCGGCGCCCGCCAGTGGGCCCGGAGCATGCTGACTGTGTTTGGTGTGCGCGTGGACTGTGTGGTACTGCGTGGTGCTGCGCTCGGTTCATGCGTTGTTTGTGTGTGTGTGTGTGTGTGTGTGTGCATGCACATGTGTGTGTTTTCTTTCGTGCCGGCGCAAGTTCGAACGAGTTCGTTCTGGCATTTGCTTGTGCGGAGCGTAGCCTTGGTGCTTGCGGTGGGCTGCCTGTCTCTTTGCCTGTTGCCTGGTCTGTTGCCTCGGCGCTGCTGGGTCCTAGCTCTATCACTGTGTAACACACCTGCCGCAGCCCCCGGCTCCGAGTCACCTCAGACAGCTGGCGAGTAGCACACGTTGCAAATGTGCCCTGTAACTTTGAGTGCGGTTCATGTCGTCGTGTCGGGTGGCTGTGCTGCTGTTGTTTGGTCTGCTTGTGTTATATATGTGTCATATGATGTCTAAAACCTTCCTTCTGCATCCCCTGGCGTCGTTGAGACCCTGATCTGAACACCGTGATCACGGTCGGCAACAATTGCAACATCAAGGCTGTACCGGGCATCGTAATGTATACCCCATTTACTGAACATCATGGTTCACGGGAGAGGTTCGTGCAGGCTGCAGCATACATCGCAGACGAGGACACTCTGCAGAAGCTGCGGTGCCTGCTGACCGCACACCTCTTCGATGCACTCGACAAGGCACTGAAGGCCACGCCAACGCCAAGCCGAGTCTCGTCACATACTGCCACGCGGGCCAAGCCGCTGCGGCGCCACGTGCGTGCGGATCAGTGTGACTTCTGCCGGTACGGCATCGGTCAGCGGCTGAGTCAGATTGGCTGGCATGCGATTCCGCTTGCCTCGCTGATACAGGTGTGGGCCGATCTGCTCGCCACATGCACTACAATAAAGGGGGGTTATGGTTTGGTCTGCCGTGCGCTTTGGTTGCCATGAAGTACCTTGGAAGAATTGTGCCCACCACGGGCGCATCGGCTCTAGCGTGTGTGCTGTGTGCGCCATCGTGTGCCACCGGTTTGTGGTCTGGCCCGAAGCACACTGATGGCTGTCCATACCCCCCCCCCCCCCCCCCCGCTTTTATGTAGTGATGCCTTTTATGTAGTGATGCCCACCGCGTGGCACAGCGCGATCGAATTCCCTTCTGCTGTGTGCTGTTCTGTGAGTGCATGCTGGCTTGACTGAGCGCGATAGAGGCCATGATGCATCCGATTAATGGAGCATTGGTCAGCGCTGGTTGCACCGGTACTGCTGCCATCGATGTGGCCCCCGCAGCACCAGCAGGCCGGCGCACATCCCAGCAGAGCACACAACAGGCATGCATGAACATTGATGCGCTGACTAAGACTTTCCGCATTGTCAGTGCGCTTCATTCTGGGCCATGCCGATTGGCATCCTCGTTTGCAGCATTCCTGTTCCACAGGATACCCATGGCCATTTGCCTTGAGTTGGTCGACAGGGGACCACATGCGCATGCATGTGATATGCAGCGATGGCTTGCACTACCTGCAACAACAGCCGTCCTGCCAACGCTCTTCGTCATCTGACTGCCGCGGTTCCGCATGCATACGTTGCCATGCATGGCACTATGGTGACAAGATCGTGGCTGCAGGTGCTTCAGGCACTCCCCGTCAACGACTTGGTCATGGTGTTGCGTGCTGCGCTAGCAGAGCTGGGCCCCAAGCAAGTAGACGTAGCATGGCATTTCAGTAACTCCCTCGACTCCCCCCTCCGGGCGAATGCCATCGCTGCGGCTGTCGCCATGCTGCCGGAGCACCTGCAGCCACTCGTGGTGTGTGCTGGGGATCCAGCCGTTGACGCGCGGCGCAGGCTGACCCTTTCGCATGCCACGCTCGACATCACAGCCAGCATCATGCGTGCGGCGGCCGGGAGCGATGGACCACGCATCGACTCCCTCGCTTTGTCAGAGGTCGACATATGCAGTACCCATACTCCGCAACAGCAGACACCCAGCGTATACGAAGTGCGAGCATCCGCAAGGCAGATGTTACAGCCACTCACAGCACTGTCGTCCCTTGTCGAGTTCAGCCTGTCCATCCCGAAGGAGCAGACCTCAAGTGCCCACCACGCCGCGCTAGATGCCGCGCTGTGCTCCGTGCTGCCCGCGATGTCCCAGCTGACGCGCTTGCGCCTGCGCAGCATGCGTCTGACCGCTGCGCTCGGGCCGGACTGCCTAGTTGTGCTGGGCGCGCTATGCGAGCTGGACCTCAGCGGCTGCCGCATTGGTGCGGACAGCGGCGAAGGGTCGCCGGTGCGCGCGCTGGGGCACGCGCTGAGCGTGCTGGGCGCGCTGACGTACCTCGGTCTGGCAGATACGGCGATCGGGTCGGCTGGGTGGGTGGTGCTGCGGGAAGGGATCTGTGCCAGCTCGATGCGGCTGCTCTTGCTGGACCTGAGGGACTGCAGCCTGGATGGAGCGTTCCGGCTGCTTCCGGAGGACGGCGCGCGTCGGGCTGAAATTTCGCCGTCGGACGCGGAGGCGGTTCACTACCCTGTGGTTGGTGCTGGGAGTTCAAGCGCGGTAGCAGCACTGACAGGGTTGCAGACCCTGCGGCTGTCCCAGAACCGCCTCAGCATGGCGGCGCTGTGTGCTGCGCTGAAACCGATGACATGCCTGACATGCATGCACATGCCGACATATGCATGTGGTGACGCCGGCGAAGGCGGTTCCCCATGGCTAGCGGGGGCGCTGTCACATGTTGGCACCACGCGTCTGCAGGAGCTGATGTGGCGCGTGACGAACAGCAGCGGCACCGCGCCGAGCCTGATGCATGCGCTGGGCAGGTGGAGCGAGCTGCGCACGCTATCTCTGCACCTTCCCATCGGGGGCGCATCAGCTAGCGCCGCGCCGCTGCTGCCGCGGCTGCCGCGGCTGCAGAACCTGAGCCTGGCCGTCGTTGCGCCTGCGGACATCGCTCCGATTCTTGCCGCGCTGGACTCGCTCAAAGGCCTCGCTGGGCTCGCTCTCAGCTGGCACAGCATCGCCGACTCGAGCGGCGCCACCTCTGGCCACATCGAAATGTCACTAGCGCGCCTGTCGCAGCTGCAGTGGTTGAGCCTGAGTGGCGCCTGCTACCCGGGCAGTGGCGCTGTGGCCGCGGCGCTGGGGCGCGGTCAGGAATCGCTTACACAGCTCACCTCTCTGACGCTGCAAACACTGCCTTTTGCCGCCAGCACCGCGCACAAGATGGTGAAGGCTGTCGGGGCGATGCAGGGACTGCAGAAGCTGGCTCTATTTGCTTGCAACATCGATGCGGAAGCTGCAGAAACGCTGCTGCGGCTGCTGCCGGGCCTGAACGCGCTGCGGGAGCTGAGCTTGTGGAGCATGGCAGAGCCTCGGGATTCCACCGAGCTGTGGTCACAGGCGCTGCGCAAGATGGCTGCCCTGGAGGAGCTTGAAGTAAAGGCGGGGCGGGCCACGGTCGGGCGGTCGATTCTCGTGGTTGATGCACCGCCCACGCTGCGATGCCTTAGGCGGTAGGGGTTGCTTCTTGCTGTGTTGCTGCCGTGTTGCAGCTTTCAAGGAATGTGTGCAGCCTGTTGAGTCGATGCAGTGTTATGAGGTACCTGTGTGCCGCGTTTGTTGGCCCCTGCGATGCATGTGTGCGTGGTAGCGCTTGTCTATGAGCTGTGCTAGTGTGAGATGCGTTACAGAGGTATGTTCCACAAGATGGTAGAACACACCGGTACGATGTATGGCAAAGCATCAAACACATTCACCATGGCCGATTGCCGTTCGCAAACTGAAACACAACAGCTTCAGTAACGCGCTAGAGTTTCCTCAGCACGTTCTCTCACTCTATTCTCTTGTGCTAGTGTTACATGGAGACCAAAGCAGGAGCCCTGCAGCGAGGGCCAAATCAAGCAAGCAAACAACCGAACCGGAGCACGCGGCCGGCAGCAAGCAGCAGTTTACAAGGGTCCATCGACTACCATGCACTGCGACAACCGCACACCAGCGCACACCGCCAACACGGCACCCCCGGCACTGCCATGCATTCCACACAGCCACACCGTGCACCACGACCGCGCTTTGCCGGTGTCGCAAGCACACAGCCACGGCCGCACTCTGCCTGTCCATTCCCAGCTTCACCCACGGACACTGGTGCCGGCCCCACTGCTCACGGCCCCACCCGAGAACCCGCATGCCCCACCCGAAATCCCCCATGCGCGCTGGGGCAGGGAGTCCCGGACCCTGGAAGGCCCAGGGGATGCAGCAGGCCGAGGGTGTGCGGGCTGCCCGGACGTCCACTCTGCCGTGTGCGCATCAGCTCACGGCTGCATAAGTGCAGGGACGCAGGGGCGGGCGAGCAGACGCAGACTTGGCCCCGGCCACCATTGCAGCATCCACAAACCCAGGCGCGCAGTGCTAGTGTGTTACTGTGGGATTAATGCAGGCGCCCATCAGCGAGGGCAGAAACGCGCTGGACACCTGTTGGGTACTGAGCGTGACAGCCACGCACAACATGGGTTACTGTGATAGATCAAGCCCCCAGCAGCGCCAAGGGAATGAAGCGGGGAACAAAACAATAAAACAAACTAACACAATCAGCACGGTAACCGTCCGTACCAGCATGATCCACACATACAACGCACGAGGCGTGCGCACCATCGCGTGGCCGATGTACATTTTAAGGACAAGCAACAGGCACAGGGGGTCACAGCGCCCAGCCAGCGCCAAGCTGACTGCTACAGCCCTGATGGGTGCGGCGTCGCGCTTCGGCCGCGGCCGCAAGTTACCAGCTGCAGGGTCAGCCCCAAGTCAAAGCGCCCAGCTGGCCCGGAGTCTCTGCCGCTCAGGCTGATCTGATCGCTGGCCCTCACCAGCTTGAGGTTCACTGGCCCAGACTCTCATTCATGCGATTGCATGACATGGCGTTGCTGCCGAGAGGTCCGCGTGCGGTCCCGGGCGGGGCGGTCACAGAGGCATCGATAACAGCATTCATGGTCAGCTGGATGTGGGACTATGATCTGTATGTGTATCGGCGTGCGTTCTAGTGGGGCTTGGGATAGGCGCGCGCGCGGCCTGCGTTCACGTGTACACCGCTGGAGTATGCGCACTGGCCCGGAAGTGCTGCAGAGCTGTGGAGCGCAGGCGCAGTAGTGCGGGTCCTGCCAGTGCGCCGGGGGGGACCAAACTGAAGTGCGGGCGATCACGGCTCAAAGTTGAAATGGAGTCAGGTCTGTCCCACGCTGCCGATAAATCACAAAGATTGTGGACAGGCGTATCTGGCCATGATCATCACGTTGGCATTGCACATGGAGGGTTCATGCTGCAGTTTATACCTAGAGGGTGACCGTGCTTCTTGTGAATATCTGATGTTTTGTTCCGTGCTTTCTTCCCCAGGCGCTGCTGGGGCCTGAATGTATGACATGCACGGTGCACTGCGCGTCAAGGATCCGGAAGGTGGCGCGGTGTGTACTGTCAAAGATGTAGAAGATTCACTGGATGCTGCTGGTGAAAGAACTAACACAGCTGCAGGATACCTTGACTAGTGTCGACCGGTGCCAAGGGCCTCATCAGCCGGATCATGGCGTGGTGCGACAGTTGTGAATGGGGCCGGCCATGGGGGTTCTCATGATCATGTGGTATGAGATACGTCACGGTGGGTGGAAGGTGGCAGGCTTGAAAACACGCATACCAATCCGACCAGTCCAGGTAACCGCGCCAGGTCTTTCGTCTCCGCAGAACCTAGGTTGGCGAAGCTTGAAGAACTGTTCGTTTCTCGTGGCAGCGCGCCAGTATGTACTGGGCCAGACCTGTGCTGTTGACGTTGTCGTACTTACGTAGCTTGTCAAGGAAGCCCAGGTCACCAAAGCTGATCCACAAGATATACTTTCAATACAACAGCCATCTGTAGACCTTCGAAGTGGACTATGGATTATGTCTGGCTTGAGCGCCGGAAGGAAGGGCTGGTCGCTGAGCTTGCTGATGGCGAGTGGCTGAACCTTCCACGTAGCCTTGTGGAAGAGAGCGTACCATTGTCAGCAGCATTCGAAAGCTTTGATGTTGGGGATCGGACGCAGTTGCAGGTCTCGCCCGCTGCCATGAGGGCATGGGACTGTTTCAGGACGCGTCCTGACATTCCACACAAAAGTGAATCGCTTCGCCTTGTGCCCGAGGTGTGCTCGATGACTATGAAAGATATGCTTTTAGTTTTGCAGGTTGTGTCAGCTTTCATGCCTATCCTATTGCCAAGGCGGACAGCGTTTCTGTCACTTCGTCGACAGACATGCAGCCTCGAACAGCGGTTTTGACATGCTGACTGAGCACACTGTGAAATCAGGGCGTCTGCAAATACAAGCAGCGCTACTTGAACCTCCTTCTAAACCTGCTGTTAAACGCTGCTGTGGCGCTCGAGATGTTGCACATACGCACGGATGAGCTGAGCTCACCTTCGGTCTACCTGCCAGTGACTGTCAGTGACTGTCATGTGATAGTGCAGCCAAGCCGCGCGCTGCAGTGTAGCTGGCGTTCAACAGTGACCTTGTTCAACCTTCGCAAAGGCAAATAAAAGCGCATGTCATCACTTCAAAGCTGTCTACCTGGGGGACGTATATCCCATGCCCACATGCCCACGGGAGCATAGGTGGCTGCATATTGATCATCTCCTGCGGTCCTGCCCCTGCCTTTCCGCTGCGTCCGGATTGATGGGGCTTGCTTCCCTGCGGGTGGACCTGTTGCATGCCGTCGAGGGCGATGCGGCTGCGCGTGCCGTTGTGTGCGAGGCCTTTCCGTCAGCCCCCGACTCCGACCTGACTGCGGCGGTGTGCCTTGTGCCTTTCCTTCTGGATCCGTCGGCTGCGCTTCCGGCTTCTGTTTCCTGTACTGCCCGCGCCCTGTGCCCTCGTTTGGTGCCTCCTGCGGTTGTGGCGGGCGTTGCTGCGCGGGTCTCTGCTGTCTGTGCGTACGAACCGGTGGCGCTGGGTGAGGTGTGGCTGCCTCCGGGAACCCAGTTGCGGGCGTGGTTGTTGGGGGGGGGGGGGGGGGGGGGGGGGGGGGGGGAGGGGGGGCTGAGGTCTGGTCTGGTGTGGCTGCGCCTGCCGCGGTTGCGCGTGTTGTTCTTTCTTCCACCCCTGCGCGCAGGGGTGCTGTGGCCGATGCCCGTTCGGGTGTGGCGTGATTCCCGACCTCTTTTTTTTTTTATGCTTGTGCGTATCGATCTATATATACGGCCTGCACAGTCACGGTGCATATGTGCAGCAGCCCCTTGCTCGCCCCAACATGTACAGATGGCGAGTTGCACACGTGGCAACTATGCCCTGTGATTGTGAGTGCAGTTTATGACATCGTGTCGGGTACTAGTAGTAATACTATCTTTCTCCTGCTTGATCTGAATGGTGTGGGATGATCACTACTAGCTTCCATCCCTCTGCGCGTTTGAGACCGGGATATCTCTCGGTGTACTTGTAACACTTTTCGCGTTACAATTCCCGTGTAACACTTTCCGCATAACACTTTTCGCGTACCACTTCCTGTGTAGCATTTTTTGGCGCCAACATCGCACTGGGCACCGTGATCCCCCCCACGCAGTGAAGATCATTGCATCCAGGAGTGGTGCGTGCAGGCGGCAGCATACATTGGAGATGGTGGCACAGTGCAGAAGCTGCAGTGCTTGCTGACTGCACACCTGTTCGATGCACTCGACCAGGCTCTGAAGGCCACTCCAAAACGCGTCTCTCCGCATGCTGCCACGCAGGCCAAGCCACCGAGGCGCCACATGCGTGCAGAGCGGTGTGAGTTTTGTCAGTATGTCATCTGTCAGAGGATGAGTTCGATTGTGTGGCGGAGTCACGACCAGCATGACATTCCTCTTGGCTCACTGATCCAGGTATGGCCATGCTACGCGCCGCATGCTCGTTGCACACCGTCGTCCATTTCGCGTCTGCTTCGTTCTGTTCTGTGAGTGCGGGCCTGCTTGTTTCAGCAGGGTTGATGCCATGCGGCATGCGATGCAAGTCCATGTGTCTCGAGAGCTTTGGCTTGTCTGCTTGCCAATAAGCCCAGTGGTCAGATGGTTGCACAGGCACCGCACTGGAACTGCTAGCTCTAGCATCATCACAGCAGCACTTGCATGCCCGCACACAGTCCAACAGAGCACAACATAGGCACCATATTGATGCTCTGACTACATTCTTTCCATATGCCAATGCGCTGCCTGGAGTCTGGGCCATGCCGCTTGGCACCCTCGTTTGTCGCATACCTGTTCCGTAGGATGCCCGTATTCCTTTGCTCCATTTGGGTCCACACGCTGATACCTGCGAGACGTTGCGACACCTTTTGCTACCTGCCAACCGAGATGCAGTCAATGGCGTTTCCTCATCTGACCGCCATAGGTTTGCATTATTATATATAAATTGCCATGCATGGCACTGCTGACCACGTCATGGCTGCAGGTGGTTCAGGCGCTGCCGAGAGACGGCGTGGTCACGGTGCTGCGTGCTGCGCTTGCAGAGCTGCACCCACAGGTATTCGACGCAGCATGGTACTTCAGCAGCTCCCTCGACTCCCCCCTTCGGGCCAATACCATCGCCGTGGCTATGGCTATGTTGCCGGAGCACCTGCAGCCACTCGTGGTTTGTGCTGGGGATCCAGCCGTTGACGCGCGCCGCAGGCTGACCCTTTCACATGCCACGCTCGACATTACAGCCAGCATCATGCGTGCGGCGGCCAGGAGCGATGGACCACGCATCGACTCCCTCGCTTTGTCAGAGGTCGACATATGCAGTACACGTACTCCGCAACAGCAGACGCACAGCCCAGACGAAGTGCGAGCATCCGCAAGGCAGATGTTACAGCCACTCACAGCACTGTCATCCCTCGTTGACTTCAGCCTGACCATCCCGCACGGGCACGCCTCCAGTGTCCACCACACCGCGCTGAATGCTGCGCTGTGCTCCGTGCTGCCCGCGCTGTCCCAGCTCACGCGTTTGCGCCTGCGCGGCGTGCATCTGGCTGCCGAGCTCAGACCGGAAAGCCTGAGCGTGCTGGGCACGCTGGGCGCGCTATGCGAGCTGGACCTCAGCGGCTGCCGCATGGGCGCGGACATCGGTGAAGGCTCACCGGTGTGCGCGCTGGGAAACGCGCTGCGCATGCTGGGCGTGCTGACGAACCTGGGTCTGGCAGATACGGGCATCGGGGTGGCAGGGTGGGCGGTTCTGCGGCAGGGGATCTGCGCTAGCTCGATGCGGCTGCTCGTCTTGGACCTGAGGGACTGCGGCCTTGATGCAGGCTTCCAGCTGCTTCCAGAGGACGGCACAGGGCGGGCAGACATCGCGCCGGCGCAGGCAGAGACGGCCCGATCTACTGTGGGCGGTGCTGCGAATTCAAGCGGGGCAGCAGCCCTGACAGGGTTGCAGAGCCTGCGGCTGTTGCACAATCGCCTCAGCATGGCCGCGCTGTGTGCTGCGCTGACGCCGCTGACATGCCTGACATGCCTGCACATGCCGGCGGCTGCATGTCGTGACGGCGGCGCTGGCGATCCCCCGTGGCTAGCGGGGGCGCTGTCACATGATGGTACCACGCGCCTGCAGCAGCTGACGTGGCACGTGCCGCAGAGCAGCAGCGCCGTGCTGGGCCTGACGCACGCGCTGGGCAGGTGGAGCGAGCTGCGCACGCTGTCTCTGGAGCTTCCCATCGGGGGCGCGTCAGCCAGCATCGCGCCGCTGCTGCCGAGGCTCACGCGGCTGCAGAACCTGAGCCTGGCCGTCGTTGCGCCTCCGGACATCGCGCCGATTCTTGCCGCGCTTGCCGCAACCACAGGGTTCACCGGACTCGTCCTCAGCTGGCACGGCAGAGCTGATGCGAGTAGCGCCGCCTGTGGCGACATCGAAATGTCACTAGCACACCTCACACAGCTGCAGTCCCTGCACCTGAGTGGGGCCTGGTTCGCGGGCAGTGACGCTGTGGCCGCGGCGCTGGGGCGCGGCCTGGAATCGCTCACACAGCTCACCGCCCTGACGCTGCAATCCCTGACGCTTGCCGCCAGCAACGCGCAGGAGCTAGTGAGGGTGGTCGGGGCGATGCAGGGGCTGCAGAAGCTGGCTGTGCTTGAGTGCAACATCGATGCGGAAGTAAAAACGCTGCTGCTGCTGCTGCCGGGCCTGAGCGCGCTGCGGGAGCTGAGAGTGTGGAGCTTCACCGGGGGTTGGGAGCGCACAGCGCTGTGGTCACAGGCGCTGCGCAAGATGACCACCCTGGAGGAGCTTGACATCACTGGCAGGATTACGCAGGCCGCAATCGGGCTGCAGCATCTCGTGCGTGCTGCACCCCCCACACTGCGGTGCCTGAGGCTGTAGGGTGTAATTCTTGGCATGGGTCCTGTGTTCGTCCAGAGCACCTGTGGTCAGACCTCTGTGTAGGTGAACTCTGCTGTAGGTGAACTCTTGCAACACACACGCCCGTTCGAGTGTCGCAGAACGACACTGTCTCTGGCAAAGTCGGTTGAGCAGTCCGTTGCCAGCTTGTACCGTACTCAAGCGCATTGCGAAACGCCCAAGCTGCTACCCCCCATGCACCTTGCACGCCCTGCCATCCATCAACACTAGCCTTCACAGCACCTGTCCCGGCCGCTGCTATCTGGCGCCAACATACCTTGCAGCGCCCCCCTACCCCGCTGTCCACACCCCACCGAGTCCCGCCCCAAGTGTTGCGCCTGCACTGCCTCCCGTGGCAGGCATGCATCTGTCCTGCATCGCCCATGCTACTGAGCCTCGTATCGGCTGGCTGACCGCCGCCTATGCCACCGGCGCTGCCGCAAATGCTGGTGCTGTTGCTGCCACTCAGCGGGCCACGCGCTCCCGGTACCTTCGATGGCATCGATCATATCCCGCGGCACCCCGCCATGTGCAGACATTGTTGACCAGGGACCTCGACTTTTGTCTGGTCGCAGCGCCTCAGATGTATCATGTGATAGTCTTACGGCGGCTCACGGCCATCCGCGCCTCCGGCTGAACAGACGATTTCAACTTCCCGCTCACGTTTGACTGTAAACCGCTCGGTTTTGGCGTACATTCTTTTCCCTTGCCCTTGCAATGGCCTGCATGTTGCATACCCGCACACATGCACAGACCTCCGTCATGGCCACCATGTATATCAGCCACATCCTCGCCTCCATACCCCCTACCTCTGCAATCTCCGTTCAAGCGCTGGCCAGCGGGAAACACATGTTCTGTGGAAACACATGTTCCCTGTACCGCTTGATCCTCCTACCACAGCAGTGCGCTGAGGTGCTCTGTGGCCTGCTGCCTGTTACGCACGCTCTCTTGTGCTTGCTTCCCTCTGCCCTCTGCCCGCGGAGGCTGCGCTCAATATTGCATGTATATCCACGGGTCTGTTGAGTGGGTCTTCTCGAGAAGGAGAGGTCGGGCCGGGGTGTATGGACTGTGGCTGTGGTGACGAGCATGGTACATTAACCGCGCGCGAGCGCTGATCCGGACAAGCAGGGCTCGATCGATTACTCGAGGTCGAGTGATGAAACAGACTTAGCTGCTACATCTACGTATGCTGGGAGGGTTTAATATGCTGAAGCAACTCTTGTCGAGTACTTAGAACAGCCCGGGCCATCTGCCGTGCTATTGGTAGCTGCCGTGAAGCGCGGCTGCATCCAATGTAGGCGTATTGCTTGGTTTCTTCAACCCATGCAAGAACAAACTGCAGCATGAGCTGTGTCTGGCTTGAGCGTTCGGGCTCGGGCCTGGTCGCGGAGCTTGCAGAGGGAGAGCGCCTGCGCTTGCCCCAGAGCATCGTGGACGCAAGCATTCCCCTGTCAACGGCACACGCAAGCTCGGACATCTCTGAACGCTCAAAGCTTCAACTGTCCGCTGCGTCCATGCGGGCGTGGAACTCGTTCAGGCAGTGCCCGAACGCCTCACACGACGTAGAGGCGCTTGTGCTTGTACAGGAGGTGCGCGCGTTGTATAACAGGTCAAACAGCTTTCCCGTTAACAGTTCAGAGCTACGATGTATTGTGCATTAATCGTGCGTCTGACTGCACTGAACCTGTGGGACCAGGCTCTCCACGCACGGCGACCGTGGCCAGCATTTTCTATCAATACGGGGCTGGGGTCGCATACAAATGCATAGATAAAGCTAAGCATCTAGTTAGTCTTGGGATGTACACAGTCGGGCATCTTGCTTTGCGGAGCGGTCAGCCAGATTGTCCAGCAGTCACAGGTTTGTGTTGAAGCAAGCAAGTCAGCTCTCAAGTATCAAAACCCCCCCTTGCAGCCGTTTGTCTGGTTGTATCTCTTCCCTCGAATGCTCCGGCCCAGCTGCATGTGGTTTGCCAGCGTTGACCGAACCACAAGCCCTTTGTAACACTCTGGCACTGCACCAGAGTGTACCGTCTCTTGTGCAGCTTCAAACCTCCCGTTGAAGGTGCAGTTCATCCGGAATGCAACCAGACTGCATCTTTTACGGGCACTCCTGGAGTACTGTCCCATACACTCACCCACCATCCTCAAATGCCCTGCCCTGTCCAGATGACTGACCGCACAGCTCTGTTCAGGCAGCCTCGTACCTGGGGGACGAAGGGACTCTGCAGGAGCTTCGAGGCCTGCTGGCTGCCAACGTCGCCGTGGGCATTCAGAGGGCACTGGAGGATGCCCGGGGCTCCCAGCGGACTCGAAGCTTGACTGGCGGTGTCCGCATCTCTGAGGGCCTCAGTCTCAAGCTGCAACCACACCTGCTTTCTCGAGCAAAGCTTGTCCAGGTGAGACACCGCCCCCGGCCCACACCACATGCCACAGTATGGCCGTGCTAGTCTGCTGTGTCGCTGGATTTTCTTCACCCGGTGCTGCTGAGGACCCGATCGATCTCAGTGTAACACAGCACGGCCCCCTGCGTCCACACTGGCTTCCATGCATGGCCATTCGCCACGAACGTCACTGCCATACCACCTACGAGTGTTTTTGAGCGCACAGCGCGCCTGTGTGCTGTGTGCTGTGCTCCTCATTGGGAGTCTCGAAGTGGGAGTCTCCATTGTCGTGGGGCGTGCTGCGTGCTGTTCCACCGAACGATGGCCACCACGTATGCCGGCTGAGCTGCAGCGAGCGCAGACGTCGGCATTGCGGACGGCTTTGCCTGTGCCGGAGGTGTTGTCACCTGCACATGCATGTAGCGCGCCACCTGCACACGCACAGACGCGCCACTGGCCTGTCACATGCGCAGCCGCTCAATGTACGTCAGTGCCTAGGCAGGCGTGCGGCTGCTGCGCCCGGGTCTGTGCCGATGTCGCACACGTGCGTCGCACTCCACGAGAGTTGACTCGATCGCGCGATGTGCCGCAGCACGGCAGCGCACGTGCGTCGCACTCCACGAGAGATGACTCGCGCGAATTGCGCTGCCGAGCTTTGTGGTGACCTGGGTTAAAAGGCCGGCATCATACTTAATCCAAGCTGCGCAGTGGCGACTGCCTCGTGCCAGTGCTTCAGTCATAGTGTTTCGGCACCGTTTCAACCCGCGTCCTGCAGCCCTGCACCTTCACGCAGTGCTCTTCTAGTCAACATCTTCACGCAGTGCTCTTCTAGCCTACACCCCTGCTAGCAGCAGCATCTCAATCTCCGCAGGACGCATTCGCATGCGTGATGCTTGATGGCACTGGCAGCACGCTGAGACCGAGGTGGCTACAGGTGCTCGGGTCGCTACCTGCGGATGATGCCGTCCTCGTGCTGCGTGCTGCGCTGGCCGAGCTTCGCCCCTTCGGTCCGCAGGCTGCCTTCCAGAACTCGTGCTTCTTTGCCTGCAAGGACTCCAGCATCCACACAAAAGCCATGGTCGCGGCGTTGTCTCTCCTACCGGAGCACCTGCAGCCACTTGTGCTGCGCGCTGCGGACCCTGCCGTGGATTCCGCCCGCAGCCTGACGCTCTCGCATGCCGCCATCGGTGCCACAGCCCGCATCATGCGGGCGGCCGCGAGCGGCACCGCGCCGCGCATCGACGCTGTCGCCTGGCAAGAGATGACCTTTGCCGAGGTCCCCGATGCTGTGTGGGAGAAGAGGGGTCCTGATGCGGCGGCCGCGTACGCGCTGGAGGCTCTGCAGCCACTCACATCAATGGCGTCCTTAGTCGAGCTCAGTCTCACTGCCGACAGCCATCACCGGGGATGCCCCTGCTCCGTGCTGCGTGACGGGCTGTCCGCTGCGCTGTGCTCCGTGCTGCCCGCGCTGCCAAAGCTCACGCGGCTGTGCCTGCACAACCAGCCGTCCAGATACGGTGGGTCCGCGGGTCACCTGTCTGCGCTGAGCACGCTGAGCGCGCTGCGCCACCTCGACGTGAGCGGCTCTTGCATCGGCCCTGTCGGCAAGGGGGGTTCGCTGGTGCGCGTGTTTGCCGCCGCCCTGACCGGGCTGGCCGAGCTGACGCACCTCGGGTTGTCGCACACCGGCATCGGGCCGTCAGGGTGGGCGGTCGTGCGCGACGCGCTGTGCACGAGCGGGATGCGACTGCGTTCGCTCGACCTGCACGGATTTGGCGGCAACCGACTGTTCCAGCTGCTTCCGGACGAGTCCGCACTGCCGCCACTGTCACCCCAGCCAGGCGGCGGGCGTGAGTCCAGCTCGCGCCCTGCCTGTGCCGCCGCTGCTGCGCTCCTGGGCCTGCAGAGCCTGCGACTGTCGCAGAACGGAGTGAGCGAGGCGGAGGTGTGTGCTGTGCTGGCGCAGCTCACATGCCTGACCTGCATGCATATGCCAACCGTTTGGGCGCAGGACGGCGTGCAGGCGTACGCGACGCGGCTGCTCGCCGCGCAGCAGCACTCGGGTGTGTCCCGCCTGCAGGAGCTCTCGTGGACTCTGCCGTACAAGCCGGGCTCCGCGCCGGGCCTGTGCTGCGTGCTGGGCCGCTGGAGCGCGCTGCGCACGCTGTCGCTGCAGTTGAGCACGCTCGATCGGTCCGCGGACGCTCCTGCCGGCGTGACGGCGCCGCTGCCGCCGCTGCCGCGGCTGCAGAGCCTGTCGCTGCGCACCGTCACGCCGGCTGACGTGGCGCCGCTGTCCGCCGCGCTAGGCGCGTGCTCCGGCCTGACGAGCCTCACGCTCGCGTGGGACGGCCAGCACGCCGCGGCATACGACGCCATCGGGGATGCCATCGCTGCTCTGCTGCCGTGCGTGCCGCGCCTGCGGTCGTTGTACCTCAGCGACGCATCCAACGCGCGCTGCAAGCCCCTTGCTGATGCGCTGGTGCGGGGGCTGCGGCCCCTGACACTGCTGACCTCCCTCACCCTGTACCACCTGCCTCTGTCTAGTACCGGCCAAGAGCGGCTCGCACAGGCGCAGGCGGGTATGCCTGCGGTGCGACACGTCACTGGTCGTTGACAGCCTGGCGGTCCAAGCTTGTTTTTGTTCCGGGCTTAAAGCAGACACGTGTGCTGGTCGGTGACAGACCTGGGCGCAGCTGCTGCGCACCTGCCTGGGCACTGACGCACACACGTGTGCTGGTCGTGCTGCGGCTGTGGGGGACTTTTTGACCCCCGGAATATGTGCTAAATGTGCTGCCACAGGTGATGTGCTGCCACAGGTGAGGTGGTATTCGCACGTGTCTCTGGGCATGGCCTCTGCATGTGGATCCGAGTGCCTGTTGTGCCATCTGGCCACGTATCATTTCGAGCATGCTGTCATGTAGCGTTTTCCGTGAGGCTGCCACGTTGCCTTGAAGCGTGACTTTTTCCTCGTGACTTTGGTCCTTGTGACTGTGCTCATTCGTGCTCGACTGCAGAATGATCCGTGTTCACAGCAGCTTGCAGGAAGCCTGGCACGCTTTCCCATCTCGTGTTTTTGCCCCTTTGGCCCTTTTCGGCTCTGGCAGTGTAAATGGCAGGATCAAAGAATCGGGGTGGGTGATTCTTTGATAATTGGGGTGGCGCACTGCTTGGGATTCTTTGTAGTTGTTGTTGGCCGTTGCTCGCATCGCCAACACTGTGCGTGTTCGGTAAGCACACCGATTTCACTCCACAATCAGATAAGTCAAATTCAGATAGCGTGACTTGAAGGCAGTGCTGCAGCATTGAGCTTGCGCCATCTGTCGGTGGTCTGGCGGTCCGTCATTTCGCCAGTGGCTTCAGCACTTGCAAGCAGGCAAGCCATGCCAGCCCTGCAGGCGCATCGCGGCGAGGCCTCATGCATGCCACGTAGCCCAAGGAGCGATTGCATGCAAAACAAATTGATCGGGTAGGATGGCTACAAGGCCCGCACAGGTAAAGACTGGTCACAGCACATCAGAAGACTGGTCACCTTGCCACATTTCAGCGTGATTGGTATGTGTTACACTGTGATACATCAAGGCCTCAGCAGCGCCGGGGGGACAGAGCAGGGACCAAGCAAACACGCATTCCATCACAAGCAGCACGGTCACCGTCCATACAGCATCAGCAAAACCGAGCCGGAACGGATACGGAGGTACACGCAAACAACGCACGAAGAAGCGAGCGCAACGTCGCACAGCCTATGTACATGCTGTGCACTGGCACCATGGACCGCAGTGCCCAGCCGGCGCCGAGCTGACTGCCACCGCACAGATGCGAAAAGGAATGCCAGGCAGGTGCTCTCGTTTGTGGCGCGCGGGTTTGTGGCCAAACGCCTCGACCGCGGCCGCAATTTGGCTACAGCAGGTGCCGGACTCACTGCCACCGCTGCGATTGGTATGTTAAGATGTTAAGTTGAGCATTGCGAGGGTAGGCCAGGTATGCCTTCGAGCGGCATCGAGAACCCCACCCCGCTAAGTTGGCAGTGTGAAGCCTGACCTGACATACATACTGGCCAAGAATACGGACCTGCGGTTTCAGTTCAAATTATATTGCCGAGCAACACGCGGCTGCTGCAGGGATGTGCCCGAGGGAGCGGAAGGCGCCGGTGCTGCTGCTGTACAACCAGGCACAGGCAGACCCGGTCACCACGGCGCGGCTGCAGCGTCAGAGGCCGCCGGCGCCGCTGCCAGCGCTGTTGCACGTTCTCGCGGGCCTCCTGCACTGCCCCGGTGTGTCGGCCGCGCAGGCGACCGCTCTGATTAATCAATTGCCCTCAGGCCGGTGCGATCGCCCAGCTGCTGCTCTGACTGCCCTCCTCCTTCTCCCAACATGTGCGCCTCTGCCATGCCTGCCATGCCTACGGATGCTCTTGGGCCGTCTCACTGCCGGCGGTCGCCACGTGGCCGCCCATAGTGTCCAGCGGTGACCCCTCGCGAGGCCTCGTAAGGTCGCTGCTTCAAGATACATAGCGGCTATGCAGAGCGTGCCGCGATTTGTCGCAACGGCGCATTTAGTACCGCCACGCGTGCCAAATCGTCTGATGGACTCGTCACCAAGCTGGTGACAAGAGCGATGCATGGATAGCTTTATCACATCCAGAGCGACAGCTAGAGTCAGAGAGCACATCTCTGGTCCAAACATGTTGGACTGTCGTTCCGTTTTCGTCCGCAGCAACCTTCGAAATCAACATATTCAGACGCTTTGTATACCTTTGATTACTTCTGAGCCTGAGCCCTGTAGACATGGACTGCGTTTGGCTGGAGCGCACGGAAGCTGGCCTTGTCGCGGAGCTTGCAGCCGGGGAGCGCGTGCACCTGCCCGTGAGCATAGTTGAAGGGAGCGTGCCCTTATCGACGTCGTACGCCAGCGCAGAGGTATCAGATCGCATGAAGCTTCAGCTATCGTGTGCATCCATGCGTGCTTGGAACTCCTTCCGGACGCAACCCGACGCTCCCCACGATGCGGACACTCTCGTCCTTGTCGCTGAGGTATGCTGCACGGCCGAAGGCAATCATTTGACACCTGTAATTTTCGAAAGCGAGTCACGTGTACTATATTATAAGGGCTCTTGGCTTGGGTCAATTCTGCTTCTGCCGCACGGGCAAGGCACGGCTAGGACTCGTCACATCTGTTTGGCACGCACACGGCTGCTCTTGGCATTTGAAAGGCACGATCTGCATTTAGTGTAGCATGCTATGTGCATTGTGTGTGCCTTGATGGCAAAGCAGCGGGCCGCGGTAGCCACAGTGCGTTTGCTGCAGACTGTTTTACCAGTCAGCAAGTGTTCACGCTAATATTTCGGTGACGACCTCCTGTTCGTATGTATGCTGTTCGTATGTATGCGCAGTTCAATGGCCACAGTATGGATTCTTTGTGAGTGCTGTGAAACGCATTGTTCTGACCAGTGCCCCCACCGCCATGGCACCAAATGACCTTGGTCGTGCTACTGGCAGCCCTGGTACTTGCCTTTTTCCTTGCCATGAATCGTACCTGTGTGTTCTACCACCTTGTGGAGCATACCTCTGTAACGTATCTCGACTGGCAGCCCTGGTACTTGCCTTTTTCCTCCTGTGTCCAAGACGGCGCAGACGCCCTTGGGTGGCCACCATGGCAAGTGTATGTGAATTTTGCAAAGTCCATACAGCAACAAGATGTTTCACCGATGCGGTAATACTGGTACCATTTGAGTTGTCAGCATGGCCTTCTGAGAGGCGCAGTGTCATGATGGCCTCATTTCACCACTGCCAGGAGCCGCTTGATCACCCCAGAAACTCAGCCGTTCTGTTCCAATCGAGCAACCCAGTGCAAGGCCAATTGCAGGCTTCAATCTACCTGGGAGACCAGGCCACCCTCGAGCAGCTTCGCAGTCTGCTGGCCGCGCATGTGTCAGACGGCATCGAAAAGGCTCTGGACTGCGCCAGTGCCTCTGAGCAGGCGACCACACAGCCGAGGCCACGGCCGGCCCCGCTGCTTCCATCCCAATACATGGCATCTGGCTGCAAGGGTCAAGCAACGCAGCAGCAATGCCTGCAGCATCGGAGCCTGTCGCGACCGCAGCTGATGCTGGTGTGCGATCCCCACCAACACATACACACAAAGTCATCTCGGATGTGCACACTTACATCGAGGGCCTCCGAGCCAGTCATCTCGGATGTGCCACTGGCATGACTAGCGCATAACAACACTCTGTAACACACACAGAGTCACCCACACTCTATCTCGTCGCAATTTCCACACCGTTGCACATGCGGTACAATGCATGCTGCGCGCTGTGCGCTGTGCGACCACTGCATCCTTGCTTCCTTCGGCTCTATCTCCACAAAACTCCCGGCACGGATTAGGTGCAGATGGCGCTAGGAAATGTTGGAAAGATATGCGAATTTGCGAGAAACGAAAATTTATGGATTGTGCGGACCATAAAAAAAACACGTTGCATACCGATTACTAAATGTCAAACACTGGCGTTTGGGAAGTGCTGTGCCGCGGCATGCTGATTCTCTCATGGCTGCAGGTGCTGCAAGCGCTGCCGGAGCACGAGGCTGTCCTCCTGCTGCGTGCTGCGCTGGCGGAGCTGCGCGGCCGCGAGGCCAACAGGGTTTGGCACTCCAGTCGCTCCCTGGGCTCGGACTTTCGCGCCGCTGCTATTGACGCGGCGATGGAGATGCTCCCACGTCACCTGCGGCCACTTGTGCTCCGTGCTGTGGACCCGGCCGTCGACGCCAGCCGCAGCGTGACGCTGTCGCGCACCACCCTGGAGGTCACGGACCGAATCCTGCGTGCGGGCGCGGCCAGCAGTGCCGGGGTGACGATAGAAGCACTGACGTTGCAAGACATGGAGCTGTGTGATGAGGATCCAGAGCAGGGGTGCAGCTACGGGCTTCCAAGCCCCGGCCCTGAGCGGGAGTTGGCACGCGACGCGCTCACGCCGCTTCGCATGATGACCTCCCTCATCGACTTCAGCTTGTCTGCTGCAGTCGGGGATTGGACCAGTGTCCGCCTGAAGTCACTGGTGGGCGTGCTGCGCTCTGTGCTGCCTTCGTTGCCGCAGCTGACGCGGCTGAGCCTGCGCAGGATCCCGCCGGGCAAAGCGGGCGCCCCGGATCACCTGTCCGCGCTGAGCACGCTGTGCGCGCTGCGCGAACTCGACCTCAGCTACTGCCGCATCGGCGGGGACCGCGGGCTGGGGTCGCCCGTGCGCAATCTGGCGATCGCGCTGCGCATGCTGGGGGCACTCACACACCTTGACCTGTTATATACCTGGATTGGCTCGACGGGGTGGGCCGTTGTGCGAGAGGGGATCTGCTCAAGCGGGATGCGGCTGCGCGTGCTGGGACTGGGGCGCTGTACCTATGATTGTGCATTCTGGCTGCTGCCAGAGAGCGCTGCAGCGCCACCTGAAGCCACAGCTACCTTGCAGCCGCAGCGGCGTCCACCGGCCTGCCACCGCGGCGTTCTTGAGCATGGTGAGCGCACAGAGGCTTCTGATGCTGCGCTAGAAGGCCTCCTGTGCCTGCGGCTTGGGGGGAACCAGGTCAGCGTGTCCGCGCTGTGTGCTGCGCTGGGTCAGCTCTCCTGCCTCACATGCATACATATCCCCGGGTTTGCAGACGAAAAGGGTGACACTGGCAGCGACACGCGGCTGGCCGCGGCGCTGTCGCATTGCGGCACTTCGCGGCTGCGGGAGCTGAGCTGGGATCTTGATGTGAGGTCGGGAGACACTGCGGGCATGCGCAGCGTGCTGGAGCGGTGGAGCCAGTTGCGCAAGCTCTCGATACGTCGGATCTGGACAGCCCATACTCGTGAGGGTGATGTCTCTGCTAGCCTGGTGGAAGTACTGCCGCACCTGCCGCAGCTGCAGAGCTTGGCTCTGACGCCAGTGACAGCCACTGACGTCGCACCGCTGTCGGCCGCCGTAGCGCTCTGCTCCGCCCTGACTGGCCTCAGCCTTTCCTGGGACAGCCGTGTTTCGTATGAGGCCGTGTTCAACCGGGTCGAGACGATGCTGGCGAAGTTGACTGCCCTGCAGCGCCTGGAAATTAGCTGCACGCACCGCGAGGGCAGCGCAGCGCTCGCGGCTGCAGTGGTGGGCGGGCTACTGCCGCTCACATGCATGACGTCCCTCTCTCTGTCCGAACTGCAGTTTCCCGCCGCGGCCGTGCCGAGCCTCACACGGGCGCTTGACGGAATGCATGCGCTTGACACCCTTGCGCTGGTCGGCTGCAAGATTGGGGGGAATGATATCACCGGCCTGCTGCACGTGATTGCGCGCATGCCCGTGCTGCGCGTGCTGAGCATGTGGACTGCGGCCGAGCCCGAGGGGTTTGTAGACCAGTGGGCGCAGCAGCTGCCGGGGATGGCGGCACTGGAGGATCTGCACCTCAAGGCCGCGCGCCCGCTCAGGGGCATGCTGACGCGTCACGCGGGGCCGGCTCTGCGCTGCCTACGGTGTTGATGTGTAGGCCTGAAATGTCGTTCAGTTTGTTTCGTTTGTTGCGTTTTATAACTCTCAACCGTTGTGCTGTGCGGTGCTATGCTGGGCTGTGCTGGAAGTTGTGCAAGGGAGCGGCTGCTGGGCCAACCGCGGGCGCTGCACACAACCACCTCGTGTATTATACGTGGTGCAGTGTTTGTGAGCTCCGGTATCCGTTTGGGCGTTCACGATAATTGACCCATGACTGTGATGACGATGATGGGCACATAAGCTGTGTTTTAATCCATGTTACATGTTGTGTACTCTGTTTTTTGAGGTGCACCCCTCCACACTGCACCTATTTAGCGCCGCACGAAGACATCATCTGAGTCGCGGGGTCTGCACTGACAGTTGACAGCGCGTATGCACAGCGCGTATGCACCGATGCACAGCCCGTAATCACCGATGCGCCCCTAATCAGCAACCACTACAGCATAATGCTCTGTCACGAATTCCCTTAGATGTCAAACAGAGATCTGCCCCCGCCACGCGGCAAACTGACCTCCGGACTGTGGCACTGCCCAACAACAGAAGACATGCACACACACCATGCACAACACGCACCCTGCCACCACAACACATACACTCATACCTGCCCTTAAACATACCACGTAGGCCGTGCCTGACGTCACATTAGTAGCGCACATGCTCCACACCAGGTGGCAGCGAACGCAGCAAGGCGTCACGGTCCATCGCATACCCATTGTGGTTGCCCGTCCACAGCTTCCGCAGCTGGTGCATTGACGGCAGCACACTTGCCAGTGCGGCCACGTCATGGCTGCTCGTCACGTCGAGCGACAGGAAGCTCAGCTCGGACAGCGCTGGCAGTGCCGCCGCTAGCCCGCCCGCGCTGGCACCGGGCTGGTTGTCGTGCAGCTGCAAATGCCGCAAGGCGGCCATTTGGCTCAGCGCTATTGCCAGGTCTGCCGTGCACGGGGATGACAGCTGGAGGAATTTCACGTGGAGGAATGTCAGCCGCGTGAGGGCCGAGACACCGGCGACGACGGATGCCCCGGCATCGTGCTGTGCTGTGGCTGACATGAATGTGACGCCCAGAGAGCGCAGCTGAGGCAGACCCGACAGCAAACGCGACAGCACGGGAGACCCCGCCATGCTGTATGCATGAACGCCCAGCGTGAGCTTGGTCAGCACGCAGCATGTCAGGTGCTCTGCCATGCCTGGCGCCAGCTGCAGGCCGGCCAGGGTCATGTCCTGAAGGCCGCGCAGCCTGCCAAGATCTGGAAGAGCTGCGGCGAGCGTTGCTGCTCCCGCAGAAACTGCAGGCTGCCCGCGCCGCCAGTCGTGCGCTGTCGACAAGCTCACCACGCGGAGGTGCTGGCACTGCCGCAAGCAGGAGCACAGCGCCTCAACCACGCTGTGCCCATGCGCCACAGGCAGCACGCGCAGCACCTCCAGCGGTGGCGCGGCGTCCTGACACAGTGCCTCCAGCAACTCTGACTGATGACGCTCGTCCGGATCAAAGGTCGAGATGCGGAGGTTCTCCAGCTCAAAACACGTTAGCTGTGGCAGCCGCTTCATTGTAGACGCACCGAAACCGTACAGTTGGTTGCCCGACAGCTTGAGGACGCGCAGTGCCGTGAACACAGACTCGACTTCCGCTTCGAGCCAGAGTGGATACAGCGGAAATTCGCCGACGAATCTGTTGTGGCTAAGGTCAAGTGAGTACAGCGGCAGCTGAGCCACATGCGCAGCAGGCAGCAGGTCGAGCCAGTGCCGGCCGCAGGACCCCAGGTGGTTGCGGGAGAGGCAGAGGTGCGTGAGCTGGGTCAGCGACGGCAGAGCTTGGGCAAGTGCTGATATCGATGTCGACGAAATGCCGCATCTACTTAGGTCAAGCGCCTGTAGCATGCGCAGCACGGGCAGCTGCAGCGCGAGGGGAAGCACTGCCTTTCCACCGACGCCTTGCAAGTTCACGGTCAGCTCCGTCAGGCTGGTCAAACTGGAGAAGGTCGCCGCCAGTGCGGAGGCAACGTCCTCCGCAGCTGGCAGTGCTTCGCCATTGCCGATGTCCGTATCCGGTATCCGGTCGACCAGCGATACATGCAGTCGTTGAAGCGCTTGGAGGCTGGCGATTGGCTGGAACGAGGCAGCAAGCCCGTGTTTGATCCTGGGGTAAGCCCGGATGTGGCGGAGGGTGAGAGGCTCGCCGTGCGAAGCATGCAGCATGGGCAGGGAGCAGGAGAGGAGGGACAGAGACGTGAGATGTGCGCTGAAGGTGTGGGCGAGGGCGGCGGTGATCGGCGTGGCCGTGGAGAGGTCGGCGAGCGTCAAGGCGAAGGAGCCGCGGGCGGCGACGGCCGGGTCGTGTGCTCGGAGAACGAGGGGGGCGAGAGACTGCGGCAGGCGGCGCAGCAGCGCCTCGATGGCGCGCTGAGCCCGGTTCGGAACGTCCCACGCCAGGCTCACATCCGGGGAGGCTGGGCTGAGTGCCACAGGCGGGGCAGAGGTGAGGGCAGCGCGGAACACTTGGAGCAGCGTACCATCTGGCAGCTTTTCAACCTCCTACAGCAGTAGACATATGTTGCTTCGCCACAGCTGTTTCAACAGCACGACGTGGCCGAATTGCAGTTCCAAGCATGCGTGCGTCAAATATGAACACCTTCCAGTGGCCTGCTGCCAGCCCCCGTGTGCTTACATGTGGCCATGAACGAATGCGCTTGGGTGACCAAGGCACAGCAGCCACGCATACATCACGCTTTTGATAAGAACGCGCTCTGAGCATACCATTCCAGACATGCTGGCATGACTAACACAAACAGGTTCGTGCAACTTGAAGCAACCGTTCCGAGGCTGTGCGGGTATGGGTGAGTGGAGCGGGAAGCATGCAGTGGACAGCATCTCCCACCTTGCCAGCTGCTGCGTGGGCGCAGTGCCTCGAAGCCATAGCTCCGGGCATTCTGGAGGCTGACGGGTGGAGGGGAAAGCAGGAGTGGGCAATGACAGCGCACGCCCTGGAGAGGGCGGCCGCGTCGTCTAGGTAGTCTGCGGCCTGCATGCATGCCTTCAAGCTGACATGTGTTTCACAGTCTGTAACACTTTAATCAGATGGTATCGACGGGCCACACTAGTGCCAAGACAAGCATGGTCTCAGGCACCAAACATGACATGCCACAAAGCAGCAAACAGCTGCAGGGACATGCAAGGGTGCCCTGAAGCTGCACCCGGCACCGCAGTCATGACGCCGCCTCGCGTGGGTACGCAACACAATCCGTCCACGGCCGGCACGTCTATTACGAACCGGCACATCAGCACCATGCATGCCAGAGCATGGTGGGGCACAGGCCTGGGCGCATGGATGGCAATGGCGGCCGTCCAACGCCGGCGGGGTCACCACTGGCCCGGCGGCCTCTGTGCGACTCGCATGGGGCTCCCGACGGACTTCACAGCGTGCACACGCATGATTGCATCAATATTATGAACCCGCCGGTAAGCAGGAAGATGCATGAGAGCGACAACGCGCCGGTACAATTGTACACAACCGCACAGCAGCGCACAACCCAACACGAAAGCCGACCACGCCAGTATGCAGTGCACATGCCACTCCTCGACTCGCGATGTCGGAGCGGTGCGTGGCAGCTGCAGGTGACTGCCCGCGCTGCATTCGACGCATTCAAGGCTTTACATGGCACGTTGGCTGTGCGCACCTTGGCGGCAGAGATTACATCCTGAATGCTCATCTGCGACGTGGAGGGCTGGTCGGCTGAGAACAGCAGCCACGCGCGCAACAGGTCCGCGTCAAGCGGCAGCCTGACCCGAGCATGGCCGTGCTCGATGAACGACTCGTAAGCTGTGGCCAGGATCGTACTCCTCACTATTGCATCATTAGGAACCAGTAATGTATCGCCAGATTTAAACACGGCTTCCAATCCGTCTGAGACGCGCTGCAGCGATACCTCAGTTGTGTCGAGACTCCGGTATGACAGTGCTGGCACACTACTCTGATGTGCCCTCATGAATACTGAGCATTGGCTCTCCATCCATTTGGTGGTAGCTCAAAAAGGATCTACCGCGGGCTGGAGGGTACTACGCATGCCAGTGAAATTTTGGACGTCTGTAATACGTCCGCAATCGTCTGCATACTCTGTACACGCGGAGCCGGCATGCAGACGACACGTGGGATGCGTGAGCGCAATTCGATAACAAAGTATCACGCACTTAAGGATGGTGGCATTTCTAGAGGCCGTGGCGTGCCCCTAGGGGGTACGTACCATCACTGAGTCCACCGGTCGCCATCATCACCACGCTATGACAGCGTGGATGCAGATGTCACTATCCACGACGTGAAGTTGACGCCGTGAAGTTCACGGCTATTGTCGCTGCTCGTGATGGTCCCAGATCTAAACAAACAGCACAGCTGTACTTTCTTTTCTCGGCGCGCGCTGTTGGAGCCTTTATCTATCACAGTATAACACAAGTACTACGTAACAGTGACTGTAACACAGCGCCGCAAATGGGCTCGTATGAGCCAATACCAAGCACGTCCGCCGCTGCACTGCTAGCAGGAGGGCCGGCATCGAGCGTGTCATAGGCGCGCATGTGCCCTGTCGGTGGTGGTGGCTGCCAGTGTGACCTGTTGGTGGTGGCCATGCCCCGACACCGTGACTCCGGCATATGGAAACCATTCACAAGGCAGACGATTGGCAGCGCAGACACACAGCACACCGACCCAGCGCAACATGGCGCGCTCTACGCACAGCCACCAGGTGCTGGGGACCGCTGATCGTGATTTGATTCATTAATTCATTGCACTTCAAATTTAAAGCGGTGTGCCAGCGCTGCCGCACCTCACGCGGTTACGCCTCTGCCTGCACCCCCCCTGGCATCTGGGCCGGTCCCAGCCACTGGCAGTGCTGCGCGTGCTGACCACGCTGCGCGATCTCAACGTCAGCCACCCGTTCTGAAGCAGTGACCTTGGCGAACGCATGATCTCCCGTGCTATCGGTCGCGCTCTCCGGTCGCGCTCTCCGCGCGCTGTGCGCCCTGACGCGCCTGCGCATAGCACACGTTTCTTGGTCTGATTTGGCTGTCACTCTGATCGCTGGTGTCGGTGGCCCAGTGACTGGAGTGGCCGGTGTGGTTGCTCGTCCGTTGCCTTTGGGAGAATTGGCTCGCGTGGTTG
>JALKAD010000229.1:190517-224314 GCA_024500015.1 Ulva compressa | reverse complement strand
CAGGGACGACTTCATTCATGCATGTGGATATACATTGTTTGTCGGACGAGAATGTGCCAGTACTAGTGGACATGTTCCGGATGACCGAGCTCTGGACATCTGAGCACTGCAGCCGTTCACGTTGCATGACTTCTTGCACAACTTCGCAGCCACGGTCAAGTTGAACTTAGTTGAACTAGATTCTTGCAGGCATACTTGCACACTGCAGTTTCCATGCGCTGGTGAAAACTTGTGCATGCAATGACGCCATGGTCATATGTGGCCACAACGGGGGCCGGGGGGTGCAAGTTCTGGGCAGCAGGGCCAGTCAGCACATGCGTATGTACGATCATGATGTACGCGTATGCGGGCACTGGCAGAAACGTTGCAGGCTGAGGCACACACATGGAGGCCTGCCTGGGTCCGACTCCAAGTCATGCATATGCCGTTTGGGTTTGGCGTGATGCCCGATTGGGGGGTTTTTTTTTTAATGCCGATGTGTAGGGTGGCCGTCACGGTGCTGCTTGTGTTTGGTTGATTTATTTTTTTCCCTGATTCCCTCGCGATCGGCGCCATCACAGTGTTACACATCCGTGGACAGGAGCAATTGTCAACTGTTTCCTGTATGTCAAACCAAACACAGCCGCATCAGCCTGAGGCGCGAGAGCTGTGGCCGGTCTGTCCAAGCACACTGTGACTAGTCACAGTACTGGCAGTCATTGATGTGTTAGAGGAGTGCAGCCCCTTTGTACTATCAATGAGGTAGAAGATACACTGGATGCTGCTGGTTACAGAACTGAAACAGGCTACCGTTCGGCCGATGCCAAGGGCCTCATCAGACAGATTGTGAGTAGCTCAGCAGTCAACGGCGATCACGAGCGTAGGGCTCCTAGTGTAGCCCCTGCGGCATGGGGGATTTAAGCTTGCAATTGGGTCAGAGCTGGCCACCTTGAAACTCACAAGCTTGCACACTGCGCATGCACATGTGCTGCAGTGTCTGAGAGCAGCTCCAACCTACCAGCTGGTGCAAGGTCACGTAGCACCCATGGAGACTCCTGCAATTGACTCGGGTGCCGGAGCCACAGAGTCCACCTGTGCTACACTGTGATAGAGCAAGGCCCCAGCAGTGCCGAGGGAAGGAAGCACATTGTTTGGCAGAAGAAAACCAACAACATTGGTACCACAAGCAACACGGTCACCCAACACAGCGGCACGCACCGCACGCACAAGGAACACGGCCGGCCGCTCGAACACACAGCACGCTGACGCAGCGCAGCATGGCGCAGTGAACGCGCAGGCACCAAGTGCGGAGTACCGCGGCGCCCGGCCGCGGCCGGCGCAAAGGCAATGCAGAGCCAGCCACGGGAGCCAGCATGGCCAGGGGCATGCAACGATGCAGCGCTGGGCTGTGGCCATGCACGACAACCTCAGTGCCGCCCCCGCAGACCCCACAGCGCCGGAGCTACAGCCAGTTAACATCGCGACCGGGGCAGTGGCTGGAGATGGGCCGGGGCAGAGTCCGGATGTGTGCATATGGCTCAGTCAACACACTTAGCTATGTTTGTTTTATTCCCTGCTTTGTTCCCTTGGCGCTGCTGAGGCCTTGATGTATCACGAATGTGAAAAGAGAACTGAGTGTAGGCTTGTGTAGAGGCAACGCGCTGTTGTTCAGACTGGGCTTGCATACTATAGTATCATGACTGATGTGTCCGGAAAGGTAGCCGTGGCGGGCAGAGTCCGCCCGGTTGCTGAGTTGTGAGGCCGTGCGTCGGATGGGCTATTGGTATGACTAGCGCATACCGACACTCTGTACCACATGAAGCGAGCGCGACACCACGCAGTCTATGCACATGCAACGCACAGGCGCCAGGTGATGGGGACCACGGCGCCCACCCGGCGCCAAGCCAACCTCAGCGGACAGGACGGACGCGGGACCGAGACGCCGTCGCGCTGGTCTGCGGCCGAGTGCGGCAGCCGTGGCCCCTAGCCCCAGGCCACCTGCTGCCATAGCCACTGCCACTGAATGCGCTGCAGGATGCGCAGGCTGGGGTGGTAGCTTAGATGTTATTGACGCTGCACTCCACAGTTTTCCACATGCAGCAGCCTTGCCTGATCTTGGGATCCAAGTTCCCAGCACAGCGCAAGTGCTCCTAGAGGGGGGCACTCACTCAGCTCTATGGCACGTCCAGTCCTGTCGCAGACACCATAATCACCCCAAACCTACTTTGGGGTCACTATAGGGCATAACTAGGTACTCTGGGAAGGTCTGCGGGCTGTTTGGGCGATTCGTCGAAACCCCCAAACATTGGGGCCTTATCGGACGAAAATGACGGGTTTGCCCAAACTGCCTCAATATGGCCCCAAACGCACCCCAAAGCACTGCCATCGTTCCCAAACCATACACAACACCTAAAAAGCACTAATCATCGGTCTTGCTTGGACCTAGCTTGGTATCACCTAGTCTCGACCGTTCGTGTTCCGTCCATGGTCCGCCAGCGTGTCCGCCATGGACACCGACTGCACACACATGGTGTATAGACCGCTGACGGAGTCTATAACCCTCTTGGAAGTAATTTATAATGTAAAACGGAACGAGCTTGAGGAGGATCAGCTCGTAGATGTGATCGCAAGTGCGGTTGAAGAGGCGCGGCAACAAGGCGCCAACGATAAGGCAGTCTTCGACTTCATTACTGCAATAAGTAGTCTCATTTGGACGGATGGTGTGCAACCAACGTCGCGAAAGGATGTTATTTCAGATGAAGGATACACGAATTCCATGCTGTACCTTTGACCTCCATGTGCATGAACGTGGATACAATGCACTATAACCTGATTCCATCCTTGCATGAGCAGTATATCTCAATAGGTACATGACATGAGTGTCTGCGGCCACATGCTGGCGATGTTTCATGACCTGTACATGGAAACCGTACACAGCCTCAGTGCAAGCGACTGAAGACAAGCATACTCCAACTTGTAGCTCTGAAATCTCACAGGCACTGCATAATCAGAGATACATGATCTCAGAGGTGCAATGGTGACTGTGCAGCTGTGACAGGACTTGTTTGCCCCACGATTCACCCCTGTGGCCACGTGAATCCATCCAATAAGAGATGGATCTGAGTGTAGAACATGCCAACTTCCTCGTTCGTTGGCCGTTTTGGCCCATTCTTTTTCCACAACCCTTGTAGTTCAGCAGTCGATATTTCAGGCCCAATTGCATGACCAGCATAGTTATGAGGTAAGCGATGAAGGAGGGAGGCTGTACAAGTCTGGACTGCATGCAGCAATTTCCATTTGTGGGTGCCTGGCACGGCGAGGCCCATTACTACACCACATCTACATACATATGCTTGCACAGCGACAGAATTATCTGTCATAACTGCTCACTCGCTTAGCTGCTGTCGGTAGCCCAACAACAACGCTGCTGGCGCCATGAGTGGGGCGGTTTGCAAGAAGCACATGCAGCAGATCAGCGCCTGGAGTCTGAGCATGCATGCCAGCCGACCTCAACGTCCTGTGGCTAGCCATGGCTAAGCTAGTGGTGTCCACAAGGGTCCCTGGTGGCCTGAGGCGACCCATCCAATGCTTGCATGCACTCTGACCAGAATCAGGTCGTTCATGTGCCCCGTAGACGAGTTCGGGGCGCCCACAGGCCGTTTGGACAATTGTATAGCACCCCCAGAGAGTTTGGGAAACATTGTCCAAAACCCCCAAACACAGAGGCATTTTTCGCCCAAATGTACCACTTTACCCAAACGTCTAAAACAAGCCCGCAGACCTTCCCAGAGTACCTAGTTATGCCCTATAGTGACCCCAAAGTAGGTTTGGGGTGATTATGGTGTCTGCGACAGGACTGGACGTGCCATAGAGCTGAGTGAGTGCCCCCCTGCTCCGAGCGACTTGGAGTCCAAATCATGCCAGACACGATTACCACACACGAATGGGCGCACATGTGGCATCCCGTTCCCAGCGGCTAGCGTTCTGCCGCCGCAGCTGCCCCGCGGCCAGCTCTATTGAATGCCGGATAGAGGATCATCAATGATTGCCGGTAACGTTTGGGTTTGTGCATTGGAGAGACATTCGCCTTGATTAGCCTGCACTCCACGTGGCGCACCAGGGCCTTGGAGGAGCA
This sequence comes from Ulva compressa, assembly GCA_024500015.1. NCBI lineage: Eukaryota > Viridiplantae > Chlorophyta > Ulvophyceae > Ulvales > Ulvaceae > Ulva > Ulva compressa. The sequence continues at coordinate 220,200 of JALKAD010000229.1, read as the reverse complement.
TGCTGAGGGGCCAGAGGAGAGGCAGTGGCCATGCTGCCAGGTCAGTCATGCAACTGTGCCGAGCATGAGGTGACTGCAGACGGAGCAGCTGTCTTTGGGGCTCAGGTTTGGCCAAACCGTTGTGTGGCCAGCCACATAAGGAGACGTGTAATATTGCATGTGTAATACACAACTGGCGCTAGTTCGAGCTGTGTGGGATTTGCGATCATCCAGCCCATTTTGTGGGGCTGCCAAATAGTGCATGCCTAGGACCGCCTTAGAGACAGGGGGGCGCGAGTGACGCAGGGGGCTAGGATGAGGGGTGGGGGGCTGGCTGCATGGCGTGCCAGATATCGAGCGCTGCAGGATAGGCCATGGGTAGCTGCCTACGCGCGATGGCACGTCAGTCCTGGCAGGCCATCAGTGGGGACCGCCAGGCCGGGAAGGAGCGCGCTGCCGGCCAGTCTTGCGCAGCGGGGAGCGCTTGGGTCAGTATGAGAACAGAACAGGTGCAAATTTATGCTGCACAAAGTGGCAGAGCCTCTGAGCAAGAAGGCAGTCATGCATGGATTGCTTGTGTCAGTTGCTCATAGCTTGCCAAATACAGTGTGGCCGGGATCCGGCGTACTGCTTCCAGTTCTGAGCGCTTGCTGAGACTAGGTGACTTCAAGTTGCTTGCTATCAATACTGCCCTTGCTACTGCGCTGCTGCGTTGATCAATCTGCATTGATCTGCGTTTCACACGGTCCTGGGAGTGCCGTCCACGGAAGCGTTCAAGCTTGCCTGGCATACGTCTGGCCTGTGGTACAATGCATGTGTACCGTGATGGGCGCCTGAAATGCCATGACAGCACGTACGCCGGTGTATCCTCACGTAAGCGAGAATCTTACGTGGTAGCCCTAGTCAATCAGGCAGTGTATCCAGCTCAAGAAGTGGCGGCGACTCCACTCGAGTGGAGTCCAGTGCACGGCTGGTGTGACTTGTCGGGCAAATTCACAGTCTAGTGCCACAGGTCAGACTGTCATGGTTTGAAATGGATTGGGTGACTCCGTCCATTTGCCTGAGCTGCCTACGCGCGGTGGCGCGTCAGCGCTGGTAGGCCGTCAGTGCATGGGGACAGGAAAGCCCGGCAGCAGCGCCCGCCCGACATGTGTTCAGATGTGTGGGGTTGGGGTGTTGCCATCTCACCATGCACCTTGCAGTTGTCAATCAAAAAGCAGTGGGCCCATGCAGCATTGTGATGATGATCAAGGCACCAGCCGCACGGCGGCCAAGGCCTTGGCATGCTGCTTGGGTGTTGTGTTAGGCGCATGCGCTGTAGGGGGGGGTGTAGCCTGAGCGAAGATTTGGTCTCGATTCGTTTATCCAAAAACTTGGCGCTGTTGACAGACGCAAGGCAGGTATGTACGATTTGTGGAGTGGCAGTGTTGTGGATGTGTCACTGTCACACATAGCCAAGAGCGTCAGCACACAGGAAGGGCAAAGCGGACATGCCTGAGGCCACGGCAGGCCACCAGAAACGTCCAGTTCTCGAAATGCAAGAGTGCAGCTTCAGTGGCAACGCTGGGGGGAGGTTGCAGGGACGCATGTTAGTGCAAATTGATATAGTCGCCTGGCATGGCCACAAAGCTCCATTTGGCTGAGCAAGCTGGGGAGCTGGCGGGGGATGATCATCAGTAGGTTACATCAGCCTGTCAAAATCTATGTACATAGAGGTGCCCTCCTGGCTGCTGAGCATGTAAACACCACCAGGCGTGCCACTGCTGAAGTTATTCGTCACAACAGCACAGCAGCGCAGCCTGACAAGAAAGCCTCAGTAATCCACACACAGCCTCTCAAAAACGTGTTGCAATCAATGCCATATGGTATCAAACAATGGACATACTCATGCCACCGTTTCGCCGCAGCTCTCGAAGCGAGAGTCGGCCTCCTCGTACATCGTTCCGTAAAGCCGCCGCCGGCAACCAAGTGCTCAGTGGCGGGGGGTGATGTCGAACTGCACACCAACAATTCCTCAAGAGCTGCACAATGGGTCACTCCACCAGTGTTGTGTGATGGGAATGCACGTGAACAATGCCGGTTAGCGACCCAAAGCGATCAGATACCGGTCATGAGGCACAGAGAGACCGGGAGGATGCGCGCAGCTGTTGCAGCTCATGAAGTGCGGCTCGTGGCGGCCGCCGAGAGGGCTGCACATGCAGGTGGCTATCAGGGGAACATGGCGGCTGCAGAGGGGAGGCGCACGAAGCCAGTGCCGGCAAAGCTGTCGCCAATGCTGGCATCGGCGGTGCCGACCTCCGATGTAGAGATGTAGCAGTACTCTGTCTGCTTGATCTTGGCGCCGACCTCGGCGATGACGGTGGCTGTGGCGTGGGCGTCCTTGTCGCCCCAGCACTGTGCCTCTGCGGTAGCCTCTGCCAGGGCAAACGCCCAGACCTTGGCGATGATGCTGGCATAGCAGTCGGCGTAGGCGGTAGCCGAAGAGTACTCGTTGTCTGCACATAAAACCTCATGGCCACAATACATTGGCGGCGCTGTGTTGGAACTGACACACAGCAGGGGCCTGGCAGCCAGGGCCGAAGCACGCAACCTCAAGCATGCATTGTGCCGCTACCAGCTGCAAAGATACAAGCCAAGGTGATCCTCACTAGAATTTGCAAGAGCTCGTGGCTATTTGTGACCTTTGGCAAGCGTTCGATTGCTGTCAGATAAGAAAGCGCTACAGACGGCTGGATCCATACTGCCCAGCACAGGCGTGGGGAGAGACGGCGCACTCTTGGAGCAGGCAACGCTCTCGGCCTCTGCGAATGCTTTAGCGATCAGCTTGAGGATGAGGTCCGCATCAGCAAATGCCCAGGCAGCGGCGTTGTTGCAGCTGCAGTAGTCGGCAAACGCCTCGGCGGTGGCGGAGGCGTGTGCCTCGGCAAAGGCCACGGAAAAGGCGTACGCATCCGCCTTAGCGTAGGCGCAGCCCTTGGTGCTGCCGCCGTTGCTCTGCGAGTGGCAGACTGCCTCCGTCTCTGCATATGCCTGCATGCGCGGGCACGACCCTGCCGACATGATTCATACGATTCGGGCTGCAACCGGTGGGCACAATGCTCTGGGACCATGCGGAGGCATCACACAGGCACATGCGTAGCTGTGGAGAACAGAGTACGCCGATCCAAGATGGCGCACTGTGTATACGTCACTTCAGCTAGCCCAGCAATGGCACAGGACTGGCAGACAAGCAGCCGTGAGGGGGGCGCACGTGGGCGTATGCCTTGGCCCAGTCCTCCATGTACTGGTAGGAGGCATACCAGTAGTTGTAGTCGTAGCCATAGTAGCAGGTGTCCTTGACAGCGTTCTTCACTGCACATGGCACCCACGTTGACAGCCTAATCCATTGCACAGACGCAGTCCGTGGCGGTGTGTACATCACAAAACGGAGCAGGGCTGGGCGCCATGTGGCAATACATCGGCATAAAAAGAAGCATCAGCTTGGCCGCATGGATCAGTGGCAATCGTGCATGAGCAACCATTGTGCGCAAACATACTGCGAGGATGGGCAGAGGGGATACATATGGGAGTTCGATCGCACCTGCGTAGGCATATGCGTTGGTGCTGTAGCTGTACGAGTCAGCCCACGCCGTAGCTGTGCACTTGGTCTGCGCGATGATGGTGGTGTGGACGCCGTTGTTGGGGCCCGTGATGACGCCACTGGAGCTGCCCTGGTCGGGGTCGATGCCTGCGACAATCTTGTCAAAGCTGCGGGGAGCGGCAAAGGCGGTCGACGCGGAGAGCAGGGTCGTGGCGAGAAGACTGCAGCACGGGTCACACCGCTGGGTTACTCTGACCATGAACAGATGCTCGCCTCTGGGCCATGGCGGTCAAGCGCACACACGCGTAGCGATGGACGGTTGGCAGATGACGTCACTCTTGTGGGACAAGACGTGGATGCTCGTTCATTGCAAGCCATGGGTGTCTCGTGTGAGATTAATACGCACATACAACCAAACAGCAACAAGCTAAGCAAGCAGATCTATCCTCCACGAGATGGGTGGCAGAGGGCCACAACAGCAAGCGCAGGGATTCAGGGGGCACCAAGTTGGGGCCGTTTGTGGCTTGGAAACTGCGGGCTGTCGCACCCAAACATCATCTTGAAGTGAGAGTGTGTGCTGCTGAACAGAAAGTGCTGGTTGTGTAGGGGCCGGCCGAGTGTAGAGAGCAAGTCAGGAGGCTGGGTTGCAGAGAACCGAAGTGATGGCTATTCCAGCAGCCCAGTCTGCTTATATAGGCTCCAGGAGGCACAGGCCTGCCATGGCATGTCGGATTCATGTGCCCTTCCTCTGAGCTGGTCAAGGCCTGTGCACTCTAGCTTCCCTGCCCGCCTGGAGGCAGGAGTGGGAGGCGCTGATGGGGCAGTGTGCATCCCCCTGCATCCCACCATGGCCAGCTTGCAACACAGTTGCGGAGCATTGACCGCGTTCCAGGACCAAGAAAACGGCACTTGAATCTACAAGGTAATCCTTGCTTGTTGTGACAATGGTTTAGCTGTCCAAGGGTGCAAGTGCTGCAGGACTGGACCGCCTGTTAGCCGATGCCCAGGGGGACTAGTACTGTTCCGAGACTGTGAATCCGCCGTTCGCAATTCCGAAACAGAGCACAGCAAGTATGGCATTAATTATCGATAGGAGGACGTGGCGGCCCGGGCGTGTATACTAAATTCTGTGGGCTGCCGAGCTGTGATATGACGATGCAGTGGGGGTCCACCTGTGAACATGGGCAATGAAGGCCGATGACGCGCTTCGAGTAATACTAGAGGCTGTGTCGTCGATGAAAAAAAATGTGAACCGTTGCAGAGCAAGGGGAGATCGGCCTTGAATGTCCACGATGCGGTTACGGTCGTTTGCGCACCCGGAGCGCCATGAGGCCGCAGCTGACCTCGTGCCGCGCGGTATCACGAGATAGACGGCACAAAAAAGGGCAAGTGGCACCTCAGGGGCTGTCGAATCGCATACTTGAATGGAGTTGCACCACGCCCTTGTCCATACAGATGAGGATCGCGAGGATAATAGAACATGTCACCAGCAGATCTACAAGAACGACTTGCGCCTGTAGAGCCTTAGATCCCCAGCCACTCTGCAGAACGGTCGAGCCTCTGTCCACCGCCGCCAACTCGCAAGCCAATGTAAATTTAGTTACTTCCCGTAGCCGATTGGGCCATTGACATCTCTCGCGACGCAGGAGCCAAATGCCCGCCAAAGGTCGCACCAATGTGTGCATACACCTATTGCTGTCTTGAAAGCCCTCTATATGGCCTAACCGTTTGGCCAAAGTTGGGCCCAGCTGGAGCTGATTGGTGTCAGGAGATATTTACCAGGTCGTGCACCGTGGCGGCTCTGCACCTCCAGACTCTGAGCCCATACTGTCCAAGGGGAGTCCATGCGTAGCGGCTGGCCCATCTCATTGTGGGCACTTCGAATGTTCTCTCGAAATAATTCTTAGCCAAGAATGCCCTCACATTGCCTCGAGCTGGCCTGCAGCTGCCCCAACTGCCGCTGGCAGCGCAAGCTGCAGTGTCCACTACTAGTAGTGCACGGCTGCCATGGCAGCCACGTTGGTGGCGCGGCGCGTAACGCTGCAGGAGCCCCCAGCGTGCGAAGCGGGCACAGCAGCACGCCTCTGTGGCGCATATGCATACCGCACGTGACGGCGATAGCCAATTTGTCAGAACCAGAATAGCGCCGCCCAACTCAAGTGATTGTGTTTCTTCTGATTTGTAGGACGTCGTGCATACGTGTCACTGGACTCTTGAGCGTACTGTATGGCTCACGACACAAAGTGATGGCAGTCTGTCAGCAGCGGCCAAGCCGGTGCACGTCACACGCACACCTGAAGCAGGATGAGGTGGCTATGGCGCTACCCCTGGGCGCCTCAGGATGTCAGCTTTGCAGCTGAAATGCGGTGGAGACCAGCTGGACGCGGGGGCGCAAAGGATTAGCACCGCAACGGTCGCCGGCGTTGGTCTTGCCCGTTTACAGTCGTGCCCGATACCCCAGACTGTGGATAGCTGGATCGGGAATTGTAAGCGAAAGTACACTTGCATTCCAGAGTACCTCCGGGACAATTCGTTTTGAGGCATCCGGGGATGTAATCACTGTAATCAGTGGCCGTAACACCGCACTCCCCCACCCAGCTCAGCAGACAGGTGTTGTGGATATCCACATATGCATATGCGGGCACAGTGTCGTGTGTCAGAGAAAGATAGCCCGTGCCAGTGCTGCCGGGGGCAGGAAGCTGGGACCACAGCGAATGCAGAGTAGACATACTACATTCTTCTGCATGCGATGGTACGCCACATCACGGCTGCTCGCTGCAACCCATTCACCGATTTGGCACCAAGGTCGGCCTCTCGGCCATCAGCTGTGTTGTGATTTGGTGACCGTGAGTGTGCAAAGAGAATCCGCATAGCATGCTGACATTGTGGTGTAAGTGGACACAGCTGGTGAGCAGTAGCCGAGGCTGCAGATGGATGTAAGCACACTCGAACAGTCAGGTGCAGTTCTGCCCTTGCACGGTGTAAGGTGCATGCCCATGTGGCTGCAGAGGCACTAGTTCAAGTTCATCACATGAGACAGTGTGATGAGGCAATCTCATGGGGTGCCCCCAGCCGCTGGCCAGCGATCGTCCAAACCGGCGGGTATCTGTCTCACTGTCAAAGCGTACCCACACTTCGAATTCACTGCGCAAAAGCGCCCGTGTGATTCCGAAAAAGTGCCACTCATGCTACTAGAATTGCGATTCACTGTGATCTGGCTACGGCCTATTACCCGGTTTGTGCCGCGTTCACAACGATATGAGGGCTCAAGCTGATGATTGCACCTCTCTGTCAGTCAATGCCGCACGCCACTCCAGCAAGCGCGGTGACGAACAGTCTGTTCACATCAGTCATTGTATTGAGCTTTGCATGGTCATCTGCACCATCGGCCCTTTTCGGTCACGTTACACGCCGAGGGATGTAGCATGAGCCGACCTTCACCGGCCCTACAGAGAGCGTGGTCGCATTCCTCGCACGGATCTAGGACAAAGCGTTTCTCTAGTAGCTACTGTGCATACAAACGGGCTTATGGTAGGCACGGAGTCATCGCTCCAGCGCTACCCAGTTGAGACAGCCAGATCTAGACATCTGCTTCCAGATCGCGCGTGGACAGAGCTGCCCTACCTCAATATCAGCAATACATAGGCAACCTCCTCGTTAGACAGGATTTTTCCTGTTCACCTTCAAGATGCTGTACACGTAAGCACTGGTCCAGCTTCAAGTCTTCAACGCAGCTGTGAATGCGCACAACGTTCGCGAGTGCACCAAACCACTGCAGCTGCATGGGCGTCGTATGACACCGCCACGCACGCTGGCGTTCCGGGCTTTGGCGTAGATCTACGCTGTGACCTCGACTCATGGGATGCTTAGGAGTGACAAGTAAATGTGAGTGGAAGCAGCAGATACTAATGAGACACTGCACGAGGGGTATTTGTAAACTTGCATATGGTTGCCCACGCCAGGCCTCCCTTGGAAGCCTCGGCCCAAGCTGGACTCCACTGGCAAGCAATGCAACCTTTTGTGCTGATCAAGGTGCCCCGTGGCTCACACTCTTGCACAGATCGCTGCACTGGCTCAACAGAGATACCACGAGCATGTGTCGCAGACGCGCCCCTAGCAATCGATTGCATCTGCCTGTCTATTCATTTATTCCACCCCTATCCGCAGGGGTGCATTGGCCGGTGGCCATCTGGGTTCGGCGTGATGCCCGATTTTATTTTTATCTTCATTTTTCCTAATCATTTTCAATGCAACCCGATGCCACGTGGCAGTGGTGGAGCAGATGGGGCGGCGCGGCACACATGCGTGCCAGTGGCACTGGTGGCCATGTGTGTGCTGGCTAGCCATGGCTTCGCATGCCATGACGTGTGCTGTGCCTGCAGCGTGCTCACCTTCCTACTCGCCGCCTGCTGCACTTCTGCGGCACCCCGGTCCGGGTTCAACTTCAACCACTCCCAATTGTCGCTTAAGCGGCATTGACAGGATCCTCCGTCGACACCCACCAACATTCACGTGAATGTGCACGGGGCATTTCCGGGTGCAAACAACGGCACACAGACCACAGTCACAGACAAAGCAGAGTGCTCCTCCGCGGCCTGGGCTGACAGCCTGAGAGCCTGATAGTCTGACCTCCACATCCACTACAGGATGTCATACCTTGAATACACCGCTGCAGGCATGCCCCCCTCCTGTTCGAACATGCTGCCTGAATACTGCAATTGCCGCGCATGTGAAGTCCACACGTGCCGAGCCTTGGCCACGCGCCTGGCATGTGACAGACGTGCGTGCTGCGTGCTGCGTGCAGTTGCAAGAGCCATTGCGAATGTGTGCGCCTAAGATTTTTACCGCACCTACCGAAGGCTCCTCAATTGCGCGACTGCCTACGCTAAGGTGCACTGTGCCCGTCTATGCGTGTGCTGCGGACACATCCTTTGCACATTTGTCATGCTGGCCTGACTGGTCACAGCCATTGCATCCTGGCGGCTCTTTGAACCATCATGCGTGACACCATCGTGCGTGACACCATCATACGTGACACCGCAGCCGACGCGGCCAACACCGGCTGAGTCTGCCGGACTTCCCGTGCCAGCCACGCCAGTCCAACCGCGCATGCAGGGGCCTCCGGCGCGTGTACGCTCGCCCCCGAGGGCTCACAGCCTGGAGACGACGCCCAGCCAAGTGCCCGTGCCGCCATCGGGCCCGGCCCGATTTCGGCCTCTGCGGCCTGGGCATCGGCTATGCCGGCCGCAATGCACTCAGCAGCAGCCCATGTATTCATGAATGAACAGGCCCGCACTCTGATGATCAGGCTCTGCACTGCAGCACTCAGGCTACCTATCAGTAGCCAGAGCTGCTGCATGCCGATCTGATCAACATGGTGATGGGGAATAATCAGCCCAAACACAATCCAAATCGCGATTTGTTTTTCTTGGGTCGCGGGTATCACGTCAAATCCAGTCGGGCGTCGCCCAAAAATGGCGCGTCGCTGCGCAGAGCAAACCTGCCAGTGGCGAGCGACCGGTATCACACACATGTGCGTGCTGACAGTAAGTTCATCAAGGGTATTGGGGGTGTGAATCGGTGAACGGTGGTGCTCATGAGCTAGCCAGTAAATAATCATGAGGGCTGGCCTGCCCTGGCATTGCTGGGACTTGGTATGCATGGGCATTGCTTTGTAAGCGCGCAGGTATGTAAAACGACATGCATGGCTCAACACTCACGTACTGCTAGTATAGTATGCTCAGTAGGATACAATACTCAAGATGGACAAGTGTTCCCACATGACTGACGATCGTCAATGGAAGTCATAAGCAGTGCATAGGCATATGTGTGCGCTCGGCAGCGGCCGGTGTCACGAGTCAAGCTCACCATGGAACTGCATAGAAAACTGATGGAGCAGTCACGGTCTCAGACAGACCAGCCACAGAGATCCGTACGCGGGACATGTTACAGTTGCAGTGGAGGCTGTGCACAGATGTGCTTGTGTTACACGGAGATGAACGCAAGAGCCCGGCAGCGAGGGCAACAGCAGGAATGCAGACGGCCAAAACCCCCCGAATGCAGACAGCAACAAGCAGCAACTGTCTCAGGCGAAAAGTCGGACCAAACCGACACAGCCGACACAACCACACCCACGCATCCAAACACACGCGCGCACTCCCGCACCCCACCACCGCGGCACCCACGCCACAGCCGCACACAGCAAGCACCAGCCACACTGCGTACTACCGCCCGCCCCAGCAAACCCGGCCACCAACGACCCCCCAACAGCAGCACCAGATGTGCTTGTGTGGTCAACTTCGCAGGGTCCTTCACTGTGGTACAACATTTCATAGTATTGGAACACAGAAGGCTTGTAGAATTCATGCACAGCAGCCGTTATTTGTGGCGCCTCTGACCTGATCGATATCAGATCTCGATTGAGTCAAAGAAAACAAAACCAGCACAGCAAGTTGGTAGCACTGTCACGGTGAAACTGCAATATGTTACAAAGCTACTGTACGATCGCATCAGTGGCGCTGGGTGGTGGGCATGAGCATGAAATGCTCACTCGCACAGTCGCCAGCCAGTGACTCGCAAAAATGGCTGCAGGTAGCTATAGGCATTATTTTATAGTGTTCAGGATGCAATAAATTCAAAGGAATGCCGCTAATGTAAAGATCTATGCTCTTGTTGGCAGTCGCCTGCTGGGCATGCCGGCCTGCCTGCCGACCTCTTCTGCAGCCAGAGGTGCTGTACACGTGGCGCTAGCCTTCTAATCAGTGCTGGGGAGTGATGTCAAACTGCACACACGTGGCAATGTCAGACACATGTAATGGCTGCAGCGGCTGAACTATCCGCAAAGCATTGGACTGACAGCATCCGCTGGTGGGTGCCTTGAGCAGTGCAGGATACCTCAGATCCAACAGCATACCGCCATCATGAACCATTGCAAGTACATGAACCAGCAAACCACGTTACCCTGGGCAGCACTACTGAATTGCAACACGCACATTGGCTCCGCTACAATGCCAACACAGAGCCGGGGCGCACCGGGAAGGTGATAGCACCGCTGCCGTCAATGCTACCTTCGGCAGTGCCTGTCGAGGTGATGCTGAACTCGCAGATCTCGTACTGCTGCAGCTCCGCGCGCACCGACGCCATGACCTCCGCCACAGCGTGCGCGTCGCCGCTGTACTCCCAGCACGCGGCCGAGGCCGTAGCCTCTGCGACCGCGTTGGCAAACACCTGCGCGATGATCTGCGCGTAGCAGCTGACATATGTGCTGGCGGAAGACTGCTCATTGCCTGCATGTGACCGAGCAGGTGAGGGATTCAGGCTTGACGATGGCGCTAGTGCACTGCCACTGGTGCAAGCGAGGGCCATGTCAACTCAGGTGCGCAGGCTGCGTCCACGCAATCTTGATGAACAATAGACAGCCGTGGCCGAGGGGCGCACACCGGACGCGCAGGCGACTGCCGACGCCTTTGCGTGAGCCTCTGCGATCAGCACCAGCACCAGGTCGGCGTCGGCAAAGGCCCAGGCCTCGGCGTTCTCGCAGGTGCAGCTCGAGGCAAACGCCTCGGCGGTGGCGGAGGCGTGCGCCTCGGCGTAGGCGAAGGAGATGGCGTAGGCGTCGGCCTCAGCCCACGCGCAGCCCGACGCCTTGCCGCCACCGCTGACGTAGGACGTGCACTGCGCGTGCGCCGACGCGTGCGCCTGCAGCAGCAATCCAAACCCTCAGCCATTCCACTGCTCCATGTCCTGGCGGCCACGTGTACTCCGACGATGGCAGGAGGCCATGGCCGTACGTGCAACAAAGCGCTAACAAGGAATGCATCACCAAACGTTCCCATTGCTAGCCAAAGCTTGTCACGCAATGACAGGCATGCTGCTTGCAGCCTTTCCTACACCTACGGCAATTTACGTATATGGCAATCCATCACAGAAGCGCAGCACAGAGGGGCGGGGCGCACCTCAGCGTAGGCGCTCGCCCAGTTGAGGAACCTGCGGTAGGCGGGCTGGATGGTGTAGAAGTCGGCGGCGCACACGTCCGCAACGGCACTGGCAACTGCAGAGGCATATGCGCTGGAGGTGGAGGTCAGACTGCCTGCCCAGGCTGAGGAGGAGCACTCTGCCCTGGCTGTGACCGTAGTGCGTCTGCCGTTCGATACACCGGGCCTCGTCCCTTGCGTGTTGGTGGGCGACCTGTCAATGCCGCTTGAAAAGTCCTTGAAGTTGAATCTGGACCGGGGTGCGGCCGAGGCGCCGGAGGCGGCTAGGAGGAGGGCGAGCACGCTGCACGCACAGCACATGTCACGCGAGAGCAAGCAGGTGCACTGCAGCCAGAGATGCTTAGACCATGCTGTTGTAACACGAGCTCTGCAACACACGTGCACTGGCAACGCAGCATACTGGTATCATGCATATATATGGCCCAAACCATACCTGGAGTACACACGTCTGTAGACATCACTGATGGGATGCATGCAGTGCACTCTATACATGGCCGTGGCCACCCAGATCAGCGACAGCTGGTGCATTGTGCATGGCCTGAGGGTGCAGTGCGCATCTGCAGACCAGGCTGCAGCAGTGCGGACGCGTGCTGAGAGTGTTACAGTCGGATCGAGATATCTATAGACGCGCAGATACTAGCAGATCTGCTCTAGAGCCCACACCTCATGGATGCGGCAATGTAAGCATGCATACATACACAGTGGGCCGCACCTGAACATCATCTTCGAATTCAGCTTTAGAGAGTCTTTAGAGTCTGGGATAGGGGCACCACGGTCCAACGTAGTAAGGCAGTCGATATGAGACTCTAAATTTGTGCCGGATGCCGTTTTAGATGTTGAGCTCTGGACGACTGCTGCAGTACTTATGACTAGGACTGGCCAGTCCCCATGGGTAACGCTGGATCGATGCCATCATGTCCGGCACCAGCCTTTTTATATGCATCGCAGCTAGCTGGCGAAGCAGGTTGTGTCGAATACATGGAGCGCTTCCAATAATGCTCTCTGTAGCGCTGCTGCAGTTCCGGATCCGTGAGGCCGCGCACGCCACCGTGCACCATTCGTCGTGACTGAGACATGCTGACCGTGCAGCGGGACTGATACGATGACTGGCCACGGTCGAACTGGTGTGAATTCATCACACCTGTCGCGCTTGCTCGAGTGGTGAGGGACGTGGTCACCGGACCAGCGCGTGCGCAACAGCGCAGCTTGCGCGCACGAACGCGGGATTCTGTAGTAAAGCAGGTAATACGCCGCAGTGCGCGTGCAGCTGCAGCGTTGGTCACGATACACAAGTACGAGGACCCCTGTATCGCTTCAATTGTCGCGCAGGGACGACTTCATTCATGCATTTGGATATACATTGTTTGTGGGACGAGAACGTGCCAGTACTAGTGGACATGTTCCGGATGACCGAGCTCTGGACATCTGAGCACTGCATGCAGCTGTTCACGTTGCATGACTTCGCAGACACAGTCAAGTTGAACTTAGTTGGACTAGATTCTTGCAGGCATACTTGCACACTGCAGTTTTCATGAAAATTTGTGCACATTAGATGACACATGGTCATGCCCCGGGGGGTGCAAGTTCTGGGCAGAACGGCCAGTCAGCACATGCGTATGTACGATCATGATGCACAAGTATGTGGGCACTGGCAGAAATGTTTGAGGCTGAGGCGCACACATCGAGGCCTGCATGGGTCCGATTCATGCATATGCCCGGGCCGATAGGTTACACAGTGATAGATCATTTGCTCGTGCGGAGAGTAGCCTTGGTGCTTGCGGTGGGCTGTCTGTCTGTTTGCGTGTTACCTGGTCTGTTGCCTCGGCGCTGCTGGGTCCTAGATCTATCACTGTGTAACACAGTGATAGATCTACGACCCAGCAGCGCCATGGCAACACAGCAGGCAAACAGGCAAACAGGCAAACCATCACAAGCCGCAAGGCCACTCTCCACGCGAGCAAATGCTACAACGGACCAGCGCCGGCACGAAAGCAAACTCATACACACACACAAACAACGCAGGAAGCGAGCGCAGTAGCACACAGTCCATGCACACGCCAAACACAGCCAGCATGCAGCGGGCCCACTGGCGGGCGCCAGTCCGACCCCAGCAGTCCAGACGGGAGCGCAGCCGCGCTGTTGTGGAATGGCATTCCACATGCAATGATGCATTAAACTGCTTGGACAAACTAAGTGACTCAGACACATACATGCAGCTGTGTACAGAACGTCTGATGTAATTACGGATCAGAATCAGCAGCTACGTATACAAGTCAGTCGAACCACACTGCACCCCATCTAAGTGTGCACACCTCACAGTTCACACCAGTCTGCCTCGTCAGCCCACAGGGCAGGTCGATCACGTCCGGCAGCCAATGTTTCATGTCATACCCTCACCCAGCAAGCCATAAGGATAACGCCCGGCCTGGTTGGTTAAAGTCATGGTATCAGACATTCGGGGGTCATCCCGGGTCTTAATGACGTCGCAGTGTATTTCCTGTCAGCAGGTCCGTCCTGGTCCGCACCTCGGAGTAATCGACGTGGCCACCTGGCCTGCGCCGGACAGTACTGCCGCGTTTCCAGTCACGACGATATAAGCCTTTCAGGCCTGTCAGGCACACCATGCTTTAACCAACTCACTGTCAGACCTCCCTCACTATCATATGAGGTCCCTGTGGGCACTGTCAAGTTGCTCGCAGGTTCGGCGAGGCCAGCTCTAACAGGGAGGTTCCTGGGCGCATTCCAGCGGTATTTATACCGTGCGCTTGCTGGGGTCAGGCACGCTTGGAGCGACCTGGCGCCCCAATCAGGTCGCTCCAAGCGTGCCTGACCCCAGCAAGCGCACGGTATTAGCGTTAAATACCGCTGGAATGCGCCCAGGAACTCCCTGTTAGAGCTGGCCTCGCCGAACTGCGAGCAACTGACAGTGCCCACAGGGACCTCATATGATAGTGAGGGAGGTCTGACAGTGAGTTGGTTAAAGCATGGTGTGCCTGACAGGCCTGAAAGGCTTATATCGTCGTGACTGGAAACGCGGCAGTACTGTCCGGCGCAGGCCAGGTGGCAGGTGGCGCAGGTGGCGCCAGGTGGGGCGCCACCTGGCAGGGGCAGGTGGCGCCAGGTGGGGCGCCGCCCAGCTGATGGACGACAGGAAGCGCGACAAGTACGGCCGCTCCGGCACGGGCGCGTGCCGCTTTGTGTCCCTGTCGCATGAGACGTTTGGCCGTGTGGGCACGGGTGCGTTCGCCTTCCTGAATAAAATCGCTGACTTCGCTGCGGCTTCGGGGGCCGTGTCCAGGCGAGCGTTCTTGCAGAATGCCATGTGCGAACTCTCCACCACTCTGTGCCGTGGTGTGACGCGCCAGGTCCTCGCTGCGGCTCCGCTGCGCATGCGGCTGGCGGGCCGGGCGGTGGTGCCTGGCCACGCTGTCCCGTCGGACGTGCTGTAGGCGGCCGCAGGCCGTCATGATGGACCGGGGGCCGCGGTTTCAGCGGCGCAGGCCGGCCCCGCGTCTTGTCGCGCTGGCCCGTCCGGCCTTCCCGTGGGCTGCCGCGGGGAGAGCGATGCAACGCCGCCAGTGCCCATCGCGCCCCGCCCTCAGGCCCCTGCCGGGCGGCCGGGGGGAAGGGTGGTGCGCCCTGCGCTGCGGGGGGCATGAGCCCCTGGCTCTCATGGGCGGGTGCCGTGGTGGAGTGCTCGAGTTGGGCCGTCTGTAGTGGGGGTGCTGCTGTTGGTGGGTCGGTGGTGGCGGTTTTGCTGGGGTGGGCGGTACGCGTGTGGCGGTTGTTGCTGTGTGCGGCTGTGGCGTGGTGCCATGTGGTGGGGTGCGGAGTGCGCGTGTGTTTGGATGCGTGTGGTGGTTGTTAGGCTGTGTGTTGTGCTGTTCCCTAGCAATTGCTGGTGTTTTGTTGCTGTCTGCTTTCGGGGGTTTTGGCCGTCTGCTTTCCTGCTGTTGCCCTCGCCGCCGGGCTCTTGCGTATATCTCCGTGTAACACAAGGAACGCGGCCGGCTGCTCGAACACACAGCACGCTGACCCAGCGCAGCATGGCGCAATCAATGCACAAGCACCAGGTGATGGGGACCACGGCGCCTGGCCGGCGCCAAGGCAGCCTCAGCGGACTGGACGGGCGCGGGAACGAGACGAGATCGCTCGAGTCTGCGGCCGTGCGCGGCGGCTGTGGCCCCTAGCCCCAGGCCAGGCCTGCTGCCATAGTCACTGCTACTGAACGTGTTGCAGCATGTGCAACAGGCTGACGCAGTAGCTATAGCTGTTGTAGACGCTGCACCCCACATGTATCCTGCATGTGGATACAGCGGCTCTGCTTGATCTTCAAGCTCAAGTTGGGGTTGAATCTCCGTCCCAGCACAGCGCAACCCCTCCAAGCGATCTGGAGTCTCAATCAGGCCAGACCCGATCACCGCACGCGAATGTGCACACATGTGGCATCCCGTTCCCATCGGCTATCGTTAACGTTTCTGCCGCCGCAGCTGCCCCGCGGCAAGCCCTATAGAACGGCGGATAGAGGATTGCGGGTAACGTGTGCAGTGGAGAGACATTCGAGAGACATTCGCCTTGACCAGCCTGAAGTCCACAGGGGCCTCGGAGGAGCATGCTGGGGGGGGGGGCGGGAGTGGCCATGCTATTAGGTCAGTCATACACCTGTGCCGCGCATGTGATGAGCAGCTGTCTTTGGGGCTCAGGTTTGGCCAAAACGTTGTGTGGCCAGCCACATACGTAGACGTGTAATATCGCATGTGTAAAACACGACAGTCGTTAGTTCGAGCTGTGTGGGATTTGCGCTCATCCAGCCCATTTTGTGGAGCTGCCAAACAGTGAGTATCTAGGACCGCCTTAGACACAGGGGGGCGCGAGTGACGCAGGGGGCTGAGATGAGGGGTGGGGGGCTGGCTGCATGGCGTGCCAGATATCGAGCGCTGGGGGATAGGCGATGGGCAGCTGCCTACGTGCGATGGCACATCAGTGCTGGCAGGCAGTCATTGGGGACCGCCAGGCCAGGCCGGGAGCGCCCCCTCGGCCAGTCTTGCGCGGCGGCGAGCGCTTGCCATGGTGTCAGTATGAGAACGGAAAAGGTCCACATGTGTGCTCCACAAAGTCGCAGAGCCTCTGAGTAAGAAGGCAGTCATGCATGGCATTGCTTGTGTCAGTTGCTCACAGCTGGCCAAATACAGTGTGGCCGGGATCCGGCGTACTGCTGCCAGTTCTGAGCGCTTGCTGAGACTAGGCGACTTCAAGTTGCTTGCTGTCAATATTGCCCTCGCTACTGGGCTGCTGCGTTGATCAATCTGCATTGATCTGCGTTTCACACGGTCCTGGGAGTGCCATCCACGGAAGCGTTCAAGCTTGCCTGGCATACGTCTAGCCTGTGGTACAATGCATGTGTACCGTGATGGGCGCCTGAAATGCCATGACAGCACGCCGGTACATCCTCACGTAAGCGAGAATCTTACGTGGTAGCCCTAGTCAATCAGGCAGTGTATCGAGCTCAAGAAGTGGCGGCGACTCCACTCGATCGGGAGGCAAAGATGCTCGCGTGACACATTCCCCGTGGCATGTTCTGTTGAACTCGGTGCAAAACTCAGCTATTTGGTGGTTGTATTGGTGTCAGGGCGCTGTCAAGGAGCAAGCTGTTAAGTGTGCTGCCTGGCATGCTGGGGCTCAGCGAGCTGGCCCAATTGCAATGCACGGCTGGTGTGACTTGTCAGGCAAATTCACAGTCTAGTGCCACAGGTCAGACTGTCATGGTTTGAAATGGATTCAATCATTCAATCATTCAAGTTGGGTGACTCCGTCCATTTGCCTGAGCTGCCTACGCGCGGTGGCACGTCAGCGCTGGCAGGCCGTCAGTGGGGACAGGAAGGCCCGGCAGCAGCGCCCGCCCGACATGTGTTCAGACGTGTGGGGTTGGGGTGTTGCCATCATGCCTGAGGTCACATGCCTGAGGCCACGGCAGGCCACCAAAAACGTCCAGTTCTCGAAATGCAAGAGTGCAGCTTCAGTGGCAACGCTGGGGGAGGTTGCAGGGACGCATGTTAGTGCAAATTGATATAGTCGCCTGGCATGGCCACAAAGCTCCATTTGGCTGAGCAAGCTGGGGAGCTGGCTGGGGATGATCATCAGTAGGTTACATCAGCCTTTCAAAAGCTATGTACATAGAGGTGCCCTCCTGGCTGCTGAGCATGTAAACACCACCAGGCGTGCCACTGCTGAAGTTATTCGTCACAACAGCACAGCAGCGCAGCCTGACAAGAAAGCCTCACTAATCCACACACAGCCTCTCAAAAACGTGTTGCAATCAATCCCATACGGTATCAAACAATGGACATACTCATGCCACCGTTTCGCCGCAGCTCTCGAAGCGAGAGTCGGCCTCCTCGTACATGGTTCCGTGAAGCGCCCGCCGGCAACCGAGTGCTCAGTGGCGGGGGGTGATGTCGAACTGCACACCAACAGTTCCTCAAAAGCTGCACAATGGGTCACTCCACCAGTGTTGTGTGATGGAACTGAACAATGCTGGTTGAGCAACCCAAAGCAATCAGACACCGGTCATGAGGCACAGAGAGACTGGGAGGATGCGCGCAGCTGTTGCAGCTCAAGAAGTGCGGCTCGTGGCGGCCGCCGAGAGGGCTGCACATGCAGGTGGCTATCGGAGAAACATGGCGGCTGCAGAGGGGAGGCGCAAGAAGCCAGTGCCGGCAAAGCTGTCGCCAATGCTTGCATCGGCGGTGCCGACCTCTGATGTGGAGATGTAGCAGTACTCTGTCTGCTTGATCTTGGCGCCGACCTCGGCGATGACGGTAGCTGTGGCGTGGGCGTCCTTGTCGCCCCAGCACTGTGCCTCTGCGGTAGCCTCTGCCAGGGCAAACGCCCAGACCTTGGCGATGATGCTGGCATAGCAGTCGGCGTAGGCGGTAGCCGAAGAGTACTCGTTGTCTGCACACAAAACCTCATGGCCACAATACATTAGCGGCGCTGTGTTGGAACTGAGACACAGCAGGGGCCTGGCAGCCAGGGCCGAAGCACGCAACCTCAAGCATGCATTGTGCCGCTACCAGCTGCAAAGATACAAGCCAAGGTGATCCTCACTAGAATTTGCAAGAACTCGTGGCTATTTGTAACCTTTGGCAAGCGTTCGATTGCTGTCAGATAAGAAAGCGCTACAGACGGCTGGATCCATACTGCCCAGCACAGGCGTGGGGAGAGACGGCGCACTCTTGGAGCAGGCAACGCTCTCGGCCTCTGCGAATGCTTTAGCGATCAGCTTTAGGATGAGGTCCGCATCAGCAAAGGCCCAGGCAGCGGCGTTGTTGCAGCTGCAGTAGTCGGCAAACGCCTCGGCGGTGGCGGAGGCGTGGGCCGCGGCAAAGGCCTGGGAAAAGGCGTACGCGTCCGCCTTGGCGTAGGCGCAGCCCTTGGTGCTGCCGCCGTTGCTCTGCGAGTGGCAGACCGCCTCCGTCTCTGCAAATGCCTGCATGCGCGGGCACGTATCTTGCAGGATTCATACATTTCGGGCTGCAACCGGTGGGCACAATGCTCTGGGACCATGCGGAGGCATCACACAGGCACATGCGTAGCTGGGGAGAACAGAGCACGTGCCATTCCAAGATGGCGCAGTGTGTACACGTCACTTCAGCTAGCCCAGCAATGGCACAGGACTGGCAGACAAGCAGCCGTGAGGGGGGCGCACGTGGGCGTATGCCTTGGCCCAGTCCTCCATGTACTGGTAGGAGGCATACCAGTAGTTGTAGTCGTAGCCATAGTAGCAGGTGTCCTTGACAGCGTTCTTCACTGCACATGGCACCCACGTTGACAGCCTGATCCATTGCACAGACGCAGTCCATTGCTGCGTGCACTTCACAAAGCGGAGCAGGGCTGGGTGCCATGTGGCAATACATCGGCATAAAAAGAAGCATCAGCTTGGCCACATGGATTAGTGGCAATCGTGCATGAGCCACCATTGTGCGCAAACATACTGCGAGGATGGGCAGAGGGGATGGGCGTTCCATCGCACCTGCGTAGGCATATGCGTTGGTGCTGTAGCTGTACGAGTCAGCCCACGCCGTAGCTGTGCACTTGGTCTGCGCGATGATGGTGGTGTGGACGCCGTTGTTGGGGCCCTTGATGACGCCACTGGAGCTGCCCTGGTCGGGGTCGATGCCTGCGACGATCTTTTTGAAGCTGCTGGGAGCGGCAAAGGCGGTCGATGCGGAGAGCAAGGTTGTGGCGAGAAGGCTGCAGCACGGGTCACACCGCTGGGTCACTCTGACCATGAACAGATGCTCGCCTCTGGGCCATGGCGGTCAAGCGCACACACGCGCAGCGATGGACGCTTGGCAGATGACGCCACTCTTGTGGGACAAGACGTGGATGCTCGTTCATTGCAAGCCATGAGTGTCTCATGTGAGACTGATGGTCACGTGCAACTAAACAGCAAAATGCAAGTAGAGCTATCCTCCACGAGATGGGTGGCAGAGGGTCACAACAGCAAGCGCAGGGATTCAGGGGGCACCAAGTTGGGGCCGTTTGTGGCTTGGGAACTGCGGGCTGTCGCACCCAAACATCATCTTGAAGTGAGACTGCGTGCTGCTGAACAGAAAGTGCTGGTTGTGTAGAGGCCGGCCGTGTGTAGAGAGCAAGTCAGGAGGCTGGGTGCAGAGAACCGAAGTGATGGCTATTCCAGCAGCCCAGTCTGCTTATATAGGCTCCAGGAGGCACAGGCCTGCCATGGCATGTCGGATTCATGTGCCCTTCCTCTGAGCTGGTGATTACCTGTGCACTCTGAAGCTTTCCGGCCCCCTGGAGGCAGGAGTGGGAGGCGCTGATGGGGCAGTGTGCATCCCCCTGCCAGTGCATCCCACCAGCTTGCAACACAGTTGCTGAGCATTGACCGTGTTTCAGGACCATGAAAACGGCACTTGAATCTACAAGGTAATCCTTGCTTGTTGTGCCAATGTTTTGGCGGTCCAAGGGTGCCAGTGCTGCAGGACTAGACTGCCTGTTAGCCTGGGTGACAAGTAGCTATAGTGTTCTCAGACTGTGAATCCGCCGTTCGCTATTTCGCAACAGACCAAGTGTACAGCAAGTATGGGATTAATTGCCGAGAGGGGGACCTGGCGGCCCGGGCGTGCATACTAAGTTCTGTGGGCTGCCGAGCTGTGGTATGACGATGCAGTGTGGGTCCACCTGTGAACGTGGGCAACGAAGGCGGATGACGCTCTTCGAGTAATACTCGAGGCTGTGTTGTCGATAAAAAAAAATGTGAACCGTTGCAGAGCAAGGGGAGATCGGCCTTGAATGTCCACGATGCGGTTACGGTCGTTTGCGCACCCGGAGCGCCATGAGGCCGCAGCTGACCTCGTGCCGCGCGGTATCTCGAGATAGACGGCACAAAAAAGGGCAAGTGGCACCTCAGGGGCTGTCGAATCGCATACTTGAATGGAGTTGCACCACGCCCTTGTCCACACAGGTGAGGATCGCGAGGATAATAGAACATGTCACCAGCAGATCTACAAGAACGACTTGCGCCTGTAGAGCCCCAGCCACTCTGCAGAACGGTCGAGCCTCTGTCTACCGCCGCCAACTCTGAGTCCATGCTGTCCAAGGGGAGTCCATGCGTAGCGGCTGGCCCATCTCATTGTGGGCACTTTGAATGTTCTCTCGAATTAATTCTTGGCCAAGAATGCCCTCACATGCCTCGAGCTGGCCTTCAGCTGCCCCAACGGTTGTGACCGCTGGCAGCGCAAGCTGCGGTGGCCACTAGTGCACGGCTGCCATGGCGGCCACGTTGGTGGCGCGGCACGTCACGCTGCAGGAGCCCCCAGCGTGCGAAGCGGGCACAGCAGCACGCCTCTGTGGCGCATATGCATACCGCATGTGACGGCGCTAGCCAATTTGTCAGAACCAGAAGAGCGCCGCCCAACCCAAGTGATTGTGTTACTTCTGATTTGTAGGACGTCGTGCATACGTGTCACTGGACTCTTGAGCGTACTGTATGGCTCACGACACAAAGTGATGCCACTCACATCAGAGGCCAAGCCTATGCGCGTCACACAAGCACCTGTGGCAGGATGCTGTGGCCTCAGTGCTAGCCCTGGGCGCCTCAGGATGTCAGCTTTGCAGCTGCATTCCGGTCGACACAGGCTGTACGCGCGGGCACAAAGACTCATACTACATGCTTCTGCATGCCATGGTACGCCGCATCACGGCTGCTCGCTGCAACTCATTCACCTCTGAGCTCGGCACCTCTGAGCCCGGCAGCGAGGGCAGCAGCAAGCAAGCAAGCAACCAAACCCCTGCAAAAAGGCAGCAACGAGCAGCAACATGCACAGGCTGCCAGCCACAACCTCAACTGGTGGAGCGTTTGATTGAAAATCAAAAGGCTGTAGTTTCAAGCCCTCAAAAGGCAGCAACGAGCAGCAACTATGTCATACAGTTTGTAAGGCTGAGCTGTTCTCAAATCACAAGCTATTCCAGAGCCACGTAAAAAAACTCCGGACACCCCCCAAGCGATCGCTCCTTTCTACTAATTAGCTTTTGGTTTACTCGTCATCAGGCCAGTAAAGCTGCTATTCAAGCAATGCTATTGAATAGGAAACCGACACATCTGCACACCAGCGCACTCCACCACCGCGCCAGCCCCGCCACAGCCACGCACTTCAGCCATTTGCACCACGCACAAAAGTCCGCCTGCACGCTTGGCCACCTCAACTCTCACACCCAACCCTCCAACTCACCCCAGCACCAGCACCACTATACACAGCCCCACCTGAGAACTGGCACGCTCGCGCCCCCACATGCACCCTCCATGCGATGTGGGGTGCGGTGGAGTGCGCGTGTGTGGCTGCGCGGGTGTGGTTGTGTCAGTTGTGCCGGTTCGATGTGGCTTTTCGCCTGGGACTGTTGCTGCTTGTTGCTGCCTGCTTGCGGGGTTTCGATCGTCTGCTTTCCTGCTGTTGCCTTCGCTGCCGGGCTCTTGCGTTCTGCTCCGTGTAACAACCCCCATGCGAGCCCGGGGGCGCACGCGCCGCAGCACGTGCGGGGCGGACCAGCCCAGCGGCGGTGGCCCCGCAGAATGCGGCAGAGCGAGGACACGCAGGGCGCCCGTGACTCCACATGGGGTACACTGTAGTGTTAGTGGACACAGGTGGCCAGCTGGCCACCGGTGAGCCTGCGCCTGGCAGCAGTAGCCTGTGCTGCAGATGGATGTATGCACACTCGAACAGTCAGGTGCAGTTCTGCCCTTGCAAGGTGTCAGGTGCATGCCCATGTGGTTGCAGAGGCACTAATTCAAGGTAATCACGTGACACAGTTGGATGAGGCCGTCTCATGGGGTGCCCCCAGCCGCTTGACAGCATCGTCCGAAACTGCGGGTTACTGTCCACCTGTCAACGTGTCCACACTTCACTGCTCAAAGCGCTCGTGTGACTCCGAAAAAGCGCCACTCATGCTTCTGGAATTGCGATTCACTGTGGGCCGGCTACGGCCTATTACCCGCTTTGCGCCGCGTTCACGAGGATATGCAGGCTCAAGCTGATGATTGCACCTCGCTCTGTCAGTCAACGCCGCACGCTCCTCCAGCAAGCGCGGTGACGAACGATCACTTCACATCAGTCATTCTATTGAGATTTGCGTGGTCATCTGCACCATCGGCTGTTCTCGGTCACGCTACACGCCGAGAAAGATGCGGCATGAGACGACTCGCTCGGAGCTTAACCGGCCCTACAGAGAGCGTGGTAGCATTCCTCGCATGCATCTAGGACAAACCGTTTCTCTCGTAGTTGCTATGCATACAAACGGGCTGATGGTAGCCATGAAGTCATCGCTCCAGCGCCACTCAGTTGAGATCTAGCCAGCCAGCTACAAGACGTCTGCAGGCATCTGCTGGTTTGGATGTTTTGTTTCCTGCTTTTCCCCCTCGGAGCTGCTGATGCCTTGGTTTATCACAGTGTAAGACAGCCAGACATCTCCTTCTGCCCTGCCTCAATCACAGCAATAAGTCGGCAAATTCCTCGTTGGACCGTTCTGTCCGTCCACCTTGATAATTGAAGACCATGTACACATGAGCACTACTAGTAGTCCAGCATGTCAACACAGCTGTCAATGCGCACGTGCGCGAGTCTGCCAATGCATAAACCAATGCATGGGCGTCGTGTGACACCTCCACGCGGCTGGCCACGCACGTTCATCTTCCATGCATGCCTTGATGCTGCGACCTTGGCTCATGCGATGCTTAGGGGCGGCAAGTAAATGTGGGGGGGAGTAGCAGATCATCATGACACTGCGGCGATTTGCATGTTGGCCCAAGCCTCGGCCCCCCAGCTGGAACCTTATGGAAAACAATGCTTGGCAAGCATTGCAACCTGCTGTGCTGATGGAGGTGCACCATGGCTGAGACTCTTGCACAGATCGCTGCACTGCCAGTGGCTCAAAAGGGATACCATCAGCATCTGTCGCAGACGCGCCGTTAGCAATCGGTTGCATGCATCTGCCTGCTAATGCAACAACACGCGGTGCCAGATGGCAGTGGTGGAGAAGACGAGGCTGCAGCCGGCTGCGTGGAACTAGTGGAACTCATGCATGCCACTGGTGCACTGGTGGCCATGTGCGCGTGCTCTATATGTGTGTGCTGGCTTCGCATGCCATGCTGTGTGCTGTGCCTGCATCGTGCTGTGCTCGCATCCTTATAACGTAATTACGTGCCGCGTGCGGCGCCTCTGGCGCACCCGGGCCCGGGTTCAACTTCAAGGACTCCCAAGCGGCATTGATATCGACAGGAAGCCCGCCAACAATCACGGGGCAGTGCCGCGCGCAAGCAACACGGCATGTGTGGACTTCATATGCACGGCAATCAAAAGTATTGAGAGAGCTCGCTCGAACAGCCTGTAGCCCTTACGTTGGCTCTTGCGTTGGCTTTGCAGGGACGCGTGACGAACAGCCACCCGGCGTGGCGCCTGCATGTTGGCTGTTGAATGGCGCATACTTGAGCGCCACCCACTTTGGCCGTTACGGTCGCGCTTCAGTGGCTAAGCGCCATTCTAAGCGCCACTGCATGGTG
This sequence comes from Ulva compressa, assembly GCA_024500015.1. Lineage (NCBI taxonomy): Eukaryota > Viridiplantae > Chlorophyta > Ulvophyceae > Ulvales > Ulvaceae > Ulva > Ulva compressa. The sequence goes on along the minus strand of JALKAD010000229.1, from coordinate 195,572 downwards.
ATTGGAAAGAATGGCGCTTAAGCAATTGCAGAATGGCTTAGCTAAGCGCCACCCTGCCGGCTGACGAGGAGGGGCCCATGCCTAAGCCTGCAGAGGTGTACGTAGTGTACGATGTTCTGTAGTGGAGGTGGGGGTCAGGCCTGACCGGGGAGGCGCAATCTGCTTTGGCCGTGACTGTGGTGCCTTTGCCGCGGGTGTGAAATGTGGATGATTCGGAACCGCGTGCAGTTGCCAGCGCCGTTGCAGGCGTGCACACCTACGATTTCCACACCATCGAGCCAACTGGTAGGTGGCACCTACCGCAGGTTCTTCAACCGGGCGAGTGCCTACGCTGAGGCGCGCTGCGGTCCTCTGTGCGCTTGTTGGGGACACAGAATTTGCACCTTGCAGTGCTGGGCTGACCGGTCACACCCATTACATGCTGGCGGCCCGTTCATGCATCTCCAGACAGTGCCAGTGGTTGCACTTGCCACAGTCTCCCAGGATTGGCTGCCGGTATGGATGTCATGCCTGATGACATACACCGCCTGTCAAAGGGGCATGGCTGAGGGTGTGAATTGCTGTTGCACGCGCCAGCGCACGCGCAGTGCACGTCCTAAGTCATGCCGCAGCGGCCGCGGCAAGGCGTCGGGCTGCGCGTGGCCTGAGGCTGCGCCTACACAATCTCCCAATCTTGAGCACCACTGTTTAAAATTATTGGCCAGCACAGCCCTGACCACATGCCTCGTAGCCCAAGCCTCCTTCACGGCTGCGTTCCAGCCTGAGGGCCCTACATACTAGGAGTCCCGCGCCTGTTGCCCCGCATCCCTGCTCACGCCGATATCGGGCTGTTAAATTTATCGCGATGTGCATGAGATTCGTGGTAGAGCGGCTATCTACCAGAATCATCACACTGCAGCACTGGCTACGATGCTATCCTGACGCCGTTATATTTGTGTTACGCAGTGATAGATCTAGGACGTCCGGTACCCAGCAGCGCCGAGGCAACAGACCACCGCTACATACGTGTGCGGTTCGACCCGGCGCCATAGCAGCTCTGGCTGCAGAAGCTGCATCCTCTTGGAGCATGTAAGTTAGCGGCTGGGCAGGCAGCTGCCACCAAGAGCATAGATTTTACAACATTGGCGGCATCTTTACAGTATACTGCCTGTCTTGCTCATGCTTATGAGCAGCTTTTGGTGAGTCGCTGATTGGCCACCACCTGAACGAGCATGTCGCGATTGTGGCCACAAAGCTCTGGTGTTCTACGGAAGCCTTGTACGCCAGCAGGATGATGCAGCCCGAGGCCTTGCCGCCGCCGCTGACGTAGGACGTGCACTGCGCGTGCGCCGACGCGTGCGCCTGCAACAGCAACTCACACCCTCAGACAAGGGGCAGATGTGACAGGCGTCGCACACCAGGCACCACATCCATCATGATACCAGGAGCCAAACTGTGCTGCGTGTGCCTTTGTTTGCACCCGGAAATGCCCCGTGAATGTTGGTGGGCGTCGACGGAGGATCCTGTCAATTCCGCTTGAGAGTGGTTGAAGTTGAACCCGGACCAGGGTGCCACAGAGGTATTCGGCGAAAACGGGAGCAGACGGAGGACTGACAGATTAGGATGTTACAACACTGCGTAGTGCTGAACATATAGTGCCGCGGCACACTGTTGTGCCGCGGCCGCTACTGAGAGCTGCATGGCTGACACACCAATGCATGGAATCCTAACAAGAGCCTGAGGCGCCGGAGGCGGCGAGTAGGAAGGTGAGCACGCTGCAGGCACAGCACACATCATGGCATGCGAAGCAATGGCTAGCCAGCACACACATGGCCATCAGTGTTACACGGAGATGAACGCAAGAGCCCGGCAGCGAGGGCAACAGCAGGAAAGCAGACGACCAAAACCCCGCAAGCAGGCAGCAACAAGCAGCAACAGTCCCAGGCGAAAAGCCACAACGAACCGGCACAACTGACACAGCCACACCCGCGCAGCCACACACGCGCACTCCACGTGGTACCACGTCAACCACGCCAAAGCCGCACACAGCGACCGTCCACACCCCGCACCGCCGTCCGCCCCCAGCAGGCACGGCCACCACCATCCTCGCAACAGCAGCACCACCACCGCAACCAGCCCCGCCCGAGCACTCCACCTCGGGCACCCCGCCCATGAGAGCCCGGGGGCGCACGACCCCCTCAGGGCGGGGCGTACCAGCCTCCCGACTGCGGCCCGGCAAGGGCGTAAGAGCGAGGCATGAAGGGCGCTCGTGGCGCTGCATCGCATACCCCGCTACAGCCAGTGTTCGACAAATACGAGTATTCTCGAAAAAATTCGTATGGAATATGCGTACTTTAAGAATTCGTATGGAATACGTAAATACGGCCCAGCTGCCAAAACTGGAAAAGCTGCTGTGCGTTGATGGGGGGCTATGCGCTGGCTGGCAGCCTTCAAGTTGTTGGGGCCGTTTATAGTCTCGCGACTTGCGATCCGCTCGGCATAACAACCCATAGATAAATTTTCATTGACACCGTCGACGAGATCTGTGCACGATGGATAGATACATTGTCAAGCCAGCCACACGCAAACCAACCACCGCTTGCGCTCGCGTGAGGATGATTGGCGCGCCCGTCAACTCCCGCGTTTTCTCGAACCGTATCCCAAATTTCATCGTATTCAATACGCATATTTCAAAGTTCAAGAATTCGTATTTGGTACAAATTACAAAATGTCAAACACTGGCTGCAGCCCTCGGCCACCCGTGGGAAGACAGGGGGGGGCGAGCACGGAAAGATGTGGGGCCGGCCACCGCCGCAGCAGCCGCGGCCGCCGCCGCTACGACGGACCGGGTCCGTCGTAGCGGCCGGCGGCCGCCTACAAAACGTCCGACGGGACAGTGGTCAACCAGTGCCAGTGGCATGCATGCGTGCCGCGCCGCCCCATCTGCTCCACCGCTGCCATCTGCCATGGCACCAGGTGTTTTTGCATAGAAAATGATAATTCAAATAGATACAATCGGGCATCACGCCAAAACCAGATGGGCACCGGCCAATGCGGACAGGGGTGGAAGGAATGAATTGACAGGCAGATGCAATCGATTGCTAGGGGCGCGTCTGCGGCAGATGCTCGTGGTATCTCTTTTGACCCAGTGCAGCGATCTGTGCAAGAGTGTGAGCCACGGGGCACCTTGATCACCACAAAAGGTTGCATTGCTTGCCAGTGGAGTCCAGCTGGGGCCGAGGCTTCCAAGGGAGGCCTGGCGTGGGCAACCATGTTTACAAATCCCCATCGTGCAGTGTCTCATGATTATCGGCTGCTTCCCCACACATTTACTTGTCACTCCTAAGCATCCCATGAGCCGAGTTCACAGCGTAGATCTACGCCAAGGTGCGGAAGGCAAACGTGCGTGGCGGTGTCATACGACGCCCATGCAGTGGTTTGGTGCACTCGCGAACGTTGTGCGCATTGAAAGCTGCGTTGACGACTTGAAGCTGGACCAGTGCTCACGTGTACAGCATCTTGAAGGTGAACACGAAAAATCCTGTCTAACGAGGAGGTTGCCTATGTATTGCTGTGATTGAGGTAGGGCAGAAGGAGATGTCTGGCTGTCTCAACTGGGTAGCGCTGGAGCGATGACTTCGTGGCTACCATCAGCCCGTTTGTATGCACAGTAACTACTAGAGAAACGCTTTGTCTAGATCTGTGAGAGGAATGCGACCACGCTCTCTGTAGGGCCGGTGAAGCTCGCCAAATGCTGCATCCCTCGGCTTCAACGTGACCGAGAACGGCCGATGGTGCAGATGACCACGCAAACCTCAATAAAATGACTGATGTGAACTGACTGTTCTCCTCGCGCTTGCTGGAGTGGCGTGCGGCGTTTACTGACAGAGCGAGGTGCGATCATTAGCTTGAGCCTGCATATCGTCGTGAACGCGGCGCAATCCGGGTAATAGGCTGTAGCCAGCCCACAGTGAATCGCAATTCTAGAAGCATGAGTGGCACTTTTCCGGAATTATAAGGGCGCTTTTGCGCAGTGAAGTGTTACACGGAGATGAACGCAAGAGCCACGGAGATGAACGCAAGCGCAGTGAAGTGTGGGTACGCTTGGACAGTGGGACAGATACCCGCCGTTTTGGACGATCGCTGGCCAGCGGCTGGGGGCACCCCATGAGATTTCCTCATCACACTGTGTTACAAGGCAACAGACCAGGCAACACGCAAACAGACAGACAGGCCACCTCAAGCACCAAGGCCACTCTCTGCACGAGCAAATGCCAGAACGAACTAGCGCTGTGTGTCATGTGATGAACTTGAACTAGTGCCTCTGCAGCCACATGGGCATGCACCTTACACCTTGCAAGGGCAGAAATGCACCTGACTGTTCGAATGTGCTTACATCCATCTGCAGCCTCGGCTACTGCTCACCAGCTGTGTCCACTTACACCACAATGTCAGCATGCTATGCGGATTCTCTTTGCACACTCACGGTCACCAAACCACAACACAGCTGATGGCCGAGAGGCCGACCTTGGTGCCAAATCGGTGAATGGGTTGCAGCGAGCAGCTGTGATGCGGCGTACCATCGCATGCAGAAGAATGTAGAATGTCTGTTGTGCATTCGCTGTGGTCCCAGCTTCCTGCCCCCGGCAGCACTGGCACGGGCTATCTCTCTCTGACACACGACACTGTGCCCGCATATGCATATGTGGATATCCACAACACCTGTCTGTTGAGCTGGGTGGGGGAGTGCGGTGTTACGGCCAGTGATTAAATCCCCCGGATGCCTCAAAAATCGAGTTGTCAAGGAGGTACGCTGGAATGCAAGTGTACTTTCGCTTACATTTCCCGATCCAGCTGTCCACAGTCTGGGGTACCGGGCACGACTGTAAACGGGCAAGACTATCGCAGGCGACCGTTGCGGTGCCAATCCTTTGCGCCCCCGCGCGCTGAGATGCGGTCGAGACCAGCTGTACGCACACCTGAAGCAGGATGCTGTGGCTACGGCGCTACCCCTGAGCTGTGCGCGCACAGGCGGTCTCGACCGCATCTCAGCAGCAAAACTGACGTCCTGCGGCG
>JALKAD010000229.1:177449-190417 GCA_024500015.1 Ulva compressa | reverse complement strand
TCTGCATCACTGTGCACGCTGCTTCCATCCCGTATCAGCTTGAATACTTCAACAGGGCCACTGTGCTCTTGCCAGTTGCCACCATCACCGCCTGGGTCCGCTGAGCGCATGCATGGGAGCTTGGGGCACCACGCGTCCGGACCACTGCCGGCGTGCAGGCGATGAGCACTCCAAGGCCTCCGCCTACGCCGACTGCTACGCCAACGTCGTCGCTAAGGTGTGGGCGTACGCGCTCGCCAAGTCCGCCGCCGACGCCGGCTGCTGGCCCGGCCAGGACGCGCACGCCTCGGCCGAGATCGTCGCCACCGTCGGCGCACACATCGATAAGAGCGCCTTCTGCAAAAAGAACGTCTACGAGTACGGCACACACGGTGGCGCCGACGCCAGCACCGGCTACTCCGACGCTCTCGCCGCCGATGTGCTCTCCCACCTCCTGCCTCCACGGCTGCATGCCTGCCACCGTCGTTCACACGAGTGCATCTGTCTCCAAGCGCCGTCCCAAACTGCACACGTGCTGCTCTGGCAGCCCACGTACCCGCCCTGAGCACCTTGACTGCCACTTGTGCCACCACTGGCATCTGCCCTGGGGTCCAACGTTCGTGAGAGTATGCGGCGCTGCACAGTGCGTCGGCCCGTCTGCCTGAGTCGGGGCACCACATCACTGTTGCTGCGTGTGTGCAGATCCCAATTACTCCCCTCCAGCACTAAGTCGTGTGTCAAGGCTGCAAGGGGCAGAATGCTGGCTCGGCGATGGTCGAGTTTCGAGCGTTTTTGCACGATGGCGTGTATACTTTCCCATGGATTCATTTGTCGAGATGAGCTCGATCCCCAGCAGGAGGCTGTGCTGTGTCAATAACGTCAGCAGTGCTGCACCTAATCTGCGATGGCCGGCCTGTCCTGCTGCTAGGATCGTTGATGTACATAGCTCTTGAGGCTGTAACTTTTTCATTGCACACCACGCGAGCAAGCCTGGCCTGCTCGCAACTACCTGCAGCAGTACATGCCTGAACACTGCAGCCTCGATGTCATACCACTCGAGGTAGTCCAGTCCTGCCTCATGGTGGCTTGTGCTGCTTCAGAGACCCTGCACGGCCCGGCGTCCTGCATGCTCACTTTCAACACTGGCTGGGCAATTACATCACATCGCGACTGTTCTGATGGGGTGTGCTGGTGTGCTGCAGCCAATGTTCCTGCCTTCATGGCAACCACGTTTGAAGCCAAAGCGACAGCATCATGCCATTGATATCCCTGCCTACCACAGCTGTCTACCGGTGCAAGTCCTGAGGCAACGGTGCCTGGCGCCACGGCTACACAAATGGTGTGTTACACAGTGATAGATCTAGGACCCAGCAGCGCCGAGGCAACAGACCAATCAACATGCAAACAGACAAACCATCACAAGCCCCAAAGCCACTCTCCATACGAGCAAATGCCGGAACGGACCAGCGCCGGCACAAAAGCAAACATACACACACACACAAACAACGCAGGAAGCGAGCGCAGCACCACGCAGTATCACACAATCCATGCGCACGCCAAACACAGTCAGCATGCACCGGGCCCACCGGCGGGCGCCGATTCGACCCCAGCAGTCTAGACAGCCGCGCGCTACAGCCGCCTCCGAGGCCGCGAGGCACCAGTCCCAGGGGCCGCAGCCGCAGCCAGCCCCGCGGTACGAGCCGTGTCCGGGAAGGGGCTGAGGAGAAGTGGCGGGGGTGCGCGGGGAGGAGGGAAGAGGGAAGAGGGAGGAGGAGGGACGGGGGGGGGGGGGGGGGGGGGGGGGAGAGGATGCCGGCAGGGCGCGATGGGCACAAATGGTGTGCATCGTACTGTTGTGATAATTGTGCGATGGGCACAACATTACTGATGTCACGTGCTGGGGCCCAGCAGCCGAGCCGTAGGTCCCGCACAGGCTTCTGGTCAACCTCAAGCGCCACGCCTCCACGATCCTTTGGCTGCTTTCCCAGACACCGCAGTGCCCCTGCGCCACATCCTTGCAACGGGAGCAGCATATGGCCCGTGTATCCTGCCCGTGTGCATGCCTGTCCGGGTGTTCGCCTCTGGTTCAGTACAGTGAAGCACACAGGGGCCACGCCAGTGTTATAGTTCTATAGATGCAGCATGGCAGAGTGACATGAACGCCTGAGTAGCGGGGGGTGCAACTGGCTGGTGCCAAGGGCTGCATGTTGACAGCGACAGCGTGGAACCTAAACATGGGTTAATCGCTGCGCTCGGGTAGCTGCTCGTGTATCCTCAATGCAGACTGCATACACGGTCGCGCCCGTTGAGCCACGTTTGCTCATATGGGCCCGGCTGCCTAGGGGCGTGCATGACAATCAGCAATCCATTTTTCCATATATGTTTCATTGGAAGGTTAACCTTCCACTCGCATTCAATGGAGCGTGACAGCAGTGCAATCCGTAAGGCACTCCCAGTGCGATCTGCTGACTGACACGCGCTACCGCTAGCTACACCTGCCCACATGCATGTGCCGCAAGATGCAGCTAGCCTGTGCCAGGCAACATCAGCCAGCTGTTGGTGGATATGCGTAGCTGCAGCTCATCATGATCAGAGGGAGCCGCATGCACGGATGTGGTACATGTACACTGAGATAGCTCAAAATCCCAGCAACGCCGAGTGACGGAAGCAGGTAACAAGAAAAACAACACGAGCAGCATGCTGGTGCGCACAGCCGGCCTACATCATGATGCTGTCACGAACCGCAGAAACAATGCACAAGGAATACCAGCGGCAGCGCAAAGACACAGTATCCTGACATAGCGCAACAAATTGAGTCCACACGCATGCCCCTGGTGTTGGGTGCGGAGTGTACTGCGGAGCATGGTCGGCGCGAAGTCGGCGGAGCCGGCCGCGGCAGCCAGCATGACAACGGCCATGCATGCATATGGCCTGACGCCACCCTATAGTGCACTAGTACTGTACCAACTGCCACAGCCGTGCGCGACAGCTGAGGCCATGGCCATGGCCCCGGACCTCATTTTGCCTGAGTCGCTGGCGATGATATTAATGCGGCGGCCAAGTTTAAGGTCGACGGCCGGGCGTGACTGGAGATGGGTTGGGCCCAGCGTGGGAGGGGAGGGGGGTGGGGTGGGTGGTGTCGGTCAGGCCACGTGGCCGTGCCCGTTGCTCAACGACACGCGGGGGGCTACGGGCTGCTGACAATAAAGAAATTAAATAAAAAAGGTCGGGAATCGCGCCACACCCAAACGGGCATCGGCCATATATGCGCGATGGCTCGTCAGCGCCGGTCGGCCGTCAGTGGCGACAGCCAGGCCCGGCAGGAGCGCCCTCCCGGCTAGTCGACTGGCCATGCATAGGCGCCAGGCTGGCCATGCCACGATTGCCCGGGGAACTCCAAGGCTACCCAATGGATGGATGCAGTGAATGTGGCAACTTGAAGGCCTTGCAAGGCTGGCACACTCTGGCATGCGCAGACGGCATGCGCATCAGGTGCACGCGCACTCAGGCTGTCAAAATGGCGGATCAGTCTTGCAAACGCCGGGCATGCTAACTCACCCAGAGTTTCACTGGGAGAGTTAATTGACTAGTGCATGCGCATCAGGTGCACACCATGGTCATCAACTTCGTGTCGTATGCATGCGGAAATTCAATTTCAATTTGTGCATGAACTTGCAATCATGGAATTCAATCAAAGTGTGATTCATGACAGGCAAGCTAAAATTTGATTACTTCGCGGCTTTCGCGCTTGAACACCATGCAAAGCGGCCCGCATAGGGATTCCTCAAGCCTTGTACGTGTGGACCCGTGCATGCCAGCATGCTGCAGCATGTCCGCATGCATGCTATCATGCATGCGTACGTTTGCCCATGGGATCGATGCATCGCGACGTCGAGGTGCTGCGCAATCATGATCAGCTCTGCGACGGTAAATGCAGACACTCTGTGCTTGCGCTCATGCTACCTGTAGTGGGAATGGTCATGCATACATGGGCCGCAGGCCTGCTCGAGCGTGCAGCTATAGTGCGAGCAGAATATGTACAGGCGAGCCCTACTAGTAGGATGCATTGATCATGAGCAATGTGCTGCAATTTTTGCTGCAAATTTAAACTTAAGTTGCCTGCAACAGATACCATGTTTCACATCAAGTTTCAAAACAGAATGTGGACGTGCGTACCTAAGTTCATGACATCAGCCCTCCTGCCATAGCTGGCTGGCCAGCTGGCGCGTGTCCGCGGCCGCTTCATGATATCAGGACCTGCGCACGAGCTCGAGTGGACATGCTTGCAGCCATGTAAGCGAACACGTGCGTGCACGTGGGAGCACGTGCGTGCTTCAGCGTGCATGTGCGTGCATCTGTTTGCACGGCCTGCATGGTCTGTCTGAGGCATGGGCCGCTCTCACTTGTGTAGAAAGGTGGGCTCGAAGAGCTGAAGCAAGGGCATGGCGAGCTGTGCAGGCCAGGCTTGAGCCCTCGAGCGCGAATGCGACGCGGGGTGTACACTCCTATAAATGCGCGTGCCACAGTGCACGTGTCGAGAGTGTTCAGTCACAGCTGCTCATGAGCACGACAAACCCCACTCGATCACAGGTACCCCGAGTCCTGAGTCGTAACATCTCGCAATCCAAGCCACACCACACCTGGTGAATACCCTGCAAGGCTCGAGATCTCTGCAAGACCACGGCCATGTTCCTGAGGTGTGGCCAGTACTCATGAGCTTTGTAGGCAGCTCAAGACTGCAGCTTGCCACACTGAACTGTTGCAAACACATGTTCACCATCTTCGTGCATCACACCAGGCGGCAACTTCGCACATCACAGTGCAACACGTGTACATGCACTGTGTCAAGCTCAGACCTCTACAAGTAGATCTGCTGCATGATATGTTGAATCATCATGTGTTACACGGAGATCCCGGCAGCGAGGGCAACAGCAGGAAATCAGACAGCCAAAACCCCCCCGAAAGCAGACAACAACAACAAGCAGCAACTGGCTCGGGCGAAAAGCCACAACGATCCAACACAGCCGACACAACCACACCCACGCATCCACACACACGCACACTCCCGCACGTGTACCCCACCACCACGACCCCTCGCCACAGCCTCACACAGCAACCACCCGCCACACGAATCATCATGTGTATGATACACAGGGTACACAGCTCTGATCAGAGCCTGATCGATCAGGCTTAGAGAGCTCACGCGTGGCAGGCACTCTCCTGAAACCAATGCTGAACATGATATGTGCACATGCTATCTTCTTCGGTGACTATGGAGTGGGGGAGACAATAGCTGCAGCCAGAGTCGTATCATGTTTATGATTATTAGAATCAAATTTACTACATCGTTGGCTTTGTATGCTTATGAGAGCCCTCACCTCTCTCGAGATCGCATGGCACATCCAAGCCACAATTACATTGAGCATGCATGCCTTACATGCAAGTGACGCAGCAGCCTTGCCCATCTATACATGATCCGGTGTGACAGGGTTGTGTGTGTCGCAGTGTGGTGGCGGCGGCGCTGCTCGCAGCATCTGGCGCGTCTGCACGCTACTCGCGCCGGCCCAGGCCCTCCTACAAGGACGTCAGGTCCAAGATCATCGACACGAACGACGACACAAACGGCTACACGGTCCACGCAGGCACCGGCAACGGCGAAAAGACGACGATCATCGCGCATGTGAGCTGCGAGTCCTCTGCCTGGGCTGACAGCTATTCCAGCTACAAGGACGCCTACGCCTACGCCGGTGCGCCGTTCACCCCCCTGCCGCCCGGCTGCCGCTAGCGCTGCTGACCATGGTGGGGCCTACTAGTAGTACTCTGATACCTAGTGGGCAGTGCGGTGCAGTGAAGCATGCCATCAAGGACACGTGCTACTACGGCTACGACTGGAACTACTGGAAGAAGGCATTCAACTACATGCAGGACTGGGCCCACGCCTACGTCCACGTGCGCCTGACCTGCAGCTGCTCTGTATACCGCACACCGTGCTCAATCTGCATGACGACGCCCCGAGCACTGATTCCCGACTGCCGGGAATGCATGCGGCCCTTCACCCCCTCCCACTGCGGAGTGGCTAGCTATAGTTTCGCACACTCACGATTGCCAGTGCTGTACATGTGCTGTGCATGTGCTGTGCATGTGCTGTGCGGTACATCATGATGTGCTGTGCGGTGACGCAGTGATGCTGAGCCACCAGGGCTGCCAGCGCCCTGATGCATGCTGCTGTCAGGCCTAGGCATGTGCCGCCACCACGGCCGATTGCCAAGCAGTGCATGTGATTCTGGGGTCACATCACAAGCTCATGACGGGCGGTGGGTGAGTGGTGCAGGCGTACGCTGAGTCAGAAGCAGAATGCCATGCATACACCCTCAACGGCGGCAAGGCCTCCGGCTGCTCCTACGGCAAGGCCGACGCGTACGCCTTCACCAGCGCCTACGCTCAGGCGCACGCCTCCGCCACCGCCGAGGCGTTTGCCGACTACTGCAGCTGCGACAACGCCGAGGCCTGGGCGTTTGGTGACGCGGCCATCGTTGAGTGGCTGCTGGCGGAAGCATACGCCGAGGCTGAGAGCTACGCCTGCGCCGAGGGTGAGACAGTCCTGATCCATGACATGCATGCGCTTGGCTGCCCATGCTGCTGAGCTGAACTGCAATTTTCGCAGAAACTCTGTGTTTAAAGGCCAGCCCAGCTGCCTGTGTTGTAGTCTGCCCTCGAAGCCGCCTTGCTGCTCCATAGCCATCGTCCACGGCAGGGCATGCATGCCATTAAGCACTCCTGCATCTATCCAGTGTCCGGACTCGTGCCGGGTGTGCCGTGTGCCCTCAGGGCTGCCAGCATGCAGGCCCGTACGAGCACTCCAAGGCGTCCGCGTACGCCGACTGCTACGCCAACACCGTCGCCAAGGTCTGGGCGTTTGCGCTGGCCAAGTCCGCCGCCGATGCCGGCTGCTGGCCCGGCCAGGACGCGCACGCCTCTGCCGAGATTGTCGCGAGCGTCGGCGCACACGTCAAGCAGCTCGCGTACTGCAAGAAGAACGTCTACGAGTATGGCACCGGCACCGGCGGCGGCGGCGGCGGCGCTCACGGCAGCACCGGCGGCGGCGATGCAGCCTCCGGCCACGTGTGCATCTCCGACCCTAACCCTCTGCAGGCTGTAGCTGTGCCTTCTGCATGCTGTGCCTTCTGCATGCTGTGTCTCCTGCATGCTGGGCCTGCTACATGCTGCGCCCGCTGCACGGTGCACCGCATTACGGCCCACGCTACAGTGCCTGCAAGCCGCGCCCAAGCTAGCTGTACATGCAACATTGCAGTGCGTGGTGTGGCCCAGCCACATCAGCCGCTCTGGTTTCAGTCCACGGTGCACGTTTGGCAGACTCACTTACGTGGAGTCCGCATTGCGCCTGCCCAACGGGCCGGGGCGTAACATGCTCAGTATATCCTTAGCGCACAGCGCACAGCGCACATGACAGAGCTCACGGGGGCTCTCCATCCACTGGCACCATTACAGCCTGCTTTCCTCACTATTTCAGTTCCTGTGCAGATTTCCATCACCCCCAAGCAGCACTAAGCACCGGTCGGGATGCCGACGCATCGACTGAGGAGCTGGCGCCGCCTCCGAGGTCAGCGCGACACACTTGATGTGTACAATTCCTTGTGTTTCCCCCGGGGACTGATTACCTGCTGATAGTAAAGTGGCCCTCAGGACCCACGGCGATGTCCCGTTCGCCAGCCTCCGGCATGGCTCGGCGGCAAGTGTTTTGCGGGTTGCGAGATGTGCCCAGCCACTGAGCTGTGCTGTGCTGTGCTGTGCTGTGTGACCTGCAGTGGTGCTCAGTTTGTGGCGCCGGTCCTTCAAGTTGTACATAGCCTTTGTTCCCAGACTGACGCACATGTAAGTACAGCTCTCTCATCCACCCGCATGGGTCATGTGGAGCACAACCCCACAACCTATGAGTCATAGCCTACCCACATCCTATGAGTCATAGGCTATGACAGGAGGACACTCCCCATGCCCTCCTCACACTCCGGTGCAGCAGATGTGGACTTGTCGCTGCTAGAGTTGCCTTGGCGTAATCAGCTATCACGATACTCAGCTATCGCTACGCTCAGCTGTTGCTTGAGCGAATATATTAATGTAAGTGCAGCCGCCAGCGGTGGTTGCGCGCTTGCACACGCATGCGACGGGAGGGCCACACGGCCTCAGATGCATGGTGGCGTACAGCAGTGCAGGCACGGTGTCAGAAGGAGGGGCACTGATGTTCACAGAGCAGCTGATGCATGCACTGCTGTACGCCACCATCGTCCTCAAACGACCCTGCAACGGCGACCAAGTCCATCATGCTGAGGCAGGCCGCCGAATTCGGCGCCACGGCGCCTGCTGCATGCCGCTGCCGAGACATAGGCGTTCTAACGGCACGCGGTGCTTGGGTGTGCTTGTACGGAGGTGAAATGCTGCACAGGTTGCGTGCATGCGTGAGAACACTTCCATGCTTCAGAGCATACATAGCACACGGCGGCTAGCTGCTCTGGCCTGACAGAGCATGTGGGACTGGCGTGACAGCGTACAGTAGACGCTGCCATGCGTCATGCTGATCAAGCGCAGCATGTTGATGATGGTGTCCAGCCAGATCATGTGGAGTTACGGATATGTGCGGCATGTGCAGCACAGATAGGCGACCAGCTCAACAACTAGGCTCTGGCTCTTCGACGAATGCTGATCAGTACCCTCCCTCACAGCACAGCACAGCACAGCACAGCGCAGGCGGCAAGTGGGTAGCTGTGTTTCTGCTCGTTGTGCGATGCAGGCAACACTGCTCGGTGGTGGTGGCGTCGTGCATGATGGGGCAACGTGGAGAGCAGCATGAAGTGCTGGTGATGATGCATGCACTGAGGTACAGCAGCTTCAGTTCGCAGTAATAGACTCGGGACACAAGCGGTGCGGTTGTTCACGTCACTGTCAGGCAGCGACAATGAGCGGCATGTCTAGATGCCGCGACAGGCCAAGCAAGCGCAGTCCTCAAGCAGGAGAAAATTAGTGGCTTAAAGGATCGGGTCACGCAGCACTGCAAGTTTGGATCATCGCATGGCTCGGGATTGGACTGTTGCATCATCAGGCTGAGCAGGAATGATCATGATTAGGTTACATCAGCCTCAAAATCTATGTACATGGAGGCGCCCTCCTGGCTGTCGAGCATGTACATCTCCCATCAGGCGTGCCACTACTGAAGTTATTTATCACAACAGTACAGCAGCGCAGCCTGACAAAAAAGCCTCAGTTATCCACACACAGCCTCAGGGTCCTAGATCTATCAATGTGTAACACACAGCCTCTCAAATACATGTTGCAATCAATGCCATACGGTATGAAACAAAGGACATACACATGCCACCATGTGCCGCAGCTCTCGTCTCAAGGTAGAGCCTCCTTGCACATCGTTCCGTAAAGCCGCCGGCAACCGAGTGCTCAGTGCTTGGGGGTGAAGTCGATCTGCACACCAACAGTTCCTCAAGAGCTGCACAACGGGTCCCTCCACCAGTGTTGTGGAATGGAACTGAACAATGCTGGTTGAGCAACCCAAAGCAATCAGACACCGGAAATGAGGCACAGAGCGACAGGGAGGATGCGCGCAGCTGTTGCAGCTCAAGAAGTGCGGCTCGTGGCGGCCGCCGAGGGGGCTGCACATGCAGGTGGCTATAAGGGGAACAGGGCGGCTGAAGAGGGGAGGCGCACGAAGCCAGTGCCGGCAAAGCTGTCGCCAATGCTGGCGTCGGCGGTGCCGACCTCCGATGTAGAGATCTTGCAGAACTCTGTCTGCTTGATCTTGGCGCCGACCTCGGCGATGACGGTAGCTGTGGCGTGGGCGTCCTTGTCGCCCCAGCACTGTGCCTCTGCGGTGGCCTCTGCCAGGGCAAACGCCCAGACCTTGGCGATGATGCTGGCATAGCAGTCCGCGTAGGCGGTAGCCGCAGAGTACTCGTTGTCTGCACGCACACCCTCATGGCCACAATGCACTTGCAGCACTGTGTTGGAACTGAGATACCCTCACGGCCGGGGCCAAAACGAGCAGTTTTGGAGCACGCTTTGTGTTACTGTCCACTTGGGTAGAATGTTGGTTGCAAGCAGCCGTCTGCTGTTGGGCCTTTGCCAATGATCGCTTACTGTCAGATAACACGCAAAATGGCGCAGAGTACCAGATCCAAGCTGCACATATCACAGGCGTGGTGGGGAGAGAAAGGCGCACTCTTGGAGCAGGCAACGCTCTCGGCCTCTGCGAATGCTTTAGCGATCAGGACGAGGATGAGGTCCGCATCAGCAAAGGCCCAGGCAGCGGCGTTGTTGCAGCTGCAGTAGTCAGCAAACGCCTCAGCGGTGGCGGAGGCGTGGGCCGCGGCAAAGGCCGTGGAAAAGGCGTAAGCGTCCGCCTTGGCGTAGGCGCAGCCCTTGGTGCTGCCGCCGTTGCTCTGCGAGTGGCAGACCGCCTCCGTCTCTGCAAATGCCTGCATGCACGCGCACGACCCTGCCGACAGGATTCATACGATTCGGGCTGCAACCGGTGAGCACAGTGCTGTGGGACCGTGCGGAGGCATCACACAGGCACATGCGTAGCTGTGGAGAACAGAGCACGAGCCATTCCAAGATGGCGCAGTGTGTATACGTCACTTCAGCTAGCCCAGCAATGGCACAGGACTGGCAGACAAGCAGCCGTGAGGGGGGCGCACGTGGGCGTATGCCTTGGCCCAGTCCTCCATGTACTTGTAGGAGTCATACCAGTAGCTGTAGTCGTAGCCATAGTAGCAGGTATCCTTGACAGCGTTCTTCACTGCAAATGGCACCCACGTTGACAGCCTGATCGATTGCACAGACGCAGTCCATTGCTGCGTGCACATCACAATGTGGAGCAGGGCTGGGTGCCATGTGGCAATACATCGCATGCGACAAGTATCAGCTTGGCCACATGGATCAGTGGCAGTTGTGCATGAGCAGCCATTGTGTGCAGAAATACTGAGAGGACAGGCAGAGGGAATGGGCGTTCCATCGCACCTGCGTAGGCATATGCGTCGGTGCTGTAGCTGTACGAGTCAGCCCACGCCGTAGCTGTGCATTTGGTCTGCGCAATGATGGTGGTGTGGACGCCGTTGTTGGGACCCGTGATGACGCCACTGGTGCTGCCCTGGTCAGGGTCGATGCCTGCGACGATCTTTTTGAAGCTGCTGGGAGCGGCAAAGGCGGTCGATGCGGAGAGCAGGGTCGTGGCAAGAAGGCTGCAGCACAGGCAGCTGTCACACCGCTGGGTTATTCTGACCATGAACAGATGCTTGCCTCTGGGCCATGGCGGTCACGTAGCGATAGGCGGTTGGCAGATAATGCCACTCTTGTGGGACAAGATGTGCATGCTCGTTCAGTGCAAGCCATGGGTGTCTTGTGCGAAGACTGATGGCCACGTGCAACCAAACAGCAACAAGCAAGCAGAGCTATCCTCCACGAGATTTGTAGCAGAGGGTCACAACAGCAAGCACAGGAATTCAGTGGCCACCAAGCTGGGAGCGTTTGTGGCTTGGGAAATGCGGGCTGTCGCACCCAAACATCATCTTGAAGTGAGAGTGTGTGCTGCTGAACAGAAAGTGCTGGTTGTGTAGAGGCCGGCCGAGTGTAGAGAGCAAGTCAGGAGGCTGGGTTGCAGAGAACCGATGTCATGGCTATTCCAGCAGCCCAGTCTGCTTATATAGGCTCCAGGAGGCATAGGCCTGCCATGGCATGTTGGATTCATGTGCTCTTCCTCTGAGCTGGTCAAGGCCTGTGCACTCTAGCTTCCCTGCCCGCCTGGAGGCAGGAGTGGGAGGCGCTGATGGGGCAGTGTGCATCCCCCTGCATCCCACCATGGCCAGCTTGCAACACAGTTGCGGATCATTGACTGCGTTCCAGGTCCAAGAAAACGGCACTTGAATCTACAAGATTTCCTTGCTTGTTGTGACAATGGTTTAGCTGTCCAAGGGTGCAAGTGCTGCAGGACTGGACTGCCTGTTAGCCGGGGGTTACTAGTACTGTTCCGAGACTGTGAATCCGCCGTTCGCAATTTCGAAACAGACCACAGCAAGTATGGCAATAATTATCGATAGGAGGACGTGGCGGCCCGGGCGTGTATACTAAATTCTGTGGGCTGCCGAGCTGTGGTATGATGATGCAGCGGAGGCCACCTGTGAACGTAGGCAATGAAGGCCGGTGACGCCCTTCACCTAATGCTAGAAGCTGTGTCGCGACACATTTCGTCAACAAAAACGTGAATTGTCGCAGAACAAGGGGGGGTCGGCCTTGAACGTCCACGACGTCGGTTGTGGTCGTTTGCGCACCCGGAGCGCCGTGAGGCCGCAGCTAACATGGTGCCGCGCGGCGGCAAAGCAAGTGACATCTCAGGGGTTGGAGAACCGCATACTTGAATGTTAAAAATCAAGCTCCTAACGTGTAAACTTGAAATGTGTGGAGGTATCGATGCGCATATTTATCTGCATGAATCTACAGAACCTCCCGGGCCGCGCGGTCCATTCTATTCGACGGCTCATCATCTGGCTCATCTGGCGAGCTGTTGCACAGATGACTTTGCCAAGCTCGATGCAAATCCATGCGCGCAACCGCGCTGGACGATGTCTACATATTGTTTATTCATTTAGTGTGCTGGCATATACACTGGCAAACAACCAATGCTTCGCCGATCTGGACTGCAGCCGTCCTACAGCTGTATACAGCTGCAATGCAGGTGGTGGGATCCGGATCAGCTGAGCAAACTTGCTGCTTCCTGGGCGCGCTCTCTTCTTAGGCCGTGTTTAGTGGGACTGCCGCGCGGGTACTGTCTGACCCTCGGAACGTACCGATTTGTACAATGGGAGCGTGCTGCTAACCCTGCATATCGGGATGCGCCTCGCGATGGCCATGTAGCATGCGCAAGGTCGCTGTCTGCAGCGCCAGTTGTTCTGTGGTGCATTGCATGCTCC
>JALKAD010000229.1:151923-171234 GCA_024500015.1 Ulva compressa | reverse complement strand
TCGCCACCACCGGCAGTCAGGAACCACATAGTCAGGCTAGACAGCGCAGCCAACTTGCCTTCACGGCGGTGCACTGCCACTGCCTTCATGACATCCGGATCGAATGATGAAACATACAGCTGGCGATCGCCAGCAGACTGCTCCAACACACTGACTATGGGTTCAACCACTCGGTCAACCTCCTCGCGCGGGGTCTCTGCAAGGGCTCCGGACGTGGCCATTTTCACCTCGACATTGACACCCACACTCTGCACAAGCGTAGCTTAAGTTTTTGGACAGCTGATGAAGCTGATATTAAATGCAGTGAGGGCAAGGCTTAGGGCTTGGAAGGGATGTTCGGCACATGGAAGAGAGGCTCACCTGGGGAAGCTGTTGCAGGACATCCACAAGTTCTGGCATAGAATCTTCTTGTTCACAGAGCCAGATGTTGTCATGTGGCTGAAGTTCCTGTGTCTCGACACACTTGGAGCGCCTCAAGAGTTGTCCCAGGGACTTGAACTGTGCAAGGGTCATCTCGGAGATAAGTGTGCGTTTGGGGGCCACCAAGGAGCCATGCACCACATAGTCATCATGGAATATTACTGGAACACCATCTGATGTCACCTGCACATACACAAGCTTTCATTCCAGTGCAGCATGCAGGTGTCAGCAGAGAGCATTTTCATGAGGGTGTCTCAGGCGCATATGCCGGAGGGCGTGCGAGTGGGAGCCGTGTCAGGAATATGCGTGGCGCTGTTCTCGGGGCCAGGCGTGCAGGCACGTGGTGGAGTCGGAATATTTGGTGTGTAGCGGGCACTGACAGTCCGCCGAAACCAGGCGTGCGACAGGAAAGTCCACACGTCCCAGCTATTGCCTACTAGCAAATTTGCAGCTCTCCAGATTTTAGCGATGCGCGTAACCCATGCAGAGATCTATGCCATATTACGTCTGCCTTACGTGGCTTAGTGGGTCACGTGCGACCAGTGACTTGGCGCCACGACAGACACCAGCCACCGCTGGCCAGTCACAAGGCACAATGACGTGTAGAGCAGCAGAATGGATTAAAGCAGATACAAACATGCCCAAATGATACGTTTGCAGCCAGCGCGGACGAGTTTGAAGGACTCAATTTGGCATACCATAGCGAGATACACAGTGACGCTAGTGCAGAGCGCGCCGTGCTCATCTTCAACGGCTCCGCACCTGAACATCTAGCTCCACAAAGTCCGCACCAGACGCAGCAGCATGCGTGAACGACTTCAAGCTGTTCTCTCTGATACCATTGCATGGCGCTCTGCCTGCTCTGAAAGCTGCCAAGCTGAACATATTCTCACCCCCCCTGCATCACAGCGCACAGGTGCCTCCATGGCTAATCTCAGCAGCATCAGGCATTCCATGCACTCCAAATTTCTATATCGATAGCCTCGTGCCGTGACGCGCACCCTCGATGACCACCGATCAGAAACGACATCATGAATGATGGTTGGCAGTGGTTGGACCAGCCGCTCTCAGACTACGTTTGACACCATAGTGACTCATATCGTAAGGCATGATATCTGCATGCAAGCCCGTTGTGATGCAGCCAGTTGCGAAGCAGAATTGTCACACTTGATGGACTGAGCCTCCGGCCGCACCGAGAGGTGTACATGCACGTCATGGCATGTATAAGAAAGCTGACATATACACGTCCTTCTAGGCGTGAATTAACCAGCGTTAGGTGATCCCGACTCGGGTTGTGCATCTGCCATGCTGTCAAGTGCATGGCCTGCGAATATTCGAAGGAATCTGATACCAGGTGCGACGCACCGGTGTGTCCCACTGTGCAGCTGTGGTAGATCAAGGCCCCAGCAGCGCTGAGGGAAAAAAGCAGGGAACCAAAACAAACAACCACAAGCAGCACGGTCACACGCACCGGTGTGTTATGTGGTCTATTCGACATGTGGTCTAGTCGACGTACGTAGAAATTTGCGATGCCATCGAAGTCCTGCGCACGGTGCACAGAAACCGGATGACCGTCGATGTCGCCGGCGACTGTTGTTCCTATTCAAAAACAATGAGTTTATTCCATGTTCATATCATGAAGCACAACAGACCACGGCGCTGCCTGTTTCAATTTTCACACCTCCTCATGGGGAGGCCTGGGACAAAACATTAATATTACCATCAGTCTTGCTGACAACTTTCATTTCTGCTAGTAGCAAGATCGACGGCAAGTCATGTCGATTAGCATTGCAATCTTGGAAACACGTTCACAAGAATCTTGTGATGCATGCGTAGACAACGGAGTTCGATGGCCATCGATGGTCGGCAGGAGACTGCAGCTGGAAAAATGCGCGTAGACTGCCGGTAGACCTGTTCATGCCCCCCTCCGGATCAATGGCCCACGCATGATCATGACCCCGCCCTCAGATTCGCAGCAGTCATTGGAACCCGCGTTCGAACTTGAATGAATCATCCGATGATAAACAACGAAGTGGTGTGCAGACCTGGTAGACATGTGCACACGCGTATTACCGTCATAATTACAAACCTCCGCCGAAATTTCTCTGCGGAGCAGACAAAGGAATTTTTTTTTGAGCCGCCAATTGACCTGTACCGGGACGAACCACACGAATTTATCTGGGAACTCGCCGCCGACGCACGAAGAGTCCGGACGTGACCGCGCTAAGACAATAATTGTGTGTGCCGCCGAACTCAGATGCATTGGGGCAGCCCGCGCGCAATTTGATCACGTGCGCCGGCCCATGACGGCGAAAACGCGTGCCACGAAGCTTCTCGAAGCTGACCACAACCCCACATTCAGTGAAGATATCCGAAAATCCAGCCCATATTCCGGCCGCGGCTTGGACAAATCTGTGAAATTCCACGACACCCGCCGCCACAAGTGCTCTAGACAGCGGACAATCGTCACGGTAGAATCACACGTGTGTATTATCGGACCGGACGAGGTTGCCAGGTGCCACCAGTTGCGCCGACACGACCTAAGTGGATGCTGGACGCGAGGTAATTGTTTTGATGCTGTATCGCCGAAGGCGAAGCTCCAGACGCTGGACAAACGTGTTTTTAGGGCCGAATGAAGCACGGTCCGGACGGGACGTCGGCGGAGGTTTGTAATTATGACGGTACTGTGGGTTTTTTCCACATTCGGAGTTAGAGGCTGCGGCTGCGGCTGCGGCCCCTTGGGACTGGTGCCTCGCGGCCTCGGCGGTGGCTGTAGCGCGCGGCTGCGCGCCCGTCTAGACTGCTGGGGTCGAATCGGCGCCCGCCGGTGGGCCCGGTGCATGCTGACTGTGTTTGGCGTGCGCGTGGAAATTGTGGTACTGCGTAGTGCTGCGCTCGCTTCCTGCGTTGTTTGTGTGTGTATGTATGATTACATCGCCGTATCCATGAGAACATTGACACCTCCGACAAGCGGGACCGTGTGTGGTTACAGAGTCGGTATGCGCTAGTCATGCCAGTGGCACATCCGACGCACTACCTCACAACTCAGCAACCGGGCGGATTCTGCCCGCCACGGCTGCCCTTCCAGACACACCAGTCATGATCTGCAAGCCCATTCTGAACAACAGCGCGTTGCCTCTACACAAACCTACACTCAGTTCTCTTTTCACATTGGTGATGTACTGCGCCCGATCCTGTATACCACACTCGACAGCAATATCAGCGAGATACTTCAGATGCGACAGTGCACCCTTGCTCAACCTGCCGAATGTCTCATGCGACAACGCAACAAAATCGTACGCATGCGGATTATAGCGACGATAAGCAGCTGCCTTGTGCTTATCGCGCACCGCCGCCGCAGCGCCATCCCCACGGGCTGCCGCTCTGCGATACGTCTGCGCCACAGGGTCAATCACAGACACATCCGCAATGCGGAGTTCGCCGCTGGGCGGAACACACAAGATATCCCCGATTTTGTCCGCCTCCGGCACCACACCTGAGGCCGGCTCGGCATCATCTAGCTCCTCTGCCTGTGCATCTGCCCCGCGCTGCGGCTGACCCTGCCCCTCCTGGCCTGAATCCCTGTGATCAGCACCCTCCGTTGCATCGTTGCCCACATCTGTGTCCCTGCCCGCAGCGTCTCGCCCAGCCACTTCACCCATCCCGCCCACGTCGTCGGCCCTGCCTGGATCCCGCCTCCCGCCATTCGCCCCATCCCCACGCCGAGCAATGCTGCTCTGCGCGTGCGTATCAGTCGCGGCGAGTTCCTGTGCATGCTGCGTCAGAAAACAACGAGTGTTGGGGACCTTAGTGCTGGAAACGCTCGCCCGCGACCCCGCCCCGCGCCATCTCTCCTGGAGAATATTGTGGCGCACGGTACGGATTCCGGACAGCGATTTGCACGTCATTGCATGGTCGAGGTCGTCAGGCAGGATGAACTGTCCGCATTTGCATGTGACTCCCCGTGCATTCACATGCATGGGGGAAATCCCACATCGGTGGCGGAGAGAAAATGCGAAGTCGACGTTGGACAGCTGCAGAGACGGCGCAACAGGCAGGGTGTCAAGCCAGATCGCCGACTCACGGCATGCGCAACTGCGCAAGCGCGCCGCAGCCCGCTCACCAACAGCTGTGGTGAGGTCATTGGCAGCGAGCAGTGCGTCATACCGTCGCTGGGCGATGGCGTGGGTGACTGTCGGCTGGATGGTGGGCAGCACGATCGCAATCGTGCCACCGGTGGGGTCGAGCGCTCTGTCGGGCTCAGGCCAGAGCCGGAGGCTGTCGTGCAGCTGCTGCCACAGCTGCGAGAGCCTTGCACCGCTTGGGCCGCTGAACGGCCGGAAGCATGGGGGGCCATCCTCCCTGAATGTCACCTCACACAGGGCCGCCGCCGCGATGTAGGCGGCAGTGCCGACCTCCGGTGCCGTCCTCCGGGACCGTGTGTGTGTGTGTGTGTGTGTGTGTGTGTGTGTTGGGCTTTTGTGCCGGCGCTGGTCCGTTCTGGCATTTGCTCGTACGGAGAGTGGCCTTGGGGCTTGTGATGGTTTGTCTGTTTGCATGTTGACTGGTCTGTTGCCTCGGCGCTGCTGGGTCCTGGATCTATCACACTGCGTAACACATTCGGAGTTAGAGAGCATGCCAAAACCACGTACACAGTCCAGGAAGTGGCTGCCATTTCGCACGCCTGCCAGCCACAACTGGCAGCCAAAACGGATGCCTGGCTGATGCGAAAGGCGTTGTTATAACATGTTACTGGTTCCACTGTGGTTGGTCTTGGCTGCTGCCCAAACGGACTCCTGAAAACGCTTGATTTTTCACACTCGCATGAAATGCTGATGCAACGGAAACGCATGCAAACCACCCGCAACCTGTCAAACTACAACCTGCACACCTCCCCAGGCCATCATTTTCGGAGGTGGCCAGTCCCTCTGCCCTGCCAGTGGCCACCCTCCATAGTGCTGAGTGGGCTTTTTCGCAATGCATCCAGCCCGATTGCAGCTTCAAATCCCCATTCTCTCAAATTTCGCGGTTGCTGAAGCGTTTGTGTTCGGCCAAGTCATCGGCTTGTTGTTTCAACTTCAGCAATAACATGCAAATGGTCGTGTTTGAGCGTTTGATCGCCATTCACGAGTTCATTGTATGGCTATCTGCTGCCCGCTGTTGCAACGCGTGGCATGACGCATGGCAACGCTGGCTCGCACCGCTGCGCGCTGCGCAACCCCTATTGTGGCGCAAACCCACCGATTACCGCACCGGCATCTTCGAGCTTGACTGCGCAAGCGCTGGCGATGAGACCACGTGGTCAGCGGAGGCCGCATCAATTCTTTATCCGCCTCACAAGCCACAACAAGCCCCCCGCCCGCCGCACCACGCGAGGCAGCAGTACTTAGCATGCGGAGTTGGGGGCCGGACTGGCGGGCATCTGCCCAGATCTGTTTGCCTCGGCACGCCCGGGGTGAACAGTGCACATTTTGGCGGATGAACAGTTGATGCATAAAGTCTATACCAACTTGAACATTACCAACGCAAGCTACAACACAGCCAAACCAGCACAGAACTAGCAGCCCAACGTACGTAGCTGTTTCCTTGCACATACGAGATAATCCGCGCGCGCATCCCTTACCGCCATTACCGCCCTCGCGCTCACACGCCGGCTGGCCACTGGGCCGTCCCCCCCCAACCCGCCCGCACACCGGCAGCTGCGCCCAGCCGGCGCGCCGTCCTCCCGCACATCTCCCGCACCGACATCAGTGCCGGCCCACACAGCTTCTCACACATCATGATGCGCGACCTGACAGAGGAGGACCTCATTGCCGATGCCCCGGCTGCTCCTGCACCAGATTCGGCTGAGCCGCCGTCGCTTGTAGCCCCCAGCCGGGATGTGCGCATGCCACAGACTGTGCCCCACAAGAGCAGCGCCGGCTGGGCCGACATGGCCTTCCACACACTGGAGCCTGTCGCCGAAGCGTCTTAACGCGGTCACTGCCCGAGCGCTGAGGTGGAAAGCCATGCCTGCTCTTGCTGCCCAGCCAAAACCCTCACAACACCAAGCAGAGGGTGCGCCAGGCGGTTCAATGCCCGTGTACATGAGATGCGGAAGCGGACCCGGGAACAAATGCTGCTCAACGCCGCCGAGAATTGCGACCCAGGTCGCACGCACACACAAGCTGTGGAGGACGCCGCACTGCAGCGGCATGTATGCAACGGTAACATCGTTCATGCAGAGCACTGCCTGCATCCCTGTCTTTCCTATGGGCGAGGCATCTCTACCATAGCTGTGCGCACGGTACTCCCTCCACCCCCGCCCCGCCCCCCCCTTTACCCGATGCCACCACGCGCAGCGCTGCCCACCCCGCGCGACAGTTGCCCCGCACAAATCTCAGCGGAGTGGTTTGAAACCATCCTGCATAACCTGGCGCGAGGATCAGCAGCTGGCCCCAGCGGATGGACGTACGAGTACATCCGCAGTGCCGGGCTGTACAACAAGCGCACAGGTGAGGCTATGCGATGGTTCGTCAACCTCTTGCTATCAGGCACCATTCCCTCCCCCGACCTTCTGCTGGCCCGCTGCCTGATAGTAATCGCAAAACAGAATGGCGGCGTCCGCCATTCCTCTCACTATTGGTAATGCGTTCATGCGCCTTGCCGGCACTTGCGCTGGCATGCGTCCCTGAAGCGCCGGGGCTACTTGCCACTCACCGGATCGGCGTCAGCGACCATAGATGTGCAGAGATCCCCAGCCACGCGCTGGCTCCAGACTTCTTTGAAGAGAACTCAGTCACTGTGCTCGGCCTTGAGCATGCAATCAATCTGATCCATCGAGACGCCATCGTCACTGAGGCTGACGGGCAGCTCCCTGCCCTGCCCACGTTTGCCCACGTGGCGTACAGCGCATGTTTGCACCAGCAAGGTGGCTCCAACGCAGGTACATGGAGCTATACCTGTGTAAAGCAGGGCGCCCCGGTTGGCTCGCTCTACTTCGTCATTGCATTCCGGCCAACTCTGCTCGCAGCTGATCACAGGACAAAGCCCCGAAAACTCTGGTGATCGCGTGCCACGATGCCCTAACAGTGCAGGGCACAGCGGAGCAGGTGATCCCCAGGCAGGTTGTGCAGTCCTGCCACTGTTGCAACAAGCAGAAGACGCTCGTGCACTGCACCAACCCTGCCAACGCCAGGCTGCAAGTCTGGGCGCGACAGCCGCCACCGACGGCATGCTTGCCTACGGGGCACCGCTGGGCAGCCCCGAGTTTGTGGCCGACCTTGTGCACCGTAGATGCGACCGCATAGCCGCCTTGATGCAGATGCTGACAGGTGCTCCGCTGGCAGCCCAGACACAGTGGCTGGTCCTCTTCCAGTTTCTATCTGCAGCACTGCGAACCTCACCTGTTGCGCACCATGGACAGGCGCCACCTCACACAGACTCTCACACACGTTGAGGAGGCCACCCCCGGAGCACAACGTGCCGCATCATCGGTGTGGACAGGCTCACCGACTTGCAACGCCAGCAACGCCAGGCTCTGCTCCCTCACAGGCATGGCGGCTTGGGTCTGCGAGACTGAAGGGCCGACTTTGCTGATGCAGCACGCCTCGCATCGGCAGCAGTGGCCCATGCGGTGCTGACAGACGGCATTGATGTTGGCAAGCCCTTCCGCAGACCCGCTGCCGTCCAGCACCAGGCCCGCCTCGTGCAAGTGCGAGCAGCGTTGCCAGACATGCAGGCAGTCTCCAACAGCCCGTTCCCTGCGTCGGCCATGGGCGCGAAGCTGCGCATGATGTAGTTTCAGCGAGCGGGCGGCCGCGCGGAGGCAGATGCGCACTGGCCTGCCTTGCGCCACTCTTTGCACACCCTGTGGAAGGGTCGCGACGCCCAGTCGGCGGATACGGCGTGCAATACGCTGACTCGCCTCAGCGTTCCTAACGTGGGGTCCTGGCCTCGCGCCCGGCCTCACTGACCATGAATTCCAGGTCGGTGAGCGGATGCGGCTGAGCGAGCCACTCCTGCTCACCCTCGACTCCGACGTGAACTGCCCCTGCGATATGCCTCCTGAGCCCGTGCCCTGTGGCCATTCCAGCAAGGCGGCACGGTCATCGCAATCGACATGGCCCTCCTTGCGGCAACCGAGCCGGCTGAGCGGCCCGGCGTGGGTACCACGCAGCCGAAGCCTGTGGCCACGCCCCCGCGAACACTGTTGTCCCCCTGGGGCGACGGCGCCAGCGGTCCCCCGGCAGCTCCAGCCCAGGCAGGCTCTTTCCCCTCCATCCCCACAGCACCATTGCCGGACCCGCCTCAACTCCCGCACGCCACCCAGGCTTCGGACGTGCCCCACACCCCAAATCGCATCCAAGCCCCGGCCTCCCCGTCTCCTGCCTCCTCCATTGCCCCTGGGACAGACCCAGGGCCGACCACCACCCCACCTTCGCGTGGCCTGCGTACGAAGGCACATGACGATGTTGTGCTGACTCACCCCACATTGCAGCCACCCCGCAAAGGCCAGATGCCCCTCGCTCGCGGGGCGGGCGTACACCAGGGCAGGCCTGCACCGCCGCTGGGTCTCCAGGAACCGCCGCGGGGCCTCCCATCGCCCACGGCGGACGCTGCCGCGCCCCTGGCTCTCGACGGCCTCCTGCCAGGCCTGGCTGTCCCCACTGACAACCGGCTAGCGCTGGCGAGCTACAACTGCCACCCATAGCCTCACCGCGCTCTCTGTCCGGCGTTGCGGCCCGAGCCCCCCCCTCCCCCGCGTTTCCTTGCAGTCTTTACTTGCATTGGCACAGCCAAAGGCCTCCGGCTTCAGGCCCACATGTTCAATTGCTGGACAGCGATGATACCTGTATGTGCTGCAA
The DNA here is from genome assembly GCA_024500015.1 of Ulva compressa. Classification (NCBI taxonomy): domain Eukaryota; kingdom Viridiplantae; phylum Chlorophyta; class Ulvophyceae; order Ulvales; family Ulvaceae; genus Ulva; species Ulva compressa. Next base: position 161,968 of record JALKAD010000229.1, on the reverse strand, counting down.
CAGCCACCGTTGACCACACTTGCAGTGCATGCTTGACCTTTGAGTTTTTCCCAAGCATGTGGCTGTAGACATGGTGCCCCAGGCCTCACTGGCAGGCGCAGTCTGGGCATGAGGCTAGCAAACGTGAACCAAATGCACATGCCACCCCCAGAACTGCATGTAGCCGCTGCTGGAGGAAAGTCGTGTGACCATGTGAACACACCCACAGGACTCCTCCTCACCTCCTGGCTGAACGGCCACATTGAGAGCATCCTTCTCGAATTATGGTTGATACCCTTTTAGCAGGTACTCCGCCCCATCAACAATACGCTCTTCAATTGTCTGTGCTGCACGCGGGTGCAGCTACACAAACTCAATTTGCAGAATTCAAGGTATCACATGAACTTGGCCGGCTGTCAAGCGTCTGGTGTTTCTGCTTGCGCACGTCACTGCTGAGCTGCCAAAGCAAATCTGGCACAATTCAGCCCCCCGTTCGCCAGGCTGAATACATGCGACATGCAACAGTGGTGGCTGGGCATCATACTGGACCTCAAACCTCCAGGACAGAGGGAACGGGTCTGCCTTGAAGTACAAACAATCACACCTGGGTAAGAGCTCTTCGCAAAAAGGAATTAAAACTGCTGGGTCAGTGTCAACTGTAGTCAGTGGCAGGACTGAAGCAGATAAGGAGCAACGGCATTTCTGTACATCTGTACAGGATGAATAGAGAGAGATTACATCACAATATGTCATGGAAGTGAATTTTCTGGAGCTTGAGCAGCAGCTATGGCTTGACCTGCTGCAGACCTGGAACAGTGCCAATCTCGGGCCGATATGCCATCTCTGGAATGGGTGACGCTGAAAAGCACCAAGAAGGTGAACACGTGCATCAGCATGACATACACGACTATGGCAAGACGAGCGAATCGACTGCCGAACAACACATGCCCAAAAATGTACACCAGCTTGTCTGCAATGGGCATCTGCCGTTGGCGGCCCTCTTTGACCTTGCCCTTGAACTCTGAGAATGGATCCAGCCGCTGTTCGTACTCCTGCAGATACTTCTCTTCCACCTTCTGGCCCGCTTCTGCAGCTGACAGGGTTTGTGCTCGCCTGGAGGACTGCCTGCAGCGCCACCACAGCATCCAGTACAATTACATGCACATAATAACAAGCCGATGCAGGTGCAAGGCCACCAGTGGAGCTGCATGGGGACCCACTGCCCCAGTGCGTGCACTACCTTGTGACATGAGTCGGGCTCATTGAGAGTTGGTCGTGATGCTAATACAGCCAGAAGCTGCCTGGAACGCACGAGTAGCTGGACACATATTTCAGGCGCTCCACAAGTGCGACATTGTCAGCTCGGGCTGCTGCGGCCTCGGCCTCTGCCGTTGTCTTCAGCGCATGTGCTGCTGACAGAGCCTCCTGGAGCTCCTGTGCCTTGCTGCGGAAGCGGTCCCGCTGGCTGCACAGAGCTTGCAGCATACTGTGATCCGCAACCTCACCACCTGAAAAAACGCGGTGCCGGCTGCTGACACGGTTCAGTGCCGCTGCAGCCACGTCGAGCAAAACTGGTTCATCCAACTGAGCAGGAGCAGGGTGGTGAGGCAAAAGGCACCTTGAGCTGCTGAAGCGTCTCCCTGGCCAGCTTGATCTGTGGCCAGAAGGTCCTCCTCTAGCCCTGCAATGGTCTGCCGCGCTTCTACAAGACTACCCTCAAGCTGTGCCGCCTTTGCCTCTGCTGCTTCCACAGCGGCTGCGGACTCGGATAGCTGCAACCTCTGGGACTGCACGACGAGCGCCGGGGTTGATGAATCAGGTGAAGGGCGTGGTGCACAGCTGGCTGCACCGAGGTTTGCAGCCACCACACAGCATGTGCCAAGCATGTGCTGCTGCAGTGGCTGCTATTGGCATCAAGTACAGGTCATCGTGTTGCACTGTAACAAGCAACAGGCAGCCCGCGAAACGGGCTGACACCAGGCAAGCTGGTTGTACTGCTGCAGCAGTGCCGCAATGGAGCTATAATGCCTTGCACTGATGCACATACATACACACCGAGGAGCAGGCGTACCGTGATCTGATGCTCAAGCGACCGCACACGCGCAGCAGCGGCCTTCTCAAGCACCGCGCTGCCCCCTGCCCCCCCCTCCTCTGCAGCCACGACGTCCACGCTGCCAAATTGGAGTGCCTGCAGCGCCTGCACCTCCCGTCGCAGCTCGTCCATCGCCTGAACAGTTGGCCGCGCCGCCAGTTCGCTCGCCTGCGCCACCCGCGCCTCCTCCGCCGCCGCCAGCGACCGCTGCAGCCCTACAACACGCGCCGCTGCTGCCTCCTCCGCATCGGTAGAGTGCTGCTGCGCCTGCTCCAGTTCCTCCACCAGCCGCTGGTTCTCCCGTGCTGCACGCGTGAGGTCATCCCGCATGCTCTGCGCCTGTGCCAGCGGAACGCGGCCAGACGTTGCCGGGTTGTGCAGTTGCTCCTGCAGCTGCCGCTTCTCTTGCTCCAGCGCCACCAGCCTGCATGCCGGGTCAATGAGCTCCAGTCGCACTTCCATGCCTCAAAGGACCGATTCTGAGGATCTGCAGCGGCACTGCACTGTGCCGGCCTGTCGCAGCGCAACCGACTCCAAATGTCTCACTGGTACGAGCCATTTCACATTCACAAGCGCCCGTTGCCATTGAGCAAGCGCGCTGCAGCCGGCACCATAACCATGAACGACTGCAATGCATCATCGCAGGCTCGGATGGAAGACCAACTTGACTCAACAGCACGTGTGGCTCTACTGCTGTGTGACATACAGTTGCAGGTAGCCCAGCAATATGCTGTAAGATTCAGTCATGAGGCGCACTGCATCTTTGCACGGTCCAGCTCCTCGTTGGCGAGGTCAGCATCGGCCTCGGCTCCCGCCGCTGAGTCCTCCTTGCGTTGCTGCAACTCCAGCAGCTTGTCTTGCGCGTCCTGATGCTTGCGTGACACCGCTGCCAGGCTGGACTGGGCGTCCGCGAGCGCCGCCACTAGTCGCTGCTCACGCTCCCGCAGGTCTGTTGAGGCCTCTTCATCTGCCCGGTGGGCATTCGCCTCCTGAGACTCACGCAACTGATGCTCCTGCATCAGATCTGTGCGATTTTCATTTGGCTGAGGCTCAATCCATGTACAAGGCACCTTGTGATATGTGCTGATGTTTCATGGTCCGTGATGTTGCCCAGGATGGCGAGATTGGGCTACCATGGTCAGGGCCTTGCGGCGGAGCATTTGATGGTGTGAAGAGGACTGGCAGGTGCTCGTGGGAAGCATACGGTGATACATGTGAATGGAGGTTGCCTTGTGTTGACCCTTTCACCGGCGCACCTTGGCTGCAAGCTCCGCCTCCAGAGCCTTATTGCGCTCTTCAAGCTTACGGATTGTGAGCTCCTGGTTTTTGATCGCCTTTGCTTCTGCCTGGAACTCTTCGAGCTCTCGTTGCAGCTTTGACGTTTGCACAGCAGTCTGGGCTGCCTTAGTCTCCGCCTCAAGGGCCCCTGCCAATGCTAGCACCGGATCTGGGGCCTCATACAGCTCGCGATACATGTCCAAGAATGCGCTTTCGGCATGCTTTGACCTGCATGACATGCATCAGCATAAGCAGTGCTGTGTCAAGCCAACACACTCACGCAAAACCAATCATGTATGTGCCATGCACGGTGGTCATAGCGCATGAGTCTCATCAGACCATTTGTCAAGTCATTTTGGCTGAGTGCAATATCTGTGCGTTGCCTTATAAGACAAGATTTGAAAACATGCATGCCAGGCTTGCTGCATACCTTCGGGTCAGACGGTCGACCTCACCCTGATAAGCTTTCAGCAACGGGCCCACAGCCTTCGATATGTCAGATGATGCCTTAGCTTTGAAAGTGCGGGTGCTGCTGGACAGTTCTTTGCGTTTCAAGACGGTTGCCTCTTGAAACTCAGCGACTCGCATTGCCGCTTCGTCCATTGCATTCCGCCGGCCATCAAGATCAAACTCTGCAAGCTAGCTGGGTGACACTGTTTACTTCCAGAGCCATTCCTGCGCTGTGCTTCAGCAACCACCCTGCTGCACTGGTTGTGCGCCATGTATCACACAGGGACGTACGGCGTATGCACTGAGCCGTGGCTTTGTTGTGGGATCGGACCTTGCCAGAAGCTGCATATTGCAGCCACAGGAACGGGCTGATCCAACATCGGATTTGTGTGCGATATGTCCATAGGGCCACGGGAGACCTTGTCAGGTGTGTGTTGCGGTGAGGACCTTCGCTTTCAGCCTACCGGTCAAACCACAGCCCAGACCGCGTCATGCTGCCAGCCTAAAGATTTATTGACGTGCCATGATTGTCTTGTTCCATGTCGTAATGCCATGCCGCGATCACTGCGTCGAATGAAGATCGCTCGAATTCCACTGCAAAGGATTACACGTACATGGATCGCTGCGCATGCGAATCATGTACAATGACATAATATGCGCCTTGTTATCGCTTTGTCAGCAGGACCATCTGCTGGCGAAAGCTCAGATCAGCATGGCCATACACGCGCACTTCCTTCTGCCTCTACTAGCACTACGCAATCTTCGCGAGATTAGACGGCAATATAAATCAAATTACCTGCATCAACAGTCGCCAAGCCCGAAGTCAAGTGGCCCACAAGCCAATGCCGAAGGGGTGACGCGACTAGCACGATGACATGTCCTGTGGCTAGCAGTGTCGCATGGACATCATGGCAAGATCTCCGCTCTGCTAGAGCGCGCTGGAGCATCGCTTGGTGCTGCACTACGCAGAACCAAGGCGGCCATTACGAAATACAGACTTCAAGAACACGGCATGCCTTCTGCCATCCTTCATGTAGCAACAGCACCGCCTGGTGCGCAGCTACAGAAGCTCCCCTAGGGCGCAACTTGGGACTCATTTAGGGCAACCACTCCTATCCACCAGAGGGTTCATGTGATTGCGGCGGTGTGCAAAACGAATGTAAGTGGGGAAGGATGCGTTGGCTTGTCTGAACAGTATGGCAGAGACCGTTCACAGCCATCTTGAGCCGCTTGATGCTTGACCATGCACTGCAACAGGCTGCAATCTTAGCGGGGCTACAGGCAATGGCAATTGTGGGGCTGCTAGAAGGACGACGTTCAACAATTTGCAGATCATAGGTGTGCCCGGCGATTCCTATGTTGCGTCTTATCACTTGCCTGAGTCGCCTGAGTGTGAGAGCACACAGCTCAATGACAATCACGAACAATGCACTTGAAACGGCGTTCTCCATGTGGATGCACGTCTTAAATACTGTAGCCGGTCCAAGCATGGTGATAGACACTCACAGGGACACCCAAACCCATTAGCACTGCGGCCGCCTTGCTAACCAGCTTACCAGATATGCGTATGACACAACACGCACGGGATACAAGCGGAGTGGCATGTTGAAGTCTTAGTCTCTGAAGACAGGGCATGACATGAACAACACAATTTGCTTGTGGGTAAATCGTGGTGCTATTGACTCTCCAATCAAAATGGCCGGGTAGGCACATGTTTGTGCTCATCAACACAATCGTAGAGTCGATCAAGTTGATCGTGGTCAGGCTTCGATCAGCTTGTCCCATAAACTGTTCTATAAAATATTTCCCTCACTTTGCTGCAGACTTGCTCACATTCCTGCTGCGAAGAAATGAGAGTCTGCAACGCGCTGGATCCGCCACTCCTGCTGATGGCACCTGTCCATGGCATGTACTCACAGGTCCATCGAGGCTTCATACACACAAGCTGCACAGAGATCGGCCAGAAATGGCATAGTGATATGCCCAGACCATACATGCATGTCTCTGCAAGATGAAGAGGGAGGTAGTGTATTGCTGGCAATGCCGCACAAGTGAGTGCAAAGTTGCGACCTGACAACGCTTGTTGGTGTCCACCCCATACCGTGGCACCGATCTGGCAGTACCACCAGCGATCTGCCATCATGCATCAGCTGGCATGAATGGTGCTATCATGCAAGCTGATGCTGTCAAAACAGGGATCCCTAGCGACTCAGCATGCTAGCTCGCGTGATGCACTCCCAGCTATCCAAACGACACAGCACAAATTTGTTGAAGCACCGGGCGCACACATGTACAGATGACTGCTTGCTATGCAACATTCTGATGTTGATAGCTGGTTTACAAGTTCGAGATGTTCTGTACATTCATCGGCGATCGCGATCGGGACGTATTGGAACTACAGATTTCGACTGATCAGAGACACCGCTAGCGAGTGGACGTTTATGTGGGCACAGCTGGCTTTGCACGCAGGAGGTATAATAAACTGTCGAAGGCCGCGGGGGCGGCCAGTCGTATGCATGCGGGACCGCGGACGCCCATGCATGCATGGCTATGTTGCGCGCGTGCATGCACAGGATGCGTTCGACGAGATCTCGCGGTAATGGCCGCGCGTCCTGGCGTGCCGTGGATAATCACACAATTGCTCTGCCAGAATCCAGTTGCCGCATGCCGTGCAATAGTAAGTATCCAAACGCGCGCAAGGAGGCTCCAGTATGTGCGAGCTAACGTTGACAGATGCTGTTCATCCCCGCTTTTCCAGATCGCCACGCTTGAGAGCTCAGGACTACTGCCATCATCGCAGACAGCACCGGCCGCAGATTGGGCTGCAGTGATTGTGGGTTGCAAATTGCAGAGCGACTGTCAATTGGAATCCACCTTATCTACCAGCTTATTTGTCAAGGTGTGGAACCGTCGCGACATCTCGTACCCTTCCATCCGCGCTATTTTGGATTTGATGCACATCCATGCTTTCACTTGAGAGCATGTTCCAATTTGAGTTTCGATGCGGGTCTTGGCCACCGCTGGCTTTTCTTTCGGATCCAGAGGGCTTACGTTGGACGTCGCGGGCCCGCCTGCTTCCAGCCAAGTGGAACGCATTCACATGTACAAATTGGTTACTTATACAGCCATGCGAACTTTGCCAACTCGAACAAGGATCACTTTCTGCAATGATCGAAGCCTCCGCCGTCTGTAGTCCACTTTGTCGTCCAGCTCCCGCGGCCTTGAAGCCAAGCTTTCGAAGATGTACCCGTTTTCGTGGTTTCAACCACTGGCCGTGCTTGGCTGCGCAGCTCTCATATGCCTACCTCCTCGGTGACGGTGCACCACCGCGTTGTGCAGCCGACGACACAGTTGTTGATGCCACTCGTTACTTACGTATTGAAAAGATGGACATAACTCGTCAGATTGGTGACAGTTGCTGTGCGCAGCGATGCTGGGGTTGACACATTGCGTAACACCTGAGATGGATAACGTTTCTTTTGCAGTGCCGCGGATATGTCGGGATACCAGGATCGCCCTGGCAGCCAACCTCGCATCGGAGATGTGGTTCAAGCCATCATCACAAGGATTAAACCACAGTTTGGACTGTTTGTCGAGCTCCCGCTCCCTCGGCGGGAGTATGAAGGGCTCATACACTTATCGGAGGTGCTGTCCTACTCCACTTGTTGCCGTCAAACAGACAAGCCGGCAAGCGTTCTCTTTGTACCAATGCATGTAATGTTATGCAACTCCTGGAGGCCCGTGCGGTTACTGTGCGCCTGTGCAGATTTCAAGATCTGTCCACCAATTAGTGAGACAGGTCCGCGGAAGAACTGAAAGCCAGGAAATCATTCAGCAGGAGCTTGAGCGATCGTTCAGCCCTGGTGACCATGTCATGGTTCGTATTCTGAAGTACAAGGTGGATCGAGGTAAAACAGTGGCTGACGCCTCACTGTTGGACATTGACCAGCGCACTGGACGCTCCTCTATTGGCAGGGCATACACTCCTGAGCGGGATATCCGAAGGGATGCTCCACTTGACCGCTACGACGACCGCCGGTATGGCAGGGATGTGGACAGCAGGAGTGTAATGCCCAGGCGGATAGAGCGGGACTCTGGCCGAATTGGACGTGACCCTGTTGATGACTCTCGTGCGAGACGGCAGACGAATGTGGCTCGTGGACGCAGTGCGCTTTTGCCAGTTCCGGAAGCTTGTGCATGGGCTTCACCGTGGCCCGGCCTGCATGCAGTGCCAGTCTTCAGTTGGTCCCCACCTTCAAGAGAGATATGTTGCTTGAGCTGTTTATAAAAGTGCTGCCTACATTGGTCTTGTAGACTGTAGGTCAATTTCGTAAACTGCATTAGTTCACTGCTCGCTGTGTGGTGTTGTTTGCGTGAGGGGATCACTGCTCAAAAATGGATTGCTTTCTTCGCGGGCGATGCTGCCACAGTGTGGTGTGTTCTGTGTTAAATCTGGCTGGTCAGGACGCTCAGGTGACTACTTACTCTTTGGAGTGCGTGATCCTTTGGGTGGCTGAGTGGTGCTCCATGGAGCATGCTACTCACTCTTCAAATCCATTAATACTTTTCAATACCTCTTCCTGTGCCGACCTGCAGAAACGGCTGCAGATGTTCAGCTCCCAGAGCTACACAGCATTCATCAAGCCACCATCATCAATGCCTTTCACGATGGTATATTCGTAAAAGTTCCTGGATATGAAGTGGATGGCCTTGTCCATCACTCCCAGATCTCAAGGCAACTGAACATGGACAACACCATCCCCAAGGTCGAGCGCTACAAGCAGATTACAGGAATGATTGGAGAAGTAAATACTCAAGTTTGGGTCAAGGTGGTATATGTCGCTAAGACAGAGCATCTGAAGTGTGAGTGTTCCCTCAAAATGGTAAGTTTTCTGCTGTGTTCATTTCATAGCCTGTGGACTATGCCGTCGTACATGTCAGGCTTCGGAGATAGAAGCGGTTTGTGAAGTAGTCACATCTCTGTCCCGACATATACAATGGTGTATCATTTGTGGATCACTTTCAGGTCTCACAAAAGAATGGCAGAGATTTGGACCCTGACCATGCTCTGTGGTTGGAATACATGAGGCTTCGCCGCTCCAAGGGGGCAGGTTACATGCATCCTGAGATGAAGGCAGAAATGGAGCGGGTTGAGATGGAGATGCAGAGGCTGGAGCCCAATGGTGTTGGTACCCATGCACCGTCAACGTGCGATGCTTCCACATCTCAACAATGTTAATTCGTGGCTTGGGCATCCGCATGCACTTGTGTGTAGGGCCTGTGCTTGCTTGATCACATCATATGCGTCCAGTCTACGAGCGCCTGGGTATGCCGGCTGAAACACCCATACAACAACAGTCTGGATGTGACAGCCATACATCTTACTCATCGTAGAGATGGACTGAGTCTGCTGATATGGTGCAAAGGTCTTTGGTGTTTGCAGCGATATTGGCGCTGCACCATACCATGGGCGGGACACAGGGGACCGCAAGAGGCCGCTGGACACACTACAGGACCGCAGCCCTGGTCGCTCATACACACGGATGGAGGCTGTGAGCCCGGATCGCAAGGTAACTCGGTATGGGGACGATGACCACGACCGCCAAACAAGCCGGTATGCTGATCGGCCTGACCCTTCTTGGCAGAGCCAGGACACGATGCGGCGTGCTGGAAATGGACGAGATGTTCCAGATGCAAATCGGGACACACGCGGATACAGTGAGCATGATAACCGTGCACCAACAGTATGTTTTTTGCCTCCTTTCGCGCTCGTTTGCTGTTGTGTGCTATTGGGTTTTGTGTGTTCCCCTCCCCATGATTCATTTCCTGACAGGATCACATACGTATGCTATGCAAGTTATCGGTCAACCATGTCATTTATTGACCAAGTCCGCGCAACAGTGGTCCAAGATGCAATTATTGATGGGTGTATACCATGATGCTCGCGTTGCTGCAGGATCGCCAGTACGGTGTGGATCGGCGCACATATGCTGAAGGCAACCAGAACCGCAGGCCTGAAGAATATGGGATGCCAGCAGACACTCAAGGACGTGCCCATGGTGACTGGCGCCAACGTGAAGATCCATCGCCTGTGTTTTCCTCTCGTGTCGACTCGCACACTGCTGGAGCGCCCCCAGATGCACAGCCAGATGCAGGTGCGGCCCATTTTTTCTCGCATACTGCGAATCCTCAAGAACCCGACATACACAATTAAATGTAATCCGGTACCTTAACAGGATTGTTGAC
>JALKAD010000229.1:115799-126609 GCA_024500015.1 Ulva compressa | reverse complement strand
AATGCCCAGACTGACCTCATAGACACAGCTGCACAGGCTAGCCTAATTCGGCCTGATAGCTAGGCTTCACGCTGAAACGGCGTGGCGTGCGTACGTGCAGGATGGCACTTCCCCACACTGGAGCCGCGATTCCATCGAGCGCGTATCCTCGAATGCTCTTTGTTGAGCGCTGACAAACAGCCAGGCAAGTGCTTCTCGACCTACTCTGTTGCACCTGTCATGGATTTCGGCGACCTCGAACTTGACGATGATGTTAGCCCACCAACCGGGTACTCGGAGTCCATGCTCACCAATTTGAGCTGCAAACCCCGGCCTTTGGAAGCCCATGCTCTGCCTGCCGGTTGCGCCCGCTCTGTTCACTCAGTGGAAGAAACCGTCCTCGGCACTGCCGATGCATCAAGTCATGAATCCACTCGCATCCCCGGGCCTGCTGGGCACATACAGTTTCACGTGGGGAGAAAGCGTTCGGGGACCATCTTAGATGACCCCGACTTCCACAGCCGGGCTTGGCGATGTGCGAGCCTTCATGCAACAAGCAGAGTGCCCATCAACTCCATCGGGACGTCTGAGCGCGTCCCCGCAGTCATGGTTGTGCTGTCGGAATTATGTTGTAGCGCAACAGGCAACGCGCACATACTTCTGAAGGTGTGGACCGTTTCAAATTCTTCCGCGACGCCCATCTGTGTAAATTGATGGATGAGAGGATTAAATCCATTTAACACAACAAGATAGTGCACATGCTGGCTTCCTCCGCCTAAGATCAGTGTTGTACACACAGCGACCGGTCACACGGCGGGTAACAACGCATCCGACCCCATGTATTCCCCTCTGCAGGATCCCTCAGGCGAATTGCAAGGGAGCATGCTGCGCTCTTGCTTTCTGCTGCGCGAGAACCTGCAGCTGGGTGTGGTGCTGATCTTGCAAGACCTTCCAGTCCTGCATGTTGCACCAGGCCAGGCGTTCTGCTGCATCTCTCCATCCAACATCCGAGACGTATTCACGGACCAACATCCGATTGGAGGATTGGCAGACGTGAATTCTGATTTCAACGCGCGTGTGCAACCACATCTGACTGCAGACACCAGCGCACAGCTAGGCCCATGCCAACCAGCTTTGACCGTTGGCATCCAGCCCCAGACAGCTGGTAAGGAATCTGACCTTCTCGCCTCCCTAAGCGCTGCAGGAGCAACTAGATGCACCATGCCGGTTCATTTCGCCTCATCAGGTATCCCTCACAGCGCCACGCCCGGCCCATCAGCAATAAGCAGTCAAAGTGGTACTGAAAAGGGGCCATGCTCAGTGGCAACCTTGCAAGCGAGAGATATCTTCCGGCCCACTCCCTGCACTCCATGTCAACATGTATTCCTGCCCCCTGGTGTCCACACCAACATCCAGCTGTCCAGACCTGTACAAGAAACAGTGCAATCGGAACAGCCTTTGTCGCAAGGATCTGCACAGCCGGATCATGCATCAATCCATGTCGCTGCGAGATCAGCCACATCATTGCTTCACGTTCCCTCACAAGTCCATGGAACAGCAAGCCAGCATCAGCGCGGGCACATCAGCGCGGGCAACACGGCAGGCAGACCAAGTGGTATGGCCCCCGGTGGATAAACGGCCTGAGAGGGTCAGTTTCACGCGTGTGCGGACGCCGCGCGTGTGCGGACGCCACCTGCAATGACTCATTCACACTGTGTGTGTGCAGGACCTCAGATCTGTAGTCAGAATCACGGCCGCCACACACCCAGCTCGTGGATAGCAAATCTGAAGCAGCACCTCCACAAGAAACAGCGGGAGCGCGGAACAGACGTAGCGTGTATGCTTTCTGCACTGCGCCTCGCTTTGATATTGTACTGACAAGCTTGCCGCGGCTTTCTGTCTGGACGTCCTGTCTGGTCCAGACCGTGTAGCTATCTCAAAGCGCATGGCGGCACAGAGGCAGATTCTCCCCTTCTATTCTTCCTCCAACAGTGTTTCATCATGCGGCAGTCGCTGCACAGGTGCTGCACGGATTTGGTGACAACTACAGTGTTGTAGATCGGGCACCCGGTGCCACGTCATTCATCTGCGGCCCTGACCCATAGATGACCCATCACAGGAGCAGCAGTCTTTGCAGGTGTTAACTCAGCTCCACGTGGCCCCATGCAGCCAGCGCCAGGCATGTGTACCGGCACAGCTGCCGCACCTGGTGCGAATATAGGAGCTACGTCACTGGCTGAGCGAGTCCGCAGTGCGAGCAAGCCCTTACCTGGGGACAGACAACAGGATACGCCAGGGAGGCAAGCCCCAGCTGGCAGCTTGCAGTCTGCGCCAACTTTGGGGGACGACCCACCGCCAAAACCCTCCCAAGCGTGTAGTGGGGGATCCGCCTCGATGCCGATAGCGCAACAGGCTGCCCATTGTGTACCGCAAACGTCAGTGACAGGTGTGGCCCATTAACTGCATATGTGTGCATGCAGTCCATGCTTGCTGACACTATGTGCCAGAATACCATATGCCCAGCCCCAACTTACTTCCTGGAATGACGGGTTACGCATGGCTACAGCAAGGGAATGCTTTGGAACATGATGTGAATGACACAGCGAGCGTGGGGCACACAGCGACGGAAAGATGCTCAACAGGGCAAATTCACATAGCTGCATGTTGGGCACTTGTTGCTCTGTGTGTCAGTGACCAGTAGATGAACACGCAGTACAGTGGTAATGGTAGCACGGCTGCAGGAGCATTGAGCCATGTTAGCGCAGGAAGCAGAAGCATCGCTTTGAACAGAAGCCATGCTCTTCTCAGCCGCATCGTGCCCAGCCGACCAGTCAAATATAGTCAGGCTGGCACTGCACCTGCAAGTTCTCCCAAGGGAAGTGTAGCGGCACAAACTGTTGAACATCAAATGGCGCATGTGCGACAAGGTGGCCTGGCTCTCACATCACACATAGAGGCTGCACCCCGGGGCGGAACACGAGCTGTGGTCGGGCAAGGTGGGGGGCTCGGAAGGCAAGTACTGGGAAAGAGGCAACATGTATTGGGTTCACAGCAACATGAGGCGCTGGAAGCAGCAGGGCTTGGCTTCAGCCAAAGCTCGGGCGACTTCTGATATGTTGACGTGGAGAATAGTGAGATTCATCCACTGCTGTAATTCACATGGAAGATCTGTTACATGCGTCCTTGACTGTGGCCGTGACCAAATGAGTTGGGGGCCGGGTGTGGTCTGGAGCTTCTGCCTTGGTCACCATGTCCAACCACGCACGTGGTGGACTGTGCTGAGGTGACTGCTGTCCAGACTCCGACGTGATCAACATGTCATGCGGCTATACAGTGTGTTGAAAGTTTTCAGGCCTCAGGTCCGGTTTGTAACGTCAGCTCCCAACTCGATCACATAACGCAATCGCGATTGTACGTGGCTTGTGCCCGTTTAACAAGCTGAATCCTGAATAGCCGGTCACACGGCGGGACAGTTGAACGACTCATTTGATCCGAGGATACATCTAGCCGTGCATTAACATCGGATGGGTGAGCATGTCGTGAATGCGTCGTTTCCTCTGTCCGACATAGCACGCACTGAGCATACAGGCACCTTGAGTGCTGTGCCACCTACAGTCTAATCTCCTCTTGGAAATCTGGTCCTGGTGTGCATGTGAGAATGTCTTTGTCTTGTCGGGGCCTGTGTTGCCGACAAGCTCGGCCTAGGCTGGTGCCACGCCAGCTGGCGCGCCACATACTCGCCAGTGCGATCCTGACCGGGTGGCACGCGATGGTCAACCACTTACACATGAAAACTGAGGGATGGCTTGCGTCTTGCGTCAGTATAGGCTCGGGTACTTGACGCCTGTGTCGCAAGCTAGCGACTGGATGCAGGAAATGCTTCAAACGGGTCCAACGCAAACGGTCCAAGCAAGGGCGAGCAGCGTAAACCCGATCAAAATCGTGCAAAGGACGCTTTGCCAAATCATCTGGACTCACTCGATTGGGGCCAGAGTATTCCAAGCTATCTTCAGAGTACACATTCGCAGGAGCTGTGTGAGGAATGGTCAGATGCCATAGAAGAAGCAGAGGCGGTGGCAGCCGCCAGAAAGAAAGCCATCGAGCAAGGACGTGATCCAGAAGATGCTGAGCTTGAATCCCGTAAGGCAGCAAAGCTTTTTCGGTCTGTGAGCATCTGGAACAGAATAAGGCAAGAAGCGGCACGAGATATTGAAACCGAGCCAATGCTTTCCAGTTTTCTTTTCACTAGCATTCTTTCCCATGAGTCATTTGGCGAGGCACTTGCATTTGTGCTTTCAAACCGGATTGCTGATGAGACACTGCTGCCAACACAGCTGTTCTCGTTGTTCATGACATTGGAACGGCAGCATCCGGAGGTCCTCCAAGGTGCCGTGCAGGATTTGGAAGCAGTATATCAGCGGGTACGGTCGAATCTAGTCCTGACCTATGCAGTCATGCGATGGCAGAATATGCTGTACAATGCACCAAGCCATATATATGCCTGCAGGATCCTGCATGCCAAAGCTATTCCCAGGCGCTTCTGTACTTCAAAGGGTACCATGCAATCCAGCTGTACCGCTTCTCGCATGCTCTGTGGAGCAGCGGGCGCCAGGTGATGGCACTGCTGCTGCAAAGTCGTCTGTCGGAGGTCCTTGCTGTGGACATTCACCCTGCAGCGCAATTTGGTCGGGGAATTCTTCTCGATCACGGGACAGGTGTTGTGGTGGGCGAGACTGCCATCGTTGGAAATGGCGTCTCTATCATGCAGGCATGCTCTGCTATGTGGCATCTCTGCAGGGGACGATAGTACAGTCTCTATGTCCTGCAAACATATTTGGCCACGTCTCTATCACAGCAGTTGATCGGACCTACACCGCCAACTCCCTTTCCCAGTACTACAACACTGTCGCATAATCTAGTCGGTAGGCCAGTCGGTGCCAGTTACAGACACCAGGCACTTGTCCTGCATCATGCCAGCATTCATACCTTAGACGCTGACTCACATCAATTGTGCATTGGAATCACGGCTGTGGGCCACTTGCATCACTTAAATCAGGCAGGCACATGCTGCAGAATGTAACTCTGGGCGGAACTGGCAAGGAAGTCGGGGACCGCCACCCGAAAATCGGTCGCAACGTGCTTGTTGGCGCCGGTGCATCCATCCTCGGCAACATCGAAGTCGCGGAGGGCGCGCAAGTGGCTGCGGGGTCCCTGGTCCTCAAGCCGGTGCAGCCCCACACCATGGTCGCGGGCTCGCCTGCGAAGGAAGTGGGTGTGGTGAGCGGCAACCCGGCTGCATCCCTGAAGCAGTGGAGCGAGGACTGCCCGCTTGAAGACATGACGACGGTGACGGCTGGTGCGATGAATGATGCGGCCAGTGCGGCAGCGCAGCGCGTGTCGCGGTCACGGCTGACGGGCACCGGGGGCAAGGTTCGGGTGTACAGCGAAGCAGACTACTACAGGCATGTGGACGCGGAGAAGCACATGCTGAATAAGGACCCGAGCTATGGGAAGACAGGCCTGCCGGGGGACTGGCGTCAGGGTGCAGGAAATGGGGAGGGGGCTGCAGGTGTGATTCAGCAATGGCCTGCGAAGGCAAAACGCAGCGAGGAGGCGAAGGAGGAGGTTGGGAACGTGGCGGCAACCACGAGCGATGCAGATGCGGAACAGATGTGGGGACGCGGGCAGAAGGAGCCTGAGTTTTACATCTAGGTCACAGGATACTATGAGGGGCCGGTTTTGGTATGTGCCAGGCTGTTGCAGCACACATCTCCGCAGAGGAGTGCTGATGGTGGCGCACAAGAGTATAGAGTTGTAGAGTTGTCCGCCATAGATCTGCAGCTCTGTCGTAAGGGATACACTTGCTTGAGGACGTGTTGCTGTTGGGCTGAGCTGTCATAGTTTTCAATGTGATTTATGCCTGTGAGACTGTAAGATCATGATCTGTTCGACGCTACCTGTTGGATCTACCAAAAACAATCCGCACTATGAACTATTCAAAACGGGTTCCACCACGGTCTGTTTGCTTCTTTATTCAGCTTCTTTGCCATACTCGCAAAGTCTTCCGCATCCTTGGCCAGATCGTTTGCCCGGTCCTCGATGCCTGCCAGCCGTTCCATGCGCTCGTTCAGCCGTGCCACATTGTCATGCATCACATCTTGTGTACTCTTTGCTGCGGTCTGCGCCGCAGCTGGACGATCCCGCCCATAAGCCCGACGGATCTCTGATGCTGAACGCACAGCTGGCGATCGCCGGACAGACGCCGCCGGGGCTGCAGCCCCTGGGGCAGCTGAAGTCGCACCCGCAACAGCGCTGGCAGCGCCGCCGCTGCTGACACTCATCCGCGGTGGTACCGCGGCGCGTGGCGATGTCACCTGTGGTGTCCCCGTCCGACGCTGCGGCGACTGTGGCTGCGGCGACACCGCAGCCAGCACAGCAGACGGCCCAGAGCAGCGGAACAGGCGCTCCAGCTGCACCCCAGCATCACTCTGCGCTCCCTGCCATTCCTCGGCGCTGCTCGGCGCTTCCACGGCACTCCGGCCTCCGGCGTCTTGCAGCACGTCCTTCAGCTTCTTGTCCAGCCCTGCCAGCAACCCCTGCAGGCCTTGCTTGCCCTCTCCTGCCACCGCCCCTGCCCGCGACCCCGCCGCACTGCGGCGGCTGCTGCCTCCTCCGCCGCTGTCACCGGAAGAGCGCCGCCGCACGGACGGCGCGGCCTGTGCGCTGTATGCTGCCGCCGCAATCTCCTCGTCGTGAAAGCGGTCGGCGAGGAGCGGCGGTGCACGCTGGCGAGCGATGCCCATCATGAGCAGCTCGCAGCATGGGCCGATCATACACAGCAGGCCCGTATCGGAAGAGGCGGCGAATCGCTCGCGCTGGTGCTTCGAAGCCACAACATCATCCGCCCAGTTCCAGCGCCAGCCCGTGAGATCCTCCAGCTTATGCGTGTCTGTCACCTCCAGCGCAGGTAGCTTCGCGATCTGTAGGCGTTCATTTCTCTGTCTACATCTTGTGCGTACAGTAATCATGCTGACGTTTGTCAGCTTCTGCAACTTGCAGCATCTTAAGCTTCCGCCAGATGTGACCTTGGCACACATGGTGTCACGCACAGGCCGTCTCGAAATGGTAGTCACGAGATAGACCGATCAATGCAACACTTTCGACGCCGTACAATGAACAGGGCCAGTGATCCTGCATGCATGGTGGAGGCGCACATGCAGCCCGGTAGCCTCGGACCACGCCACAGCCACAGGCTGCTCGCCCGGTGGCGCAATGACTGCCCCTGCCGCCAGCTCGCAGCCAGCCTTGTACTTTGCAGCAGTTGAGCGGCTGCCAGTGACGGCAGCAGACGCAGGGTACACGCGCATGCACTGCCGTGTGATGACCAGGATCCATGCCGTCACATGGCTGTGATGGTCTGGCGTCGGTGCATGCCGAGAGAACGCAGAGATGACACCAGACAGCGGGGACGATGGCTTGGAGTTTGGTCGGCGGGGGCTGCTCAGCTCGCTGGAGCTGTGCCTGTGTCTGCAGCGCACCTAGCCTGAGACACCCGTCCGTCTTGTCAGGCAGTGAGCACAGCTGCTTACGGACAAGCCCCGAATGCTGGTGTATGCATGCAGATCTAAGTGTGCGCAGCAGCTGCTAGCAGGGACTGCTTTCTCTTGTTCATTGCTGACAGCACACAGCTGTTCTCAGCCCAGGCAACTCATGGACGGTGCTGTGATGCACTGTTCGCCTGACTTCAAGACATGTCCATGACTGGAGAGCAGGTTCATCTGTCAACACGGAATGGCACAAGGAGGGTCGTATGCCATTGAGTTG
This sequence comes from Ulva compressa, assembly GCA_024500015.1. Taxonomy (NCBI): domain Eukaryota; kingdom Viridiplantae; phylum Chlorophyta; class Ulvophyceae; order Ulvales; family Ulvaceae; genus Ulva; species Ulva compressa. The sequence goes on along the minus strand of JALKAD010000229.1, from coordinate 118,806 downwards.
GTGTACGCATGTATACAGCTCGACAACCGTAAGCCCCCCACACATGCATGTGCGCTGACCTGGTGACACCGCAGCAGCCACTGCTGCTTTGTGTCACGCAAGCGTTTGTACACGCACCTGGGAGACAGTCCCTCAGCAATCGGCTCTGCCAGCGTCTGTGACGTGGCCTCGTCGTCATCAGCCGTGGACGTGCGTGTATCGCGGTCACCCCGCATGAAGCTCATACGGCGGCCGGCCACCGACTTGGCCTGTGTTGCTGCCTTGTCTGCAATTGTCTTGGCCTGTGCAGCTGCTTTGTCTGTGATGCGGTAACTCGCTCGCGAGGCAGTGTTGAATATGCCCTTCAGCTTGGTCGCCGCCTTGCCGCTGGCCGCGCGGCTGAATGTCCTGCAGAGCACGTACACTGATCACAGCAGGCACACCAGCATCCGACGCAACTGTGCAACTGCTAGCCAAGAGCAGGAGCATGTGCACCGCCTCGATGAACTACTCGTGACATGGCACATGCTCGTCTGTGCTTGCGCACACAGCCTGCAGATGTATGTACAGACATAGCCCGCAAGGAAAGCCGCCCGTCCTGCCAACAAGGCACCCCAGGGCACATATTAGTGGCTACAGGCGCACAGCACACAACATGGGAACGCCTCGCACCGAGGGTTCCGCTGTCGTGCGTCCTCCTGCGCCGCAGCCGCCTCCAGCTCCGCATCTGAGTCATCACTGTGCCCCGCATCCTCGCCAGTCCCTGCCAGCTCGTCGAGAGAGGCGTCCCGGCTGCCCATCGCCACGTCAAGCGTCTGCGACAAGTCGGGGCTGCCATTGCGCATGCATGCATTCTGCGTGGATGTGAAAGAGGTGCGGCTGGGTGCGCCATGAATGACAGCACCAGCATGCATTCCAGCATCGGTGCCGCTGCCGCTGCCGCCTGCGCCCCGCAGGTCGGCCGTCGAGCCTGACAGCTGGGGCTGGAAGCCTGAGGGCTCTCGGGAGGTGAGCGCGTCTGAAAGTCCGGTGCGAGGGGTGTGGCTGCGGGAGCCGGTGTGCAGCTGCGTCCACCCGTTTGCACAGGGAGTCCATGCCGCCACTCCGCCATCATCAGAGCACTGCACGGATCGTGTCTGAGATCAAAGGTCACGGCGCTTTATAAAACCAGCATGAACGCGTGTGCCAGTGTTGGCAGTTGTTACATACTGCACAGCGGGTGCCTGCAACTGGTGTTGCCGTTACCATGCGGCTAAGAAACACGTGCCTCTCATGTACAAGCAGTGCAGCAGAGCATTGTCAGCACCCGCAAGGCTGAGAGTGGACTTCACAGAGTGGACTTGATCCTCGCACTACATCTTTCATACAGCGGCCATTGGGGGTCACTGTGCACTTAGTGCCGTTGGGGGTCACTGTGAACTGAGCACAGGGGGACATGCACCAGGTCGGACAGGGGTCACCTGTGCACACGAGCCATCAGCAGCCAGTGGAATGCATGCCAGCAAAGGCTCCTTGGTCTTTGGAACCATCCAGTGGTCTCCAAGGGCACGGCCGTCTGCCGCATCGAGCACGCGCAGGCATGAGTCTGCTGTTGCAACAACCAGTGCGAGCTGGAGTTCAGCTGCCTCGCCGCTGCGAGAGGCACGAGCACGCTGCTGTGCCCCCCGGGCCGGTATCTGTGCAAACGCCAGCGACCCTACACAACATACACATCAGATGACCTACTTCAGTACTTCCAACGACTCACAAAGTGCATGACTGAACAGTGATACGACATGCTGTGCAGCCCAACGGGGCATACACGGCTTCGGCTGACCTTTGCTCCGATCAGCTGCTGCGTAAACCACAGACGAACACCGCAGTGATGTGCAGCCATGCTGCATGCAGACGCCTCTGTCCAGAGGAGCACGCACCGGGCACCTCGCCACCCAGCGAGCTCTCAAACAGCCACTTTGGGCGGTTCAGGCCCTCAGAGAGATCCACTACCGCCACTCCAGCCGATGCAAATGCGACTGCCAGCCGCACCGTCAGCGGCTGCCACTGCCGGTGCAGCGCGAGCGCAACGACGCGCTCGCTGGTGCCGAGCGGTGGCTTTGCCCCGCTGATGTGCAGCACGTGCTCCCAGCACACGCTGCCGCGTGTCTTGCGCTCTGGAGTGTGGTAGCCCGCGGGCCACGCAGAAGATGTCAACACGTGCGGGCCGTCCGTCTGCGGGCCATCTGGTGACCACAGGTGCACATTCACCTGCATCCAACCCGTCCACATGCCGACTGCGGAATATGATGCAGACGCATCACCAAATCAGAGCGCTCAGCGCGTACGGTGTGGCTGCGGTCCAAAACAATGCGGCCTGGCAGGCGGCATGTAATGCGCATGTGTTGCCCAGTGCAGCCCAGAGGTTGAGCGCTGGAGGGGCACTGTGCACACCAATTTGCAGCAGCAAATGGCCGCACCTCTCCGCCGGCATGCCCAGTGGCAAGCAGACCGGTGACAGGGTCAAGCTGCACGGTGGTAACCGTGCGCGCACTGGTGGCCACATGGCTGAGCCGCTGCGGTGTGAGGCTGCGCATGTCCCACAGCGACACGGCGCCGTTGTCGTGGCCTGTCAGCAGTACGTCCACGTCTGTGGAGGCGTCGTTGACAGCCGCGCCGGAGCGGCACGGCCGGCCGCTGTGCAGCGCCCAGGCCCACGTGTCGCTGAGGGGAGCGCTGGAGTGCTGCTCCTGGAGGCAGTCGATGCAGAGAGCGGAGGGGTGAGCGAGTGACTGCGGCACCTGCACACGGAGGAGCTGTGCGGGCACGGGCGGGGGACGACGGTGCAGATAATATGAGGTGTGCCTGAGCAGGGTGAGGCCGACATGCCAACAGCGGTGCACAGCTTGTCCTGCCCTTTTGCTGCTTACTTTGCAGCCAGGTTGGGGAGGACACGCTGCCTGCCAGTGAGACAGGGTGTGCTTGCTGGGCACATGAGGGGCTTGTGTTGAGGAGCGTTCGCAAGGTGCGGCAGCTGGACACAAGCAGCGGGGCC
>JALKAD010000229.1:81801-97744 GCA_024500015.1 Ulva compressa | reverse complement strand
GCATCAGCACCGCAGTGTTGCCGGACTCATGCATCTGCAGCAGCTGCGACAGCTCAGTCTCGCACGGCCCGGGGGAGTCGCTGGTTGCGCCACTGAAGGCGAGGCCTGTCGCGATGAATGTTTGCATGTTGGACGTCGGCGGCTTGTGCGTCGACAAGACCTCCCAGATGACCATGCCGAGGCCGTACACATCACTCGCCTTCAGGTGCTGCATGCTGATGAACATTTCGGGCGCCATCCAGGGTATCGAATGAACGTCAATCGACGAGTGTGCGTCTAGCGGCTGGTCCCTGCTGTGCTTTGACAGCCCGAAGTCGATCAGCCGCGTCGCCCACGGCAGTGACCACACATCCTCCACCTCCCCGTCGTCATTCTGCACCACACCAACCCATCACACGCTGACCTGCACACAGTACAGCAGGCAGCGTGGGCGCTTCAAATTGTGTCCCCGCGGACTGCCCACCGACATGGTAGACATGCGTAATTGTGGGGGCGGGGGAGGGGGGGCGCACTGTTTCCCGCCAGCTGAGGGCGCACTCCTGTGCGCCGGGCTGCACCTCGAGCATGTCGGAGAGCATGACGTTGAAGGAAGTGAGGTCGCGGTGCAGCACACCGGCGGCATGACATGCGGCGAGGGCGCTCGCGATCTCGCGGCACAGCCGCAGCCGCTGGCTCCAGCTGTTGATGAAGCAGAGGCACATCGCCTCAAGGGCCGACGTGCAGGCCCCTTGCCGCAGCACGAGACCCCCCTCCGGCGCGGCCCGGATGCGTGATGAGTTGTTGAATAGGGCCCGCGTCTGATTCAGGAAGTCCTACAGCCACACTCCCTCTCGTGCCGTGCAACTAAGCACATGATCACGATGGATATACGACTGGATTCATGGCTGCCACAAGACTACCTGTTGAGCTGCCTTCCCAAAGGAGCCCCGTGAAGAACAGTGCGACAACAGAGCGCTCATACATGTTTGACATGCAGCAACATGAGCGAATACCTGCTGTAGCACAGCCAAGGCGGCCCAGGCAGCTCTCGGAAGCACGCACACGCGTGCAAATCTCACACACCACAGCACAAAGGCGGGTGGCTGGCAGAGCCCGTTGGGTCACTCAGTTGGGGGTTGATGCGTTCAACTGGGTAAGCGCCAGTCTGGCCCATCACAAAAGTGTGTCACTACACACATTATAGATGCGGCGAGAGCGCACCTGAAGCGTTCCATACATGCACAGCTCCAGCACGATCCCCACCGTCGCTTGTGGCAGCTGCGGCTCACCAGCCCCCATGTCCCCCACACCAACCCTCCCACTCCCGTCGTTGCTCCCCGACCACCTGCCCACCTGCGGCCCCGCATGGCCACAGCTCGCACTCCCTGCGGCCAGAGCGCGGGGCGTGACCATGGTGGTGATTCCCAGCAACCGCACGATTGCCGGATGCTGCAGCCGCATCATCGCCTCAACCTCCCGGATGAGCATGCTCTGCTTCTGAGCCGCTGTGTACCCGCGCCCCATCGGGTCATCCTCGATCGTGATCCACTTCACTGCCACCAGCTCCCACCCCAGGTGGTGCATCCACACCGAGCCTAGAGACTTCTTGCCGAGTGGCTTGATGCCGCTACCCAGCAGCAGCTCCACCAGCTGCCCCTGCCCCAGCTGCTGCTTAGTCGCACTCAGCCCCACGCTATGCTGCTGCGCCACCACGACCTCCTGCAGTTCCTGCACAGCCGTATCCAGCGCCCCATACAGACTGCCTGTAAGCCCACCTTGCTCTGCTGAATCCATATCTTCTGCCAGCTCTGTAGATCCCAGCAGCACGGTCGTCCACCGCTTCATATTGTGACTGAGGGACAGCTGTGCCTGTGCCGTCACCTGACATCTCGCCAGCACTTCAGACGTGCGCTGCTGCTGCACCGCTGCCTCTTCATCCGCCCCCATGATAGCTGGTGTCACAGCCCTCACCATCATGCACCGCTGGCGCAGCAGCTGCACCAGGACGATGCCCAGGGACACGACCCCCCGAGCGAGTGCCGCCTGCACACGGGCCACCTCCTGCACTGTCAAGCATTTCGGAAGGTCTGCCCCGTGCGTCGATACTTCTGCCGACACGGTACATAGCTGGTTCTTCGAGGGCATCCGCGATGGGCTGTCAGAGCCAAGCGCGCGCGCCAGCGATGTCAGCATCATGGACTTGGACATTCCACCGTTGCCATGCGGCTGCACCATGGCCGACGCGGAGTGTGAGGTGCCCTCACGGCGGTGACTCGGCCGGGGGGTCTCTAAGGTGCCTGCGCCGACGCCATCGCTGCCTGAGGCCTCCGGCACCTGCAGGTCATCCGTAGCACGAGGCGCGGCGGAGAACGGTGGCCGCGTCTCACTGCGGATGCGCATCAGCATCATCTGCCGCGCAATCGGCGACATCGGGTGCTCATCGGAGCTAAGGGCGCCGAAGCCGTGCTGTGGCTCCTCAATCGCTAGCGATGGCGAGCGCATGTTGCGGAGGAATGATCGTGTCGTTGAGCTGCGGCTGCGTAGACTCGACAGCATGCGCCCTGGCGTGCCGGACTGTGCTGGCGAGAATGGCGGCGCGCAGGCGGTGAACGCGCTTGCCTGGGGTGACGCAAGCACTGCGTCCCCCCCGCCTCCCAAGCTGTCCCCAACTTGCAGCCGCGGGAGCCCCGGGGGAGCAGCCAGGCTGTGCTTCCCATCGGGCATCCCGGGGGCCAAGCGTGGTGCAGCTGCCGGGGGAGTGGCCCAGGGGCACTCCGGCTCTGCGGCATCTGCCTCACGCAAGTCGCCAGAGAAGCATGGCAGGCATGACCGTGGGCTGAAGAGCCGCCGTGCGGTGCGGCTGACGCTGGCTGCCATGGAGAAGGGCGGCGGCGGTGTAATTGCCCCAGGGCTGACCGGGCCCAGGTCGGGCGGTGCGGCAGTAGATGATGGCCGACATGAGAGCTTCTGCGACCCTAGCGCAGGGGGCTCGCCCGCTACCGAGGGGATCGAAAGCAGCAGGGAGGGCCGTGAATCGGGTTGTGCGGACGGCTGCGTGCGGCCTGATAGCGCCATGCGCAGTGGTGACACTGACTTTGAGGTTGAGGAGGCGAGAGGCGGCTGCAAGTGGGACGGTGACAGGCCAGCTGTGCAGGGCTCGTGGGACACGTGGGCGCAAGAATGGGAGTTGCCAAAAAGGGAATGGGACATGCTGCGGGTGGAGGGCGTGTGGCGGCCGCCATCTGCTTGTATGCTCGCCGACTGGATCAGAGATCCCACAAGCATCACAAGCCTGCACGCAGCAGCGCAGCACGGGTTGCCTCCATGGCAAAGCCTTCGTAGCTGTGCGAGCTCTGTTTGTGTATGGATTAGCATTGGCTATGGATCGGGCAGACACAGGCGGGCTCGTGACTCCCGAGTGGCGTGTGACCTCGTGTCACCATGGAGTGGCAGGGAACACCACCGATGAGCTAGTCGCAGCCTGTGCTGTAAAGCTGGGCTACGTGTTGTTCAGATGGATTGTGCATTGACTCTGATCAATTGCACGACCGTGGCGGCTTGGTCCCTGAGCTATCATTTGCCCCTAATGCTGGATGCGCACCTGCTGCTCGTGGCCTGAACCTTCGGCAGCACGTCAAACAGCACCTGCCACTCGTATCCCAGCTGCGTCGCCGCATCATTCGATGGGCTGTGCATAGAGCTGCCGCACGGCGAGCTAGCATACAATGACATGGGATTGGCCGACGTCTCCGCTGCAGGCAGCAGCTGGGTGGGTGGGCTGTCAGCCTCGGCCTTCTGCCAAGCGTTGAGGTCCCGCTCGAGGCCCTCCAGGATGGTCAGCATGTGGCCGCACACTGAAAGGCAATGGAAGAAAGCCGTGCTGGCTGAGCGCTGCTGGTACCAAGTGTGCTCCGTCCTGCACCACGCACCTCGTCGGCCCCTACCAGGTACACACCCCGTCATCATGGCACCCTCTCCACCGGGCAGTATTTGTGCATTGCCATACACTCAGCTGTGATGCAACTATTCCTGCGAATTTTACACTCGCCATATGCAGCAAAGTGGCGCTGAAACGACGTGCAGACATATAGGATGGGGTCAGACAGTTGAGTGTAGCGGCCAGGGCAGCAGAGGGGGACACCTTGCAAGTACCTCCAGAGCCTCATCGGTTGTGTTTAGGGGCAAGCGGCCGTTGATCAGGGATACTGATGCAGCCATGTGCTCCAGAGATGCTCCCAGGAACGGGGACAGGCTGCTGAGCAGCCCGCGAATGTCTGCAGAAGCGATATTGCCCTGGCAGACCCCCATCAGAGAGTGCACCAACGTGCTTGTCAGCATGCTGAGCCCGTCCAGCGTCATGCTCACCTGCCAGAAAAGTTGACGGTGAGATGTATTAAATGTTGCTACTTGTGGCTACACTTACAAGTCTACCAGTTGCAACAGGTGCCACTGCGGGCATGGGCACGGCTTCCTCGCACACAGAGACCGCCGACAGGGCCACACACGGTTGGAAATTCAATGAAGCATCCCAACAATAGAGCAGAGATGAATCATCATGGTCAATATTAATGTGCTAGCAGGCTTCGCGTGGGACTGGGTCCCTTTAGCTATCACCATCGTAGCGACTGGCTGAGGCTTTCTGAGCGGCACATACCTGAGACTTGATGATGTTCAGGGCCTTTGAGCAGTCGATCCCGTGCGACTCCTCCACTGCATCGATGCGCATGCCGATGCTGACCAGACTGGAGATGTAATCAAACATTACCCGTGGCAGCAGTGGTGTCAGGTACTCTTGCGGCCGGCCCTCGAACTCAGTGACAGCTAAGTCCACGCCAGATGCGTTCCATGCGTCCGCTAGGTGCGCAGGCGTGTACACACTACCTGCAGGGCTGCCTAATGGCGGGCATGCAGGGACGTGCTGATTCGGCTGTCTGCGCCGGGGAGCATGGCACCCGGCTGACTCGACATACGTCATGAGGTTGCGCTGCATGGCAGTGAGCGCCAGACCGATGGGAAAGAACACAAGCGCGACTTGGTGGCACACCTGCACACGCGCAGGTTGACCACCAGGCGGTGCCAGCTAGGCTTCATGATGTTGCGGCCCTGCTACATGCAGGCGCTGTCAGCTGCAAGTGCAGATAGGTGGTGGCCATGCTGCTCGCAGCCATAATGAGGCACATAGAACTCGTGGAAACGCAAGGCTTTGCAACAGACGGCAACACAGGAGGGCCTGAAGGAGCCCTTGACAGGTGTGGACGTACTTCAGCCACGTCGCAGTGGTTGAAGCCGCGGCTAGGCGCGCCCCTCGCAGGCGCTTCAAGGCTGCGCAGGATCAGCGATAGTATCTCAATCCACGTTGGTGGGTTGCTGAGCTTAAGACCTAGCTCCAGACACACAGCAAGGTGCCGGCTGTCGGTGAGAGCCTGGCACAGCACCTCGAGTGAGGCGGTGAGGCCTCCGTGCTTCTCATACGAGACCTGTGTCCCAGGCACAGCCTGCATGGTCAATCCAATCGGCTTGCTTTCCGCTGTGCGCAGCGTAGCTACCACAGGGAAGTGGCGCGGTAGAACATGCCATCTGGGCCCTGCTGATGCCACATGGCAGGCCTGGCCGTAATTCGCTTGAACAAGGCCGGCTGGCTCGTGAAATACAGGGACTCGGGTATGGTCCATTCTCTCACATGCACTCTCAGCAGGCGGAGTCACTTGAGAAATATTGCCACGCAGGCTCAGGTGCAGTGCACCTATGTGGCCAAATCATGGCAACAGTACCCAGATGATCCTCTTTCAAGCAACGATGACCTGCCATACCTGCCGCTGCCCAAGATCAGCGGCTATCCAATGACCACAGCAACACAGATTTAAGCAGCATTCGAACCTGAGAGCTGCTGAGGCTGCCAAGCATTTTCATCAGGTCTGGCTGCTCGCCGCTCACATGCACACTCTGTTCACAAGCGGACTGGTCTGGGCAGGCGAAGGGCTCAGCCTTTATGGCCTCACAGCCTGACGGATGCCCGCCCAGACTCGTACGCGCCTCCCGCAGCGTTGACAGGTGCAGGCCATCATGCTTCCGATGGTCCACAAAGACTAGCCCGCTACGCACACTCATGTACGAACCCCGGCGGCGGTTGTGCTGCCTGCGCCGGTGCTGCACACCGTCCGCCTGTGGGTGCGACACGCCGCTGACCGTCACGCTCGCCGTCGCCGCATCCTCCTCATACATGTGAACTGTGGGCGAGTCCATGATCATGACACTCGACTTGAAGTGTGCGCGCCGCGGCCGAGCCGGCCGCGCATTCTTGTACGTCTGCAGCGCCGGCACCTCAGGCAAGAGCTGCCCCCCATCGCAGTCGGCAGCAGGCGTCAGCATCGATCGCCGAGTCGGCATGAGCGATTTTGCGTGACGCAGCGGGGCCAGGCTGTCTTCGTCGCTGCCTTCTCCGATGCCTGCTGTGCTGTGCTGCGGCATGCTGGCGAGCATGGACTCTGAGCGCGTCAGAGAGGCTACTGTGCCGGGCCAACCGTGGCAGCCGCTGCTGGATGTAAGGCTTGATGGCTGCGACTGGATACCGAACTCACTGGCTCGAGACAGATGGTTCAGGCAGAGTGTGTTCGTGCGCATGCTGCTGATCATCTCAGCCTCGTGAGGCCGCAGAGTGGCGATGTCGTGGCAGAACACAGTCACGGCACGGGCGCCGCTGTCGCCGGCGGTTGCGAGTGACGGCTCACTCATAGTGTGTGGGTCTGGCCCTTGGTGGAAGGCCGGTATCGTGGACCGCTGACAGCCGGATACGTCGCTGCTGGTGTCTGCGTTAACCATGTCAGCGTCTGGGGCAAGGGAGCTTGAGTCCGAGCTAGAGCTGTCAAAGCATCCGATGACGCTGGGCTGCAGGTCAAGCATGGACTGTGGTGCATGCGCATCAGTTTTGGGTTGTGGCGCAGCGCTGCTGTGTGGGCCATTGCTGGGGGAGGTGTCGCTGTCGAAGGGCTCCAGTGGTGTGTCCTCTGCTCCATCAAGCAAGTGCTGAATGCTGGGGCAGAGGGAGGCCAAGGACTTGGCGAGGCTACCGGCGCAGCATGGTGGCTTTGATGGTGGCGGATGTGTGTGGGTCTGGCTGCAGTCATTGTCCATCCCAGGATCGAATTCATTCATGGCTGGGTTGTCTGATCGGTCATGGCGGTCCGGAAAGGCTGCCCCAAACACTGAGGGGCACAAATCGAGCAATGACGGCTGCTGATGTCGCTGGCGATGCTCCTGTGAAGGGCACAATGGAGAGCGGGATTGGCCGGCGTTCGGAGACAGCTCACCAGCGTGCAAGGGGATGAGGGGCTCTGCTGGCAGACTCACATACCCGGACCGCAATGAATGTCCTCTACTTGAGGCGTCCCGGCTGTTCTTAGCATGCAGATGCAAAGTGTCCTGCATGTGGCGTTTTTTAATCAGGCTGAGGCGATTGTGGAACGCGCGGTAGCAGGCGATTGACGTCTCGAAGGCCCACAACGAGCACCGTGCGTGGCTGAAGGGCATGAATGCGCCAGGGCATTGCCAAACACACAGCAACTCGGGTGTGATAAATTGCAGCAACAAACCTGTCCACCAAGGGAGGATTTCCTGTCTGAATTTGTGACAGTATCACAAGCATTGGCCCCAGGTTCTAGGGCAATGTCCTCCTCCAAGTCTGAAAAGCACTCATGGTCCTTCAGGATGGACAGATACCACTGCGCAGTGGCGGTCTGCAGTTGCCTTATCACGACACGGTACTCCTCTATTTCGAACTTCTGCATGTGCGCATCCTTACTGAGAATTTGCTCCAAGAGTGGTCAGTGATCAGTGACTTCCCCAGTAGTACTGCTGTGGGCCCGGATGCGAACCCGGAACTGCTGTAGCCTGTCGCTGCAAGCCAGATACGGGTTTGCAATTTCACCACACTTGTCCATACCATAAGCTCCCGTTGTGCCTGCGTATGACGTTCTGGACGAGGTCATACAGTTGCCATCATGTCGCGCGTGCCGCGAGCCAGTCTCGACGTCAACCGGTTGGCGAAGCTTCATGAAGGGTTCCCCAGCGTAGCCACATGCAAGAGACAAGTTTTAAATAGAAATCGCTTGAGCAACGTATCTGCGGCCTGGCTTCGGGTATCAACGTGAACTGGAATGGGGTTCCAGTGCAAGAACATGCACGGGAGCATCCGCGCGAAATTTGCGCTAGGCTCAATTACGCAGACAGGCATAAACAAAGGACGATATATCACATTGATGCCTCACTCTCACCCGTTGCCTCTCCTGTGTAGATGCGCGATAGCGTGGCAGCTAACAACGGGCCAGCAAGAACAGCTGATGCCAGGCCAGCAAACGAATGTAACTTCGTCCAGATGTACAGATATACCTTCACTCAGGAACTCGACGCTGACAGAGCATGGCGCATCCCCAGCTCCCTGCATCTGTTGTTACCTGCATGCTTCCCAGACGTCGATTTCATGATCACCGCGGCGTGCCGTGCCTGCACAACTGAAAGTTTCCTACCTGCACTCACGCCGTCAGTGGTACCTGCATGCTGACCTCGCTATGTCGACTCACCTGGAAATCCAGGTGTGGAACCAGAGGCTCCTCGGGGGAAACCGCTACACCGCAACGCCCCGCAGCCGCGCTGTTCGGGACTAACCTTCTAGAAGGTTCTGCACGTGTGCGTGGCAGCTCGGGGCTCCCGGCTGTGCATGCTCTCGTGATCGAGGAGCAGTGCAACGCGAGGCTCGGGACCTGCTCAGTCGGGAGCCCCAGCTACAGGGGCCCTAACCCCCCCACGGGTGGAAGCACACTACCTGGCCCCAGGTAGTTGGCGGGCGGGGAAAATCCACCGGAAATGCCAGTGCATACCCGTGAGAGGCCAGATGGTGGCCATCTGCTGGAGTGCAGGATGTAAATGCGACGGACCAGCGTGCAGGCAGTGTGTCTCTGTACTCGCTGTGCACGCAGGTCAGATAGAGTGCATATGCATGTGTGTGTGACATGGCGTGTTCGTGACCTCAGGAAACCTATGCATTACATGCTGTAATACGATCCACTTACCGGATGTATGCAACGTGCAGAACGCGACGTGATCGCGTGACACGGCCTGTGGGAAGCGGAACAAGGCTTGCTTTGCGTATCACGTCTTATGTTGTCACGTAGCGTGTGGTCGTGGATTGTCAGTCCCGAAGCTAGCGGTGGATCCGCCAGTGGCCAGAGCGGTTACATGGTAGCCTGCGCTGTCGACCCGGAATAATCATAAGGAGCAAATGAAATCGAGGAAATTCTTAAGAAGTTGCTGCAATCGCGCCCTACCGGCGCACAGATCTGGACGACCGGGTATCTAGATACACATTTGCGACAGAGCCCTGGCACCTCTGTCGTTGGCTGATCCTGCAGCACAGAACGCCCACGTGAAGCATAATGCTAGGCCACAGCACTGCAGAATGGTACATTGCAACCCGACAAAGCCCATCGTACGCCTGTGTGAGACTCGTGGCCAACCTACTCCATAAACTGGTAATTGCTGGCAACACAGCGAGCTTTATGTGTTGCCTTGATAGAGGCGGGTGCACATGCATTTCTCAGCCTGCTTCCAGAAAGCTCAGAGCATGTCATCGGTTGATCAGGGTCACACTTTGCGGTCTGCAACCATGGACTGGGTCACCCCTGTGGCACACTTAACCTCTCTTAACCTATGCTTACGCTGCAATCTCGGGTGGGGCAAGTGTGACTTTCCAGGTGTGGCGCAGCTGTTGCAGGTCATCATTGACATGATTCTCATAGTAAATCGTCATCAGATCTGTGCACTTCAGTCCCGCTCTTGTGGCCCATGGCACCAGCTGTGAGGTGAGCAGCTGGCGCTTTTGTGGCTTGAGGCGAGCATATCCAGCCGCAACCGATGCAGCAGTCATTGGAAGCTGTGTCTGCAGGCATTGGTGCACACCTAGAATCTCTCATACCAGGCACTACCCTGTGAACACATGCAATGCGGTCTGATGCTGTTTGCCACTTGTCTTGATTACATACTCGGTGGCCTTCCCAAAAAAACATGCACACCTATGACATTACAGAACGCCGCGCGCTGTGGCCAGTACAAATGGACATTGGCCAAGTGATTCAGGTGATGGTGGCATTGCCAGACAAGCTCATACCGTCCATAGGCAAGACGGAGGTGTCTTTTACTGCACTCGGACCAGAAGAACCCGGCAATCACAGGGAACGTGTGATGTGCGCAGTTAATTTTCGCCAGAAGGACATGAGTGATGGCACGTTCAACACATGTAGACGGCTGCATGCTGTTCGCAAGCTCTGACATGCCAAGAGAGTATACGGAGGACCACAATGTACATCGCCTCTTGCAGACAATGGCAACATTGTCATGTGCCGTGAGTGCAGACAATCCACATCTGTGGCCTGCTTAAGCAAACCCATCGTGAAGGACCGGCATGGTGCACTGAATGTGGCCCACTGAGCTTCCACATGAAACATAGCTCAGGCACTTTTCAGCAAGCTACAGACATCCCCGACAAACAATGTGAACATGCCAGACCGAAACAGGGGTCGCTGAGCAGTTGCGCCCACGGAAACCACCCATTCGACACTGATAAGAACAGCGGCACATCACTCATTGTTCAAGTACAAGTCTGTTGCCCATGCAAGCCAGTAGGACCAGGGGCCAGCCCCTGACTGCCAGGTGGCAGATGCAGAAACACACGAAAAAAGACCGGCGGCCCCAGCAATTACCGCAATCACTATGTGGGTGCACACAGCGTGAACGGGCATGTTCGCACAGGCAGATACAGGAGGCAGCAGACCGCGTAGAGATCAAGCAGGTCGGTCTCTGCCCAGGCTGCCCAAGCTAGCATACCTGGGTAAACTCCAATGCCTTCAGCGCGGTCTCACCAAGCAGATTTGTATCACAGGCGAAGATGACGTGCCAAAAGTCATGAATCTGCCGATATCTGGTGGCGACATATGCTAGTTCAGCGTCATCCACAAAGCGCACAGGAGGGCGTTCATCTGCTCTGAAGCCCCTTTGCCGCATGAAATTGTGGTACTCTGACCCGAAAGATCCCTCTGGGGCTGCTTCACAGCTGCTCAAAAACTCGTCCTGCACCAGACATAACATCAAGCCCCAGCCGATCAGCAAGTTCATAGTGTTCACTTCAGAAGACGAGTACGCCACCGTGATGACGGGCTTCTCACTCAAAATTTTCAAGCCTGTGTTATCATGAAGCATGCGGTTGTACATTCCACGTAAGCCCTCCGAACCGGTGAGCTCCCCAACAGCCGCGACCAGATCGGCCCGCTGGGGATACATGAACGCGCCGAGGGCTGAGCCCACAGAAAGTACCATCTTCGCAGGCAAAGGTAGCGGGACATGCGACCGATACAGTCTGCTTCTGTCGGACATCGTGGCCTGCTTTGCCCAGTGCAATCGCAACAAGCGCAGGCATCCACGCGCTCGCAGACCCACAATTGGGATGCACACCAGACCCAAACACAACTCCGTCGTGGACTATGGGCACATTTTCAGTGTAGTGCTGGACAATAATTGCGACTTCATGAGCGAAGTCGCTGTACGCAGAGGCCGGCGAGCAGCTGCTAGCATGCGCGCGACGGATACAATGCATGCATGTCGATCGAGTCCCAGTTCATGCAGGTCTGGTCCAAGCTCTCATTCTGATAGGCACGGTACAGAAGACATGAATTATCACTGCAGCCGATTCCCATACGCTTCTTGTCAATCGATGTTTCTGTCGACGCTGTTTCTCGGCCTGCGTGAACGTGAACATCAGCCGAGGGCTGTCCAGGTACCTCCCTGTACGGGCCTTTTGAGCACATTGCTGCACCGTCACACATGACAACTATGCGGAGGAGGAACGCATTCATGCTGGTGCTGCTCAGTGTGCTTCTAGCAATTCCTCCTGCATGGACTCAAGAAGAGTGCGAGGAGGTAAATGCCAACATGGGTCACTGTGCTGTGTACCAGTCTGCGGGAATGTTGATCATGATAACCTCCACCCCGTCCAGGGCCCGACATTATGATTAACGCTGTCCCTCTTGTACTTTTTACGGATCTATCTGCTATATTTTTCCTGGTTGGCACCCTTCACCTGCTGCTTACGATGGACTGTGCAGGCAACCCAACAGCTCAAGAAATGCATTGAAGAACGGCGTCAAGACTCAAAAAAGCATGCCCTGTGTGAGGAAAGTATTGGAGATCTCAGAGGGTCGATTAGGAAGCTCGAATCCAACCTCCAAAACCAATCTGTTTTGTGTGAGGATGCAGCATTGAAGAGTCAAGCTCAGTGTAAATCGGAAACGAACAAGATCAGCTTGAAGCTAGGGGCTGCAGAATCGGAGCTTGAAGATGGAAAGAGCCGCATTTCAGCTCTTGCAGATAAGCTGCATGATGCCAGTGCTCGAGCAGATCAGCTGTTCGCAGAGCGGACACAGTGCGAGGCCGATGCCATGCAAAAACATTCCGAATGTGAGGCAGATGCTGCAGAGATGCAGGAGAAGCTGAGGACCTCGGATACTGCTCTTCGTGACAGTGAAAGCCAAGCATCTGCAGCCTCGGCAATTCGTGAAGAAGCACGCTTGCTCACAAAACAGTTGGACGAAGAACGCAATTCTTGCCAAACCATGTCTTCCAAACTCAAGGAGGAATGTGATGGACGTGTTCAGGAGGTCCAGCAAAAAATGCAGGCAGCTGCAGCCGAGTGCGCCTCCGCAACAAGTGATATCGACACCCTCACTGTCGCTGTACAGAGTTGCCAAGCGGCGCTGGGCGAGGAATCCGAGGCACGCAAGCAAGCGAATGCTCAGGCGGCATTGCACGAAAGCCTTCATGCCAAGGTCAGTAGTGAGCTCAAGCAGACAGAGGAGCAGCTGGCAGAGCAAAATCGTGGTTTACAGGCATGCAACCCTTCACTGTCACCGAGTAGCGACGGAGTGTTGCAGCAGCACAATAGAAGTGATAGGACGTGACTGTTCAGATTCTGTGCAGAAGGAGGTAACCAAACTCAATTCTGAGCTTACAAAGTTGGGCAGGCAGCTGCATACAGCTGAAAGGGCTTACTTGCCGCTATGGAGCATACCATACTATGATGAGGCTGTCAAGCGTGCAGCTGTGACCAAAGACCAAGCACTGCTATACTATGATCAGGTATGATGCATGTGGTGGCTGTGAGGTGTTAAAAAAACGTAATGGCAAACAGTGAGACAACTCTTGTCCCATCGTGGTGTTAGTGTACTGGCATTGCGGCCACGGCCGTAACATGGTGTTATGGCTGATGCATCTGCATGAACACCTGCAGCAGCCGAAGCTGGCGCAGGTGGGCCACACCAATTGGGCCTGCGGGCAGTCAGTGCAACAGCAGGTGGCTTGCATCAGGCCTGACGAGTTTGCAGGAGATCGCAACCGGAAAAGCTTACCAAAATTCGAAAGATGCTGTCTTTCAGGCTTCTGAACGATTACAGACAATGATAGAGCCTCATGTCAGCAAAGCAAAGGTGGCCATGGAGCCAATGTTTGCGAAGATAAGGGTGCATCTGGGGCCAGTGTTGGAAAACATCAAAAGCCAGCTGCAACGTGAACAGTACAAGAAAGTTGTTGTCGTTCTTTCCGACGCCCAAGGCCTTCTGTTGCGGGCGTGGTCGACAGCAAAACTTGCTGTGGCCGATGTTTACAACAGTGATGTAGTGCGCACCCAGACAACAGCAGGAGTGCATTGTCAACACTTCGCAGAGCCGGGCACTGAGTTCATTGTTGCTGCATGAATGAGGATGATTCTGCTGCGTGACGTGTCACCATGGTGTACCTCAAAGGCTCGAGCGTGGTGCAGATGAATGAGGCCAGAAAGGACTTGACAAGGATGTACATGCTGCTCCTTGGTGCCAATGTATCGGGCTCGGGTATCGATGCGGCTATTCCTGCTATGCTGGCTCAGTATACACTGTTGGCCATACCTGTAATGTTGCTATTGCCCGTGATGTTCATGTGCTACGCAACAGCCCGCAAGCCTGACGAAACACAGCAGAATCTTGTGAAACCAAAAGCGCAAGTTGCAAGCTCAAAAGCGGGGGATTCGAAGAGAAGCAAGCGTAGATGACAGCAAAGTTTACGTTTGCAATTCTTTCAGCGTTGCATGTGTGGTTGAAGTTTGTCACTGGATACCGTATTTGGATTGATCTACTGACCAGATTCTCAGGACTAGCCTTTGTCAAAGTCAACAAAAGAATACATGATCTGATCACCACTTAGTTGGATGAGAAACGTTGTGCAAGTTAATCGCTCTATGGAGCCATGCGGCCCTAGCGCTCCGCGGAAAGTATACGTGCTCCGCGGAGCTCCGTGTGACAGGTGGCTACACGGGTACTGACGCCGGGGGCTGGCCGCCACGGCCAGTCCCACGGAGCTGTGCGCGTGAGGGCCGGGTCGCGCTGCTGACACCGGTCCACCGACGACCAAATTGCCCTGTCACGCAACAAGCGATCCTTTGGATCGTTGTGCGTTCGCAGTATTTACAGCAGCAGGGCGGAAATATGTCGAGCGAGGCCATTCAGGTGCGCAGCTTTACAAGTGCCTGTATCTGTACATGGGTTGTAAACAAATCTATCTAACGCTCATCTGTTTATGTGCAGTCAGTGCAGACCTTTGGTCGCAAGGTTCGCCCCCGATCGCTCTCGCATTGCCTCTGCTTGGTCCGCCTAGTGTGCTGTCATGGATCTGGGAATTCCTGCAGTCCAGCCTAACTATTTTGCTGTTGTAGAAAAATGCCGTGGCTGTTGCATACGCTAAGCAAGGGAAGGGCGTCTTGCGTCTGAACGGTAAGCTTCCGCTCTCTCCTCGTGCATGGCCCATCTGCCGGCTTCCACAGCGTCAGTACATGCTGTTTCGAGCATGATGCAATTATGAGGAGTCAGTGTGCATGCTAGTGCCTGTTCAGGTAAGCCCCTGGAGCTAATGGAGACAGAGCTGCTCCGGCATAAGGTCTTCGAGCCAGTCATGCTGATGGGCCGGGACAAGTATTCACAGCTTGATATCCGCGTACGAGTCAAGGGAGGTGGACACGTTGCGCAGGCTTATGCAATTCGTCAGGCACTTGCCAAGGCTCTGGTTGCATATTATCAAAAATGTGCGATACCATTCGCGCCGCTTATCACAGACTGAATGAAATTAAAGAACTGAGGACTGAATGAATTGTTTCAGCTGCACAGGTGGTCACATTTTTTGGATTTCGATTTCGTGGTCTTTTGTCGATCGATCATTGGTCTGTGATATAACGTATTCAATTGTTCAGTTGTGTGCCTCCAGATGTCGATGAGAGCAGCAAGACCGAGATCAAGACCACGTTGTTGCAGTATGACCGTACCTTGCTGGTCTCGGACCCACGCCGCTGCGAACCCAAGAAGTGCGCTTCTACCACACAGCTTGCCCGCGTGTGTAATTGCTGAGAGTTCTGATGTGATCACTGCAACAACTGCCTCACTGTCCAGCTGTGAGAGGTCCATAATTTAGGCATGATACACAAAATTTTGGTCGGCAGAATTGATCCACTCCTTTAAATGAGCATTGATACTTGTTTCAAGTCATCTTCAGGAGGAGCCGCCCCCTGGCTAGTGCCTCTTGTGCATGATGGAAGCAATTGGTGACGGGACCCCACGGGGCCCCGCGGGGGTCAAATGCGGCATATGTGGCTATGCTGTATGACAGGAGCTGGATACGCTGCAGCCTCACCTCATCAGCCTGAGGCCACACCGTTGCGTCGACTGTGTCTGCGTGTTGGAGGGAAGGATGGATCCAATGTTGATGTATCCATGTTTCTGCAGGTTCGGTGGTCGCGGCGCACGTGCAAGGTTCCAGAAGTCTTACCGTTAAAACCGTACCAGGGCTGTTCCAGACTGATACTGTGGTGTCCCAAACGCGGGGCTCAAATGCACGATATGTG
>JALKAD010000229.1:68581-81701 GCA_024500015.1 Ulva compressa | reverse complement strand
AACACGCATGACCAGCTCCACCTAGTTAGGATGATACAGCATTACCGCATCAAGCCTATCTTCACATTACACGGGCCGGCGAGTTCTTAGTGACAGCTTATAAATTTTATAGAAATGGTCAAACGGTTTCTTTGCGACCTTGCGCTTTATGATGCACGGTGTGCGGTGTTTCCACCTTGGAGAATGGGCCTATCCGAGGAATTGTCATCAGGCACGCAGGATTTGTGGCCAGGTCGTGACCCCAGTACAAGGAAGTGTGTAAATTGCCATATTCAGCGTAGTCACAAGCAGTCAGCAACGCACAGATCGCGAACTTCTTTGGTGCAGACATTCTTGTCGTATGCTGGCAAAAGGGATGTTTCGCTGCATCGGCGTTACGCCCGAGCAGTGAGACGCCCATAGAGAGAGGACTCTGCTTCGGTCCACTGCGGCTGTCAAAGGTTTTCGAGGAGCAAGGCCCAATACCTACATGGTGTCGTACATCCACACATGTCGATGCTGATGGCTTTGATAACCAGCACCATGCGGGGAAAAAAAAGGCAAGCATACACTCGCAGGAAGTTTTAGGTCTGCCGACCAAAACAGCGCACTTCTGCCATACCCCAAAACGAAAGCAAGCAGGGGTAGCCCCCCAACTGCGTCGCCTCCTCTACAAGGCATCTGTGCCCTTTGTGCATGGCGTCAAATTTGCCCAACGCTACACACACACTGTGTCCCTTGCCAGTCAGAGGGCTGCACAATGGTCGTCTCCAGTCTTCTCTCAGCTCCAGATACGTATCATGTGGGGTTGATTGCTGTGCTTTGAGCGATAAACATCGTTCCGGAGCCACTGCAATTTCTGGATGCCAAGGTACCGCTCAACGCGAATGCCCCTTGACAAGCAAAATTACTACTACATCAAGGGCTGATCAGCGGCATACTTGCGTTTAAAGCATGTTGCGGGTTGGCAGCACCTGTGGGGTGCCAGTTCAAACACCACATGCAGGACGCACGCCTTGCGCCCCGCATCAGCCGCGCTGCATATTTGCGTCCATGCGAGGGCGAGCATCGTACAGCGGGCTCCAGAATACGGGCCATAATCCCGACACCTAGAGACCACCTGACTTCTCAAATGCTCGATCTTTGACACTGACAACTTGCAGCTCTTCAGCGCTGGGGACTTGTCGCACCGATAAGGGATTCCCGAGCGGCGACGACGACATCACGTTATGATAGCGGCCCTCTTGTGTCTGTCAAAGGCGCGCACGCGTGCTTTGTGACCATCCTGTGACAGCAAGTCAGGCCTTGCTCACAAGCCGACGGCCAAATCGCGCTACTTCAACATGATCAACATGCATGGTTCCGACTGAACAGTTTTTGGGAAATAGGGACTGACACGAACGTCATGCCGATGGCTGCTCTTAGCACGGCGTGCTCATATATCGCCTGGCTTCCTCTACATGTCGTGTTCGCTGACAAGTTTGTAGCATCTTGTCCAACACTGTCCGTGGTTGTTGCCAGCACCGAAAACTTAAACCTGTGGTTGTGCCCTTTGCCTTCAGCATCAGGTGAACGCCGTGATTTATATATAAAATAAATCTTCAAGGCCCGCGCTACCTGAGGTGATGGTCCTTATCTGAATCAGCGTTGCGCGATGTCACGCGCTCCTCCGAAGGACAAATTTCAGGCTTGCCTGCATGCGCAAAGTTGATCGTCACGAAATCTCTTTGGCATCAGCCAACGATTGCTATCAAGCTCGTTTGCGTTGGTAAAGTGCTGTTGCGTGCCGCTGCAGTCAACGGATTCCAGTTGCGGCATTGCAATCCGATGTACGAGCGTTTGCAGGCTAAATGGCGTCCCAGGAAGAGAAAGTGAATTTGCTGATCAAGCGCTTGCTGTTGAAGGTGTGACGTCGCGCTCCCCGCGCGTGTTGTTTACCTATGACCGCGTGAACAAACTAATTTGACAGCCTCGCTGAACTGTCTGCTACGTTTTCACGTTAATCAACTCGGCATATGCATAGATGTGCATCTGATGGCACGGCCGGCGCTCTCTTTGGCTGGCATGCCCGCGTCATCGTGAATCACGAAATTGGACGTACTGTCCAAGTTGCAGAACCCGTCTACATCGTGTTATTAGAAATTTCAGCTGTTTGTCTTTGTTGCAGGATCTGCGTGTACAATGTCGTCAGAGAAAGCTTTCTCCAGCCGGCAGTCGAGATGAGCTGGCAGAGCGCCTCAAGGAGTGCATGCTGGAGACACAGGACTTGTGCGTTTCTGCCGGTCCATCCCAGCTGCTGTGACCTGCAAGAGAACTGGTCTAAGCACCCGCAGAGCATACGGGCAACAAGGAATTCTTGACGCGCGAATCACTTTGCAGTGCACTAAGGAATGATGATGGTTCCATCATGGAGGATGCGTATGCGACGCAGCTCTTTGGCATTACATCCACGGGGACCGGCAACAACTACTCTCGACCTGAGGGGCAGAACGTGGGCAACTTTCTGGGCGATCGCCCGTCTTCACGTGTGTTGGCTGCACCAGGAGGAAAATCCAATTTCAGCTTTGGTGATCATCATCCTCCTGGGCAGAAACCTCCTGCTGCAGAACCTATTGCAGCATCTGAACCAGTGCCAGTGGTCCCTGCACGTGTGGAGGAGCTTCTGCCACCTCCCGAGGTGAAATCAACCTCAGTCAAGCCCTCCAAAGCGTCATTCCTGGACAAGATGACTGCCAAAATTGCGGGTTGTGCCCCGCCTTCGCCAAAGCATCTTGAAGTTGCCACGGTTGCCACGACACCGACCTTGTCACCTGGCAAGGTGTGTGAAATCCTCTGCTAAATGTGGTCTGACTTTATCGCAGGGTGCGTACCATTTGTTGACAACAGCACATTTATTACAGGAAAATCCACCTGAAGCAGAGGCACAAGCAGCTGCGACAGGCAACTCAAACAACAATTATAACCGACCGGGTGGCCAGAACGTTGGCAATTTCCTGACCGACCGGCCCTCCTCGCGGGTGTTGGCACCGCCAGGGGGAGGATCTTCTGTTCGTTTTGGCTAGTTTTGAGACTATTTACGAATTTGTAAAATCATACCCATTCATCAGCACACCAGATCTGTTGATTTTGATGTGATTGAGGTACAGAGCAAAGTCAACACTAGGCTGGTACAGATGATCTATCAGAATCACCTGCCTTTCCTCGGAAAAACAATCTAACCGGTGTGCCCACCAAGTCAATGTTTTCTCGCAGAGATCGTTCTAGGTACCTCTTGTAGTCATCGCCAATTAGACGACCATCATTGCAAAAGAACACGAAGGTCGGTGGCCGCACTGCAGCCTGTGTTGCATAATACACCCGTGGCTTCATTGCCTTGCCCCGATGTGATGGAGGCGATTTCCACATTGTGGCGTCGCTGACCACAATGTTGAGTGTTCCGGTGGATACTCGCTTCATGTGCTGATCTCCAGCATGCATGCATGCCTGGAGAACTTTGTGTATGTTTTTCCCTGCATGAGCGTCGGACCATCTGCTGTGCCATAAATCTGCTCGTCGATATCTCGTCTTTGCAAACCTTTCCCACCTCACATACCTCATGCGCATGAAGTTAGGGGAAGTGAGCATACCTTTTGTCGCTGATGTGAAAACACATTTTGCCCAAGAAACGTGCCGCAAGTTGCCTTTGACACTCTCTTCTGCCCGCTTCATTGCTTCCTGCGACCTGTCTTCTACCAAGTCCCACTTGTTGATGACCAACACCACTGCCTTGCCCTCTGCCACCGCGAGCTCTGCTATCCTACATATGCTCTCCCTTTTAGATATTCTGGCACAGACAGCGTGTGTGAACCACATGCCCGTCGTAGCCCTCAGGACTGGCAGGCCTGAGTGCCCTCAGGACTGGCAGGCCTGAGTGGGGCTTGTCTCAGCAGTTCTTTGTAGAACCATACCTGAAATCCTGCACAGTCACGCCGGTCAGCGGGTCCAGCATAAGCGCAACCACATCCGCGCGCCGCAGCGCGCGTATCGCGCGCGACACAGACATCGGCTCCGCGCCATCATCAGATGACGCCACCCGTGCACGCCGCCGCAGGCCTGCCGTGTCAATCAGAGTGATCGGCGTGCCGTCTGGCAGCACGACCTCTGTGTCGATTGCATCCCGCGTCGTGCCCGACATGTCGCTGACAATCGCACGCTCTGCGCCTGTGATCGCATTTACCAGGGACGACTTGCCGGCGTTCGGGCGGCCTACGATGGCAATCGCAAGCGGGGTCTCCCGCTCCTCCCGCTCATAGGTGCCAGGGGGCGGCAACGCCTGCAGCACAGCGTGACAGCCGCTGCTTGAGAAACCCTTGACTGCCTGTCATACAGCATGCGGTGCATGATACGTACAAAGGCAACGGTATGGTGGCCCAAAGCTGTGCATAAGTCGTGAAAGTCTCGATAATGGCATTTCATGGTTCATTGAAGGGGGCGGCAGCAGCATTGCGTGCATGCAGATGCGGCGTGTGTGGGTTTGTTCAGGGAATTGGAGGCTCCATACGTGAGAGGCTGCATGAGCAGCAACGCATGACGCACTATGATACCTGTTCCATGTCCGGGGCTGCACTCCGGCGGCGTCTGGAGAACCCAGTCGCACTATGCACCAAGTCTGATGCCCCGCAGGCACGCATCACGCATGCCCTGCAGCCCCAATCATGCCACCACGTGCGAGGACCGCGTGAGGACCAGCACAACCGACAGAAACGACCGCGGACGGTCATGCAAGTGGTTCTGATGCCAGCATGCATATTGATGCCCAGGGACAATGCATTCATGAGAGTGCTTGACACAACCCAAAGCGGGACAAAGGCTCCGCTGCAACCTAGACAAGGTCGCACAGTGCCGCGCTCGAGGCCGCATCACAGCATGCAGTCCGGCTGTGGCAGCCCCAGCAGGTGGAATTAGTCTGTGCGAAACATCCCAATGTGCACAACAGAAGTTTCATGAACCTGTTGTTGTGACGGATGCAGACAGTCAGGCAGAGCATGTGTGAAACATGCGGCATTGGCCACACCTCAATCACCTGCTCCATGAGGACACCCGTGCCTGTGCCGGAGATGGCCGAGATGGCAAGAGGCTCCAGTCCATACTCCCAGAACAAGGAGGCTTGATACTCGCCCTGCGTGGTGCTCTCGCACTTGTTGATGGCCAGCACGACGCGCTTGTTGGAGTGTTGCCGCCTCAGCCACTGGACTATCTCCTCGTCTGCGGCCGTCGGGCCGGACTGACCATCGCACACCAGCACAACAACATCGGCCTCGGCCACACCTGCATATTTCAGGTAATGAGACAATGTGATGTAACACATTTGCGGGAAAGGTCCATCCATCAACACTAGCCAGATGAGACATGGAACTTGAATAGCAAACTGGCAACATATACCGGAATGGCACGGGCATGATTTGTGATGTATTTGCGCCGCCAAGCAACAAGGGATGGGCGCCACACCAGCAGCTGCTTGGCGCTCAATGGCAAAGGGGAGGTTTTCCGCGGAGACTTCGGCCATTGCAAGCTCTGACTGCTCTTTTGGGAGCTTTGTGGCCTCGCTCATCAGGCCCCCAGTGTCGATGACGACAAACTCTCTCCCTCCCCAGTTGCCTCGCATGTACAGGCGGTCGCGAGTGACACCCGGATAATCGTAGACAATCGCAGCTGTCTTGCCGATGACACGATTGAACAGTGCTGATTTGCCAACATTGGGGCGCCCTACAGCACGTGCACCCTGACACAAGACGACCCAAGTCATGAAAATGGAGCCGCTTTCATCGTGATTTCTGTCAGGCACGGTTACAGGGCACACACGGCAAGATGATTGCTGGCAACGCACAGGAGCATACCGATAATGGCAACTTTGGGGAGCAGTTCAATGGGCACTTCGCTGACAATTAGGCGTCGGCCCTGCCGTTTGCGATCTGTGTTGGGGTCATCAATTGGTGCAGGCTTTGCTGTCTTGCTTTTCTGCGCCTTTTCCTGTTCCTGCACAGGATGGGACATAAATTGCTGCGTGTTTGAAATGTCTTCGTAAGGGATCAGTGTGAAGCGTCATTGGCAAAGGGAATTCTTGAGCTGCTGGCGCGTCCGGTTTCGAGCAGTGCCGCAAACGGTGGCGGCATGCATGATTAGCCGCAGCAACAACGCACAGACGAGCCGTCCAGCTTGCGGCCCTCCTCCAACAATTCTGATTCATCCCAGTTCTGAACTTGAGTTGAGAAGTCTGGCATCTGCTGATCTTCTGGAGCGCGCTTGTAAAGCTTGTCCAGCCGTGCTTCAAACGCGCGAGAAATGGCCAGAAACTTCTCCGCTTGCTTTGCGTCCAACGGTAAGGGCTTCGATGAAACAGCTCTCTGAGCACTTTGAACAGATGCACATGGCCTAGCCTTCACGCGCCACTGCCGTCGCAAGGCATTGCAACCGGTTCCAGGCGTCGCGACGACGCGGCTGCTCGGCATGACCGCGGCCTGGGAATAGGCGTCCACTCAGCGTTCTTGAGCGCTAGACAACACTTGCTGCATGCGCCCAACGGATTTGGCAGTCCAGGATCGGCGAACGGCGAGCCTGTCGTCACTGAAGCACGAATGCAGCAAGCCGTGAAACGAAGCGCCTACGCAAGAGGGCAAGGATTGGTACCAACTTGGCCTACCTTCGTCTGACAAGCGCAGACACCTGTCTGATATAGCAATTGTCCTCCGCGAAAGCTTCGAAGTGGATCTTCGAGTGCTGAGCTGGCCAGCTGCAGTGGTTTGAGTGCTACATGTGGCAACATCATATGCATTGAGGGAGTGGCTAGAAGTGACCTTGCGGCCTCTCCACGCTTCGCGTGCACCACAGGTGAGGTCTTCAGCATGGACCCAGACAGCCTCATACGCAAATGCAGGTCATGCTACAAAAGATCAGTCTTGCGAAGCGGCTGCAAGACTAATCCTGTGTGCTTACTTGCTGCATAGTTCCTGCGGCCCCGCCCAAGCCTCCTAGGAGCCCTGGTATGCAGTGCGCCCTGCGCCCCTCCGTGTCAACAGGCCCTTTGTGCAATTTCAGCTGTGCTATGCAGTTGACGGCGGGCAGGCAGGCTCCGCCGCACATCCAGCATTTCTGGTGTTCACAGTGTTGGCCACGGATGGGTGCCATGTTCCCCACATGTGCAGGCCCGCATACACCCGACAACTCTTCGTATGTGCATGTCAGCACATTGCCTGTGCGCAGCCTGCTGGTCACGCCAGAATCTCTTCCTGAAGCCCGAGTTCTGACTCGAGTGTGCACTATAGCGTTATATAGACGCCACCAACCTCTACCATGGCCATCATGCATGGCTGATAAGGTGCATGAATTTGCTGCAAGAAGTGGCACGTGGATGTGAGCGGAAGCTGGGTGCGGCACAGCCGCAAGACTCAGTTGGCACGAACGTCTGCAGAAGCTGTGTAGAACTCAGAGGCACAGCCACGATAGCTCGCTGCTGCTATTGCATGCGCAGTCTGTTTGCAGGGAAAACATGAACTTTTTGTGGACTGTCCATGTGCATGCACAATTGCAGAAGCGTACGAGGCTGTTAGACTTCTCTGACCCCAGAGGCAATTCCGGGGTCAGGAGATTAGGTCCGCAAGCCTTGCAATGAACGGGATGGCTGCAGGGGTTCACAACAAAACAAAGGAAGACATAAAACAGAAACAGAAACAAAAATCGGGAATCTCGCCACACCCGGACGGGCATCGGCCATGGCACTCCTCCGATCAGGGGCGGGAGAAGGAACTGTACGTGCAAATGCGGGCGTAGCAATAGTGTGCAAAGCACCAGGCACTGCTCATGTCAGCACACCACGCACGCACCTGCAACCACGGCGGCAACCACACCACCCCCACCGCCGCCCGCGCTGACGAGCACACGTCAGACACCTGCGCAGCCGCACCAGCCACCAGTCGGGTGCACAAGGCATGGACATCAGAATTGGGGCACTGTGGGAATGCCACCGACAGATCCAACAGGAACCGGACCACACACGCCGTTGCAGCCGCATCACAAAGCCCAACCTCATTCAACAACCGGCACACAAGTGTCAATTGCCCCCGCAAACGAATCTGTCGCACGTAGCATCGTCGCAAGTAGCATCGTCGCAAGTATCAGATCGGCCCGGAGGCAGTCCTGCCCTGCTTGCCTGCAGACATGCAGGCAGGTCAGGAGCAGGTGTTCCATGCGGTGCCACCTGCGCGCCATAGAGGAGTCGCCTGGGAATGGCGCATAGGCCTTACATACGTCCTGTCGTGTCCGCACAACAAGCGTGATTGTGCGGATTGCCGTGCACACTATATCAGACAGCGTAATCACGCAGAAGATGAGATGAGCGGAGCGCCATGTTGGGGTACACCACCGAGGCGGGGGAAACATATGTATGGCGCCACCCCGGCTGTTGGCAGACAAAGACCCCTAGCCAACAGATTGCCGGGCACAGACGTACGGCTGGCGGGCTTGCGCAAAGAAACTACTATGTCACAGGACGAGTCAGCCGCCCCTATTCCATGGCACAAGCGGGTCCAAACGATGATGCCCCCCCTAAGGGGGCACAACCAATGTGCCCCCTTTCATCGTTGCACAGCCCTGGCTGTTCAGCACTGTCTGCCGCGGGGCCAGGGCCAGATCGGGCTGGTTGGTGTGAACGATCACAGGGGAGATGGTTTGACGTGATGGCCGCAGCTGCCGCGGCCTGGCACAGCCACGCTCCGCGTTTGTGCATCGAGGCCCGCACTGCCGCCCCCGTGCAGGCCATTTACCAGCGGGAAGGGCGTGTGGGAACACAGGTGACACGAGGTCTTGCTGTCCCAGGTCTGCTGCCATACGCGTCCATGTTGGCTGCGGTCACAAAAACTGCATCCATGACTGCGCCGGCGGACTTTGCCGGCCAGAGCTCAAGCCCATAGATCATGCATGGGGCATTCCGTGTGCAAATCACTGTACGCCTTGTCGCGGCCGTAAGGTGGGCGCTTTGGTGAACGTGAGCCCATTTGCCCTGGGCCCGCAAACCCTTGCCAACAGCAACCTCTTGCTGAGCTGAGAAGAAGCTGGTGCCCTTATAGGAGCCGGGTATCCAAAGTATTTCGCTACATGCGCCCGAGGTGGTAGTTCAGCACCCCAATACAGTGGCACGTTACAGTACCTGCCCAGCCTCGGCAGCGCCAAGGGCAGTCACCACCGATTAGGAGACGTTCAGGGACGCGCCCCAGCGCTTGCTATGCGCCTGTACCATCAATACTAAATTGTCCCCAGCAGACGTTCCAGCAAGGCCGTATAGATCATCAGCGTAGCATTGGCCAGTGTAGGGGTGGCGCCAGGCCGGGGGGAGAACGGCGACCATGCCATCCTGTGGGAGAGCTGTCAAGGCATCCAGCATAGAGTCGATGAACATGGCACAGAGGAGGGGGGACAAGCGGCACCCGCGCTGGACATGGGAGGAACTCAACAGTGTGCCCTCCACATGGACCGTTCTGAAGGCGTTCGCGTACAGCTGATCCACGGCAGCGAATGCTTTGCCCGCGACTCCTTTTGGGAGAAGTCGGGACAGGAGCTGGTCGTGAGTGGCTGATTCTTAGGCTTTTGCAGTATCGAAGAACCAAGAGGAAGTGGTCAGGCCTGCTCGCATACGTCCGCGCAGCGTTTGAGTAAGGTTGTGCAGCGCGCGCGGGGGCCCCGGCCAGGGCGAAAGGCGTACTGCTGGTCATGCGAAAAGACAGGTTCTAATCATCTAGTCGATAACATGGCCCGTAAAATAATTTGTCAACAACAGGCAGGAGTGTGTGAGCGCGGTAGTTTGCACAGTCACCCTAACCATGGTCACCACCTTTCGGCAAGTGGGTCACCACCCCCTGGCGCCATGTAGACGGCACCCGGCCCGACTCATAGTCCGCATTGTACAACCTAGTGAGTATTCGCAAGCTGACATTACCTGGGTACTTGAACACCTCGGCAGGCATGTCATCCCCCCGCTTTGTGGTTCTTCAGCTTGGACAGTGCGGAGCGCACCATGTTTGTGAAAGCTTAAGGGTCATCTAGGTGTGCGAGGAGCGGGATGGGGTTAACGCAATCTGCCGCAACCGCCACTCTCGCGATGGTGGGCATCGGTAATTCTGCCTGTGTGGCTGGCAGGCGCGCACGCCCGAGTTCAGCCGTGTACGCGCGGATTGTGGCCTCTTTGACTGCCGGGGTGGTGCACAGCGTGCTCATGTGGGTGTGGCGCAGCGTGTGGTGTGGCGCGTGGCCACTGTGTCAGGCGAGCGATGCATCCAGGACGATCCGGGCCACCGCCTGAGGGCATCAGAGCAGGAACGCTCCTGCCGTTGGACATGTGTGCGGCGCGCATGTGTGACAGCAGCGCGGCATTCCGTGTTGAGATGGGATATCCGATGGTTCAGTGCAGACGTGCTGCACGTGTACTGTACAGACAACCTATACCAGATCGTCAAGGCCTTGCTTTGGGCAGAGCATGCACGCAGCGTTGTCGTCAATTCCAGCATCAAGAATGGTCATGAATTGCCCTGCCAAGCATCTTGACCTAACACTGCCACGCTGAGAGTGATAGTGTGTCTATTTCACCATTTGGGCGGCACCACTCGAACATTCTACCATGTGCATTCACAGCTGCACCTTTCAATGCATCATATACAGGACGTCATGAGATGTTGCATTGCCATGAATCGTACCTGTGTGTTCTATCACCTTGTGGAGCATACCTCTGTAACGTATCTCTCTCATGTACAGACGCATTGCCCTGGTGCTGCAGCCGGCTACACTTGCATCCATTTCATACGCCAAGGCTTAATAGCTTAGCTTAATAGCTTAATAGATACTTTGCTTGAAGAACACCAGTTACGTTCCCCTGCCGTGCACACGGCCCTGTGAAGACAGCTACAAGGTACAAACTCTTACGGCTGGCCAGGCCTGGCGCCGTTCGTGGCGACCAGGGCGCTAGCGGATTTCAAGTTCCAGTATGTCTTACACGAGTCATCCTACGTTCCACACCATCGGCATGTGAGGGGGGCCATGATCCCTGATCCCTAAGCCACGGCCGCCGCGCTGTCACGCGCGCCGCAAGGGCACGCGGTCGGGATCGGCGGCACATGCACGGATCAGAGCCTGCAGGGCGGATCTGGCACACAACCAGACCCACAGCAGGAGCGCAAACCCCCAAACCTTGTGAAAGCCCCCAAGGGCCGTTCACCAGCTCACAAAAAAAGAAAAACAGGGAACGGCAGCTTGGGAGGGATCACAAGCAGGGCATGCGCGAATGATGCAGCTACGCTGCGGGGCGGCACATATATGTTGCAAGCCAGGCGCCTCACAGACCATGCGTGTTGAACTAGCGAGACCCCCGTGATGTCATACCGCAGCGGGTTATCGCGGGAGCGGCAACCCGGACAGTGTACGTGCTCGGCGCACAAAAGGCGCCGCAAACAGTACGATCACGCTGGGCATATCCCAAATGAACGCCGGACTCGTGTATGGGCGTTCCCGGGTACTCCGCGACGTCATGGCTTTGTGAGAAGCCGTTCATGGACTGGGCACATAGACAAGCTCCGCGCGTTTGTGCACACAGCGGAGTTTTCTGTATCAGATACGATGCCCAGCATGTTAACGCTCTCAACTGCTTCCAAACCCTCGAGAGGTGCGCCCATGCTCCCTGCAATATCACTGTCGTGGTGCGGACACGTCATCCATGTTGCCCTGATGATACGATCGGCATACCACCAACTGATTTTCCTGTGTTATTAGAAGGTAGGAGTTCGAAGCAGAGATTGTCGCTGCATACTTGAGGTGATCGTCCTGTGATGCAGGTGTGCGGTTGACATGTTCGGCAAAGGACAAGATTCAGTACGGGAATGACTGGTACAAGCAAACCAAGACTCCAAGACGGACAGTGCGAGATGAAATAGGTGCACCTTCCCACTGCAGCAAGCTACTCCAACCACCAGCTCATGCAGCGCATGGCATGGCTTGCATAATGGCACTGTATTCCTGAGCTGTTTGGGCATGACAGCCTACCAGTTGGACCCGTGCCTACCCCCATTCCACAATGCCAACATGTGACCACCTGCGATCAGTGATCGAGACTTCCTGCTGGAAGGAGTATGCTTGTGGTGGTCCCAGAACTGACTCGATGGAATTGTGCAGCGACACGGCGTGCTGCCAACCTTGCCGCAAACAAGGGGAAAGACCGTAAGGACTTATACACGGATAACTGGGATGGTTCAGAGTACAGGGGATCGCCTATCAACATTCTCAGCATCATTTTGGTTGTCTCTGTTCTGACCCCGCTCGCAGGCATCATTTTCGCATACGCCACCTACGGAAAGCTATGGGGTTAGGCATCAGCACCACCATCATCACAATGAGCATACATGGATCAGGAATTGGTCAGTTCTTGGCTCGTTCCCGGCCGGCCGCGGTTGCACTTGGGAGCGATTGCACTCGCCCAGCAAGAGTTGCGAGCAGCCATTATAGCAGTGTGAGTAGAGCATGGTGCTGCTAACAACAGCAGCCGGTAGCATGTTGCCGCGAGCGTAGGCCCATCGCTACAGCAGCTTGAGACTCCTTGACAGCTGGCCTCAATGAGGCCGCCTCATCTGCGTCGTATATACCGCAACCCCGAGTATTTACGACCGCGGGTGTGGACTGAAAATCCATCACATGCACGTGCACACTAGGGGCCCTGCTCTGTCTCAGTTTAGTACAATTGCGCATGAGCAACAATTGGTCTTGCATGGGTGCCATTGGGACCCTCGGATTAGAGCTTTGGCGACTGTAACGCCAATGTGAGTTCGATTCAGTTTTCTCTCGATGTGGCTATGACCATGCTGTACAGCACCACCTGGCTTGCTGTGTGGGGCTGTGCGTCCTGTGCTGCAGGAGATTGTGAAGTGGACGAACATGCACGTCTGTGTATTCGAAGAAGTGAGTGGCTTCACACGTGCATGCTGGTACTGGCAGAGTGGCAGGGCCTTGCAAGACACTGCTGCATATGCCACTGACTTGTTGAAGGCATCCGTGTGCTTGCGCAATGACATGATCAGAACAGGTGCAAAAAGCAGCGCCATGAGACCGTTTCTCAGGAGCACACAGAAGG
>JALKAD010000229.1:10689-22119 GCA_024500015.1 Ulva compressa | reverse complement strand
TCTGCTGTTGTGATGACTGTTTGCAAGCAAGTGGAGGGGCTAGCTCGGCTGTTGAACTGTGCAGCATCTCTGTGTTAGACACCAGGCCACTGAAGATAATGTCTGCAGACTCAGCTTCTCCCCCCGATACAATACTACTGCAAGAGTGCTCTTCGGGATCGAGTTCATCACCGTCTTCGTCCACAAGCTCTTCGAATGCGCCAGCCGCTGTGTGCATGTTCGTTGCACGCCGAGAGATTGTGCCATCAAAAAGCTCTTTGTCTACAGCATCTTCTGTAGCATCTAGAACTTCGCTGAAAGTGCCGGCGCTGCTCATCATGTTTGAAACACAACGAGTTGGAGGGCAGCAGTTTGGCTGCTGACTGCTGATGCTAGCAGTGCTGAGCATTCCTGAATCATCCAGAAGCGAGTCAAACACCGACAATGGGTGTGCCGCTATCTGACTTGCCAAAACCTCGTCAAACGTCCCAGCACGCTCGGCCATGTTGCTTGCGCATCGGGACGGTGGAAGCATGTCATCAAAAGTGCTCATGGTTGGTGCATCAGCCGGCTTCCGGGACGCCATTGGGGGACACACCCCTACCACCATGGCGCCCAACTCCTGTGTGCTGGCGTGCTTTGGCCTATAGAACTTGTCCACGATCTCGTCAAAAGTTCCGGAACGTGAAGCGAGGTTGCTGGCACATCGAGAAATGCCACCGTCCTGCTGTTCTTCGGCCTGCGTTTGCACAGGGCCAGCGCTCCCTAATTGCAGATTCTGACGGCCGATAAACTCATCCATAGCCTGCTGACCTTGATATGTGAAGTGTGCTGCTGTGGGGGAACTGGTGGGGGACGGTGTGTACATTGTCACCTGGTTCCTGGAATCACGGAACTGCACTTTCTGGGGCCTGAATCTATCATGTACTTCATCAGAGCTTCCAACAGACAACAGGTCTGTGTGTGCTGTGCCGCTTGCGGCTCCAGCGTTTGAGGTAGGAGTGGTACGATCGCTGCTATTGTGCGACTTGCGATTCGTTTCGGCATCATCAAACCGAGAATACACGATACGAGGGGCACTGATTGTTCTGATAACCTTTCCATTGGCTCTGATAGCTTCAGATGGTGGACTTGTTTGGCTCAAGACGGAAGGCTGCGCTTCGTTGAGTGACATGTCTCGCTGGCGAAAGCTTGACAGCGGCCGACCCTGCACCGTGCAACGGCAGGAGATGTAAGAAACGTATACAATGAATTCTCGTATGTCTAGCACCCGCGTTCAATGCAACTATATGCATGATTGGCGTTGAATCCCAGCGAAGCCGGCCTCGCGACGGGCCCGGCTGGCACCCAACATGGCCACGAAAAAGCAGAGTCTCATGTGATTCATTCTGCGCATGGCACAAAAAAGGTGCACACGCACCAGATTACGCGCTTTGTCGTGCAGCTCGCTTTGCATTTTTGAAGAGGCTTAAATTGTCGTTTCAAGCTTGAGCTGATCCACAGCCTTTTCAGCAGGCCCAGAGACTATTACTGTACCTGTTTTGCGCATGTAAGCGTCGAACGTGTCCGTGTCTGTGCGTTCTGCGCGACCTGCAACCAGCTCCGCAAAGAATTTTACTGCAGAATCGCACACCGTGGCAGACCAGTTGTGAACATTGCAAAACATTCCTATGTAACCAACCACTGCAAGTTGATTACATTAGTTCTGGCGAATCTGCCTGTGTGTACTGACACGATTGCCTTGCAACTGCCACGGCACGGACACGACGTTGTATCACAGCAAACCATGACAAAGCTGCACACGTTAGACCAGAAAATTTGAAGACAATTTTACATAATTGCATACACACCTTGCTACAGCCCACGTGTCGCACTTCGTTGCACACAGCCCATGGCGCAAGCTCTGTTGTTGCCGGGGTGTAGCGACAGTCCAGGTAGAGTATAGCAGGCACGAGTGCTTTCCGGCACCTGCTACATCAGCGAGCTGCTGACACTCCAAGCGGTGGGAAGCCTGAAGGAAATCTCGCAGCGAAAGATGGCGCGGTACTGGCCTTCCGTGTGCAAGATTGAACGCATCAACGGTGCGGCATATAGCTGTGGTCGGATACTTTTTACGTACGCCTGCAAGAGGATCTCTGGCTAGGCGAACTCAGAGCCGCTCCGAGCTTGGCCGAGCCTGCACAAACGCCACCGCGCGCTGTGCACCGGTCGTCAACTAACACCATCACTGCAGGGGCATGCATGTGATGGCAAGTCCGAACACCAACGCGTTGGCTGAACTGAGACCTGGTGCAAGCCCAGTCGCAAACATGATTCCTAAAAGCTGCAGTGCACAGATAGACTCTGTGCAATGGGGTAGCTCTACAAGTTATTGCCTTTCCGTTGCCAACTTTTGTCTCGCTGCAATGGTTAGCAACATGTCTGTCGCGCATCACACGTCTCCATCGGATGTTCATAGATCATATGCGAAATTGGGTGATAACGCTGTTTTAAGGTCGCTAGAGTTTTGGCGTCGAGCTGGTGGTATATACATGGGCTACAAGCTGGCCCAGTCTCAGGCGCAGATTTTGAGGTGGAGAGGCATGACCGAACAACAGGTCCAGGAAGAACATTGGGAGCCGCACAATGATAGATCTGGCCGGCTTATGTACGATCTGTGCATTGATCTCCGTGGGTTCTTTTTGAAGGTATGCACGTATGGTTGTTCTGTCTAGCTGCCACAAAGATCAAGATGAGGGAGCAACGTCGCTGAGGTCGATACTACGAGCAACATTGTAGAACCTGTAGGTAGGTCAATTCATTGGAGCTCGCAGCGACTTTGTCCCAGAGGGAGTATGTGCGCATTTGCGAAAGCTGCAGGATGAGGTGCCACCAATGCCTCCTGACGAAGCGGAGGCGATTCTGAAGCAAGAACTCCGCGTAAGCAAACTATCTACAGTGTTTGAATGGATCGATCTTGAAAACCCGCTGGGCTCTGCGTCAATTGCACAAGTGCACAAAGCGAAGCTCAAGAGATATCACCCACGGCCGTCTGGCTTGAGGACGGCCGTAGGGGCTCCTGTACGCTGGTGGCGGAACATCTCACGTGTGCTTCCTGTAAAATTGGAAGACTGTTGTTGCATTAATCAGCTGTGGTCCTCAGGTCATTCACTTGTAGGGAGACTGCTAGGGCGATCGGGCAGACGCAAGGACATGCCAGTGCACGTTGTTCGGTCTGGAGAGACCGCCTGGAGCATATCAAACCTCCACGGGGTGTCCCTCGAGGAGGTTTATGCCGTCAACAAGTCCACAGATGTTCGAAATCTTTCTGATGGTGATGCTCTGTGTTTGCCTGCATCCTGCCGACTGTCAGGTGGTGCGATCCTACGCAATAGACACATCTGCACGCATGCAGGTATTATGTCATGCTGACCTTTGGACTTCTCTGTGTGTGATTGCCAGATCTCACCAAATGCCACACCAAATGCCAGCGCGCAGCTGTGCGTGACCACAACGCAGGCACTGCTCAAAGGAATATAAGCTATTTCACTTAGAATCCCGTTCAATCCATCAGCAGCCAACGCGACTGTCAGGCACGTTCAAACTCCCATATCCATTGCCATTGAGTCGTGGACCTCCGACTCAGTACTTCATGCCCTGCTGGTCCGAGTCAACCTTAATGCCAACCCATGCGCAACAGCAACACTTTGAGGGCCTGTCTCGCTTCATGCCGGCATTACTGTGGAATAGTATATTTCGTTGAAATGAAAACACTGATACATGTCAAGTTGAGGCTTGGACAGTTGCACAAGGCGCCTCAGTGTTTCAATACCGCACGCATGCTTCCTTTATCTATCATATGACCACAGGAACAAGAATTGGAAGGTTCAACCTACTGTCAACATATCCACAAAGATAGCA
Source organism: Ulva compressa (assembly GCA_024500015.1). NCBI lineage: Eukaryota > Viridiplantae > Chlorophyta > Ulvophyceae > Ulvales > Ulvaceae > Ulva > Ulva compressa. The sequence goes on along the minus strand of JALKAD010000229.1, from coordinate 18,240 downwards.
CATCTTGACATGTTAAGCCTAGCGTTCGTTTGGGTTGTACAGCCTGACTGCACACAGTTTGCCTAATGTAGACTCAGCGGTGACATGCTGCGCGGACGTTTGCATGCAGAACGAAGGCACGCGGGTAAGCCAATCAAGTTTGTGCGGTGGCGGTAGTTGGGCAGCTATGTCAATGGCACGGGTAGACTGGCTGGGCATTGCCTGTGTGAGGACGTTGAAACATTGGTTTGCAGGATCGCCTGACACTTCCGAGGGTGAAGACAGAGCAATTGAGGCGGTCAAATGTGCCAACACAGCGGCATACAGACCTACAGATGACCTTGTTGCGGTCAAAGTGCAGTATTCCGACGCATTGAATGTGTTTGTCGCGGATTTATCCAATATTAGAAGGCTCGCAGGAATTCTCACCAAGACCGAATTTGCGTTTGACCTCGTATCTGCTGTCGATGAGCTTAGTTCACAAGTGAGGCTAGAATTTGATTTTGAAAGGTGCATCAAACACACTTCACTGCTGACATGTGTTCCATTGCCACATATCTATCCTAATGCGTATGTGTAGCAACTGGTCACAAACCCTTCATGTGCTTGCAACTGGATGTCTCCTGTCGGTGTGCTGCCATGTCCTGCAACATGCGGCGCAACAATGCAGGGAGGCCAGGGTGATGGACACAACGTGCGCAAATCTGAAAGGCATCCGGGGTCGTGTCGCTGTACCGCACAGCATTCCAGGCCTGGTCACAAGTCGAGTCTTGACAATGACTTATTTACAAGGTGTCCCGATGACCAAAATGGAAAGGCATGTGACTGGCCTGTCACAAATGCAGCGAAAGGCCGCGTTTCAGAGGGTGTGCAGTCATTTGTGTATCTGAATTGCTGGCAGAGTCCTACTATCAGGCGCACACAGGTTTTTGACAGTCTTCGCATCGATATGGTGGATTGGTCGACTTGCAGATCATCAGCCGTGCATCAGAGGCATATGGGAGGATGATCTTAGAGTCTGGACTCTTTCAAGCTGATGGTCATCCTGGAAACATGGTGGTAATGGACAAGGGCGTAGTTGGCCTGATTGATTATGGACAATCCAAGCAGATCAGCGATCAGGAGCGCTGGACATTTGCCCGACTGATAGTAGCACTTGCCAAGTGCGTTGCCATGCTGTTTGCGCATTCCAAAAGATGATTTGAGCCGTTGCAAACTTGACGCTCAAGTTGATAGTATGGCAGTGCAGAAAGGTGCATCTGTGCGTATAACACAGCGTCAGGCTTACCATGGCTGCCTATGCAGGGGCGACGACCTTCGCATCAGTCAAGCGCTTGATGCTATGGGAATCGTTGTAGAATCAACAGAGACTGCATTGGTTGCTCAACACGGTAAGAACATGTTTGACACAGCAGGAAAGATCGATGTGTTTTCAGAAGACAGTGTGTTGAAAAAGGCACAGATTACAAATTTTCCGAAAGATTTTTTTTTAATTCTTCGGGTAGTGCAGTTGTTCAGGGGGCTTGCATCACACATGGATGTTGAGTTCAGCACAGCCAAACAATGGGAGCCGTTTGCCAAACGTGCCCTGAATGAACAGGCAGCAAAACATTCCACGCCCGACCCACCAACACGTCAAGGCAAGTTTTATGGAATGTAGTCAATCAATATTCATCGCATGTTTGTAATCCTAGCAATTATTGCTGCCAACACTTTCGTGGTACCATTAACATTCCATGGTTTGATGGACAAGCATAATGCATTGCTTGTTAGCTGTGCTGCGATCTCCTGCCTGGGCAGCAAGAATTGGAACCACTCTTGCAGACATGACAACATCCAGAACCAGAACACGATGCACCACACCATCACGTCCTCTGAAATTCGCAACACTTGTCAATCTCCCATGTGTACTGGCGAACAAGAGTGACCCACATGTGGCCATACACCACGCCTGCAATTCCTACAACGGAAACACTCCACCACTGGCCTCCAGCCTGAAGTGGCACAAGAAACAACTGGGATCATTTTGCATGGAATTTTTTGCATCGCTCTCGCTGACGCAGCTGTCACCGGACCCCATGTACACGACTCGAAGAGGTTGCCGGAAGCTATTGCGAGGCACGATCCATTTGTCATCCCCCAGAGCCAAAGCTCGATGTTTGTCGATTCCGCCTGGGACAAACATGGCAAAGGGCGTGTCTAAGACAGGATACAATCTAGTACCTGCCATGCAATCTTCCTTCGTGCATCGATTGGACCACAAGCGCTCCACCTGCACACTGGTAGAGCTGACTATGCTAGAGTGCTTTGTAGGGTTTTCACAGTTTGCATGACGGAGGTGCACTCCGCAAGTGCAACACACGGCACTACACCATGAAGAGCTTTAACACCTGAAGGTACAGCTTCCCAACACCCACAGCATCTGCACTGACCACGTCACCAATCTTAACATGGCCCCATTGCCTGCTGAAAAACTCTGTGTAGGTTCGCTTCCATGCGCTACAGCAATCCCCTACCTGGCCCCAAGACAAATCGTGCTCTTGGGCTGGTTCTTGCGTGGAAACATGCTTTCGCTGCACTGCAACTACGGAAGTTCGTGCATTGCCAATTGCTTCGCCCTTTTGTACAGACCGCTTGTGAGTTACGCGTTCTGGCTGAAATTTTGCTGGAGACTCATCATGGCCAGCCCCCATCCCAGTTGCAGACTGCACAGCTGCTCGTCTCCTGCAGACGCCCATGCTAAGGCGGACAGCTTTGTATGTACGGGCAAACGAGCCAATGTCAAATTCAGTTATGACCCAGCTGACAACAGTACCTTTCAACAAGTTTCTGAGGTGTTGCCGTTTTGCCTCGCGAGTCCTGTCTGGTAGGTGTCCTGTTTCCCTGCACTTGCTGGTTCTCATCATGGCATGCTGCCCCAACTGGTGTGCCTGCACGCGATGGCCGTGGAGGACGCAAAGCAGGACTTTTGTGGCTTGACCGCTTGGCAGACGGGCATACGGGGGACGAAGTCTTTGATGCCATATGTCGGGAATTGGTGTCTGACTTGCCCAAATCCCCCAATCCTGCATATGTCAGCGTGGACCTTGATGGTCCGTGGAACAGATATTCCACACCATGTCAGGAGCAGCTGTGGCTGCAAGCAGCCATATGCAAGTCATGTATGATCTGCACAAACAAGAAGGTGATGTCGGCCTGGTTGTACCAGGCAAACCATTGGCCACTGGCAGACAAGGACACAGATCAAACAGTGCAACTCACAGGATCAGACGATTGACGATCGTTGCAAGCAGCACTGTATCAAGCAACACCACAACCAGGGGAATCAAGATTCTATCGGGTCAGTCCACCCAGACCAGGACCACCGGCCGGTGCAGGCATGATCACGCAGGCTCCAGCCAGACGTGAAGAGGCACGTGCAGCCTCAGAATGTACTGCCCATCGTGACAGCCAGGTTTTTGCTGCGTGACTCCATCAGCGGCGCACCCTGGGCACTGGGCTTGTGTAGCCCAACTGCAGGCTGCGGCGATTTCGGTGACACTGGCATATCCGCAATGCTCAGACTCCACGCCTGTGACAAGGCACCAATGGCTCCGAAAGCTTTGTCGCCATCGGCAGCAGGCACAATGTTGTGAGCTGCGATCCGTGCGCTTCGACGCACTCCGCCACCCGGACTCGACTCCAGCAGGTGCTCAGGCCGAGCCTGCTGTGGCGTGCGTGGTCTTGGCGGTTGCTTCCTGGTACTATCATCATCAGGCACCCTGGAACTGCTTCTGTTGACCCGTGAACGGCGATGCTGCCACGCGCCTCCAGCTGGTGCACTCTGGCGGGTGGGGCCGGTACTCTGCGCTACGTGAGCAGGCGCATTGCCTGCAGGTTGATTGGCGTCAGGCTGTCTTACACGTGGCGCAGATGATGACCTACCGGCATGCATCTTGGTCGCTCCACTACGAGCGCCTTCAAGATCGGCGGCACCATGCTTCATCATGCGCTTCTCCTGCCCTTGTGATTCTTGTTTGCGACCTTCAGCGGGCGCTTGCTGTACAACCAAAGCTTGTGCGTTCTGCTGCCTGACACAGCTCTTTGTACCCTGTTGTGAGGACACAAAAACACATGGTATAGACTTGGCCACATTCAGAGAGCCAGCTGGCGAGGTTGGGCACAGCCGATCAGCAGATGTGCGCGTAACACGAACTTGCACAGCAGCTGTGGGGGGCGCAAGGTCTGGCGCCTTGCTTGTCACCGCAACCAGCTCTCGGTGAGAAATAATACCATCCACGGCACCTTGAACGATCACTCGGGCTCTCTTTTCTGGGGGCATCAGATCCTCTGGGTGCGGCTGAAACATCTCCGCAGTCTGTGAGTCCAGTACACAGGCGACCTTGTTGAAACTGCGTACTTGCTGAATCTCAAGCTCTTCGCTGTCTGGATGAGCAGGAGGAGCGTGAAGTGGATCTGCCGCTGAACCCCTGTCCGCGTCCGGTGATGCAGTTGCAAGCTTCAGCGGGGATGCCTGTGCAGTGCTCCTCACAGGGTTGTCCGAAAACCGCGGAGGCTCAGGGCGCTTGTTTCTGCGTTGGGATGTACGTGCAAGTGGGCGGTCATCTATCCAATTCTGCGTGTGGGTCAGTTGTAAGCACATACTGACGCACGCGTTTCACAGTGTCACTGCATAGCACCCCAGAAGTGGCGAAACCAGGTGGGAGTTAGAAGGCACCTGCAATGACAGTTGACTCTCTGTCATCACGGCTGCGGCGGCAGGTATACTTGCTTCTGTATGCTTGCTGCAGCCTGCCAGTCCTCCGTCTGCCTGCTCCCCTGTGCGGTTTCTGTGCAAGTCTGGCTTAATTGCAGCACTGTTGCAAATCTGTGGAACGGTCTGATGATCTTTACAAACTTCAGTGGGACCGCTGGACACCAACATCGTTTTTGGCTGAGATTCAACAGCACGGCCAGGCGTGCACCCATTTTTAGGCTGGGGTCTGTCAGCAGGTCTATCCCTGTGTCCCGCGCGGGGGGGTGTGCCAGCCGGATTTGTAGGCTCTGAATTGTTAGGCATTCGATACCCTGGCCTTCTCGAGGTTCCTGCCGTCAATACGATGGGGTCTGGGCTCAGCTTTGCAGTACATATGCGCTGCAGTGTGCAATGTGTGAGATCGGCTCTTGTAGGCGTGCGAGCGCACGTCATTGCAGTACCTGGCAATGGCGACATGGAATTCTTCTGTGGAGTGGCTGCTACATTGCCAGGCGCAATCCGTCTCCGTTTTGTCGGTGTGGCCAGATGCTGAGCATCACGCAGCCCGGCAGCGAGTTCCAACAATGCAGAAACATGTGGGCTGGTGGTGTTCGATCGAGGCCCAGGGTGTGGAGAAGGGGTGCGCCTAGTGGCCTTCAGTTGCACAGCCGATGGAGACGGCATCGGCGAGGGGGCCACCACTCGGCTGATGCGCACTGATTGCTGCTGCTTTGATTTTCGCTTGCGCGCAACGCGGTCCATACGAATGTCCAATTCGTGCGTCTTTGTGGCCTGCCCGGCTGCGGCAGGACCGGGCTGAGGCGATGGCCTGTGCTGCACAATGCTACCGCTCTTGCCTGGGGTATCAGTGGCCACGGCACTGTCAGTGGTGGAACGTTTTGTCCCAGTGCATGCCTGGATAGCTGCCAGCTGGACACTTCCGCGGCTGGCGGATGGGGCTGCACGAAGAGCAACACGACTGGGCGGAGTCTGTCCAGCCAGTGGTGTGCCCCCGTCCGCCACCGGCGTCTGCTTGCTCGCCTTACAAATGGTGCTATCGGCATTGTGGGACGGACGAGGGGCCGCTGTGCTGCGGCGGCGACGCACGGTCTGCATAACGGCACGATTTAAATTAACATTTGGGGCGAGGCAGGACGTCGACAGTCGGGAATAGCAGCGTCGGGTTCTCAGACACGCATGGCGCGCATGCGATGACCACGGTAGCTGCATTTCACAGAAGCATGCCTGCTGTGATGATGGGGCTTTGGCATGGCCGTCCCCTGTGTGTGTCTCTGGCACAGTACCACGGGAAGATGACTGACAGCCATTCGATTCTTCCGCAGGCTTCGTCTGTTTGGGCTCAGAGCCGCCGCAACCCACGTCGGGGGCATCTAGCTCACCATCTGAACTGTCACACACTGTCGCCTGTGTGCGGCCTGTCGCAGGGGCAGCACTGCTTGGCACAGCATCCACCCCTGGTTCTGCTTCTAGACAGTCAGCGCGATGTTTGCTATTGTCTCCATTGGCCTCAGGCAGAGGACGATCAGGGCTTGCATGAACCTGCGGATGCTCTTGTTCAGCCGTGCGAATGGCATAACTGCCAGGGCAGGGGAATGCCCCTTCAGCAACCTGCGCATTGGTGAGACCAGGTGCTGTGGCACAGTCATAATTTGGTAGCACTTCACAGCCTACAGTCGGATCAATATTTGCCACAGGTATGGCATCTGCGACAGTGGCGTGCAAGCCCGCATCTGTACTTGCGTCATCAGGCTGAGTGCACGTATGAGAAGGCCTGGCTGATACATACAGCAAATTTCCGGATTCATCGAAAGGGAGCTGTGGCATGCTCTCGGCTGCCAGTTGGGATGCTGCCCCTGCCCCTGCGCGCGCAGCGGCTTTCTGAGCACTGCCTGATCTGAGCGGATCAATCGAGCCGCCACAGTCTTGAAAAGCAGAGCTGATTGCGACTCCAGCCAGATCTACTGCTGCAGCTTTTTCCACATTGGCGAGATCGTTGCCTGAGAATGGAGCATCAGCTGGTTGAGTGTCCGTGCTATGCGTAGGTGTTTGTAAATCAACATCTTCGTTGCCGGTTTCGCGCTGCGTGGGTGGTATGGAAACAGTGTAACATGACGGTGCAGCTGACTGAAGCTGAGTCGCTTGTATGCTGCAAACGCCACATCCTTCTTCAAGCTGGGTCGAAGGAAAGTCATCTGGCTCAGGCCCGTTGTACTCATCCACGTGAGCAGCATCGACCTTTTCAGCGATCACATGCTTCCCCTGGCTGGACCCCCTCTGGCTATCCATAATTGTGTGGACTTCTGACGTCTCGCCACGATCAAGTGCTTCTCTGCCAGGAAGGGCAGACATTAGGTCACAAGAGACAGCTGCCTGGGACAGATGTGCTCGCTTAAGATGTGCTGGATCACGACCGGCACAACCGGCACTGGCTGTGCTTGCTGGAGTTGCATCAGTCTGTGTCTCACGAACAGTCCCTGCGTGTGATGCAGAGCATCCTTGTTCCTGGTCATCAATTCTCTGTGAGACAAGTCTCACAACTGCGCCCTGCTGTGGAGCCTGTGGCACTTGTTCTCCTCCTAGCGATGTCCCGGCGTCAGCTTTGGCAGAGCTTGCAGGGAGAACATGCTGCTCCTCGACGAATTGCTTCGCTGCATGGGCTTGCTCAGAGGCTGTGCGGCGACAGTCTGCTGACGTGACAGTCACGATATCTGATGCAGGAGCTGAGTCATTTCCAAGCGCAGACGATCTAGGGGGACAGATGCTGCCGGATGCTCTGACTACTCCGCTTTGTTGGACTATGCCAAACATTCTGACAT
>JALKAD010002273.1:0-17184 GCA_024500015.1 Ulva compressa | reverse complement strand
TTGCCTGCCCACATGTGCGCCGTGCGTCGATCACAGCAGGCGCGACTATGGGGAAGAGTGAACAGAAGATGCGTGTCACATACGGTGCCCTGAATGGAATGCCAAATACATTTACCTCGCGCACGAGCCATATGGCACCGTAGGGCCGGAGGCAGATCGTCTCCACAAACTTTCAGGAGTTCCAGCAGAGCACGATCTTCAAGCGCACGTTCACGGTAAATTCCATGCGCAAGCTGTACACGCCGCTGTGCTGCGCCAGGCCCGGACGGCGACTCCACTCCGAGCCAAGTCGACCCGGTCGGCGTTTTCGCCTGGCCAGGATGTCACTAATGGTGGCCTACCAGCGACGACGTGTCATCGCGCACAGGAAGTCTGCAATCGTGACCCATCTACGGCCACTACCCTGACCAGCCACTACCATTCCTCTAGTTGACAGGAAGCGGCATTATCACTGTGGGTTCCAAGGACGAGCCAAGGCGGTGGCGCATGGTAGCAGCCCGGTGCGATATCGGACCATGCCTGTGCCCATGCTGACGACTGATGCCAGCTCTGTGTGTCACGCCGACTAGGCGCCGTTATTTTCTGCTCCGAACGCGGTATGGGAACCCCTAGGCACACTCCGTTGTTAAACGTACTTTACAGCAGAGCTCCACAATCGTGAAAAAGCCATTAAAGCAATAATGGCCTACCAATCAGCCACGCGCATGGAACAGTCCATCCATCACGCAGAAATCATCCATTCTGCACATCTAGGTCTGGACACTGTCTTTGTACAATAATGTGATATCAACATGCGCTGATGGCAGCAAAACCTGGATTGGCTATGGAATGCGCAATGTCCACATGGTCTAGAGTTTACGACACCATTTCAGTGACAAACATCTCGGGGCCTGGGACTATGCAGTCCAATGCTGCCATCCCGAACGGTTCGAACTCTGAACCCTATGACTCGGCAGCAGGATTTCATTGCGCACAAAGCAGCGAAAGTTTGGGTCGAAGCAGCTGCGAACGCCGTCAAAGCGTTGCCACAACATCTGCCATCCAAGGGTGTGTGGCACTTGCTGGGCAATATGGGTCACACGGAATCTAAGCGCGTGCACCTGCCAGCCCTTGCAGCAACTTGAAGGTTTTCGGAGACGCCCATGTCAAAGCGGTTCTCAATGTCAAATGCCATGTTAAATTCCATGTTGCGGACATCCTCAACATCTGGAACACCACCGCGCGCATCTGCACATGCTATTCTTAGTCCATGCTGACAAATCGTTCCATAATTGTACCTGATGCCCGTGTATTCTCATGTGCGTGCACATCACACTGTCATACACGGGAACACATTGGTTCAGGCCCCTGGCAGTTGAGTTCAGTCGGTGTCGACATGTGTGCAGCAAGGGTGAGAAGCAGACCACTGGTCTCAGTACATCACCCACACGTGTCACAGCACAAAAAAGTGCTGAAACCATGCTGCAGATGGTAGGCGTGCTGGCAATATTGAAAGCATACGATATGATCCGTGCTAGACTTGCGGACCGCCAGACGGGATAAAGCGGTGGGATCATGCGCAATTAGCAATATCAGCAATCAAAAAAAAAAAAAAAAAAAACCAATCGGGAATCACGCCAAACCCAAACGGGCATCGGCCACAGCGCCCCTGCGGACAGGGGCGGAATCAATAGCGCCACCGCACCAATACATGTATCAGCATAGGCGTTCTTGACAGCGGACTCCCACAATGGGACAAGGATAGCTCTCAGCTCATCGCCGAGTTGTCCATCAAGGCCGCAGCCGCATTCGTCAAACTCTGAAGCCGTAGAAAAGAATGCATCAGCCTGCAGACATCCAACACATGCATGAGTCAGTATGCGATAGTTGTTGCCACAGCCTCCTTTGCATCCCTAAACGCCTGTACGTCGTTGAACACCTTCAGCACCCCTGAGGCAGACCGTATTCGCCCAGTGTAGGCTACAGCACCTCACTTGCGACTGACCATGATTCTGAATGGCGGGTTGTTACAAGATGTTTGTTCTGGCTTCTTTCGCTGGCTGGTGTGTGCTCGTTGATGCGTGGTTGCTGATGCTTTCCAAGCTTCTTGGACTTAAACTGGTGTCTTTTAACGGTGCTAGACAGCCACATTCGGGGCAAGATCAGCCTGTTCGCACAGAGCACATCATGTGTCATGGTGAGGAACCGGCTCTGCCAAGCCCCACAGGTCCCAGGAAAAGCGACTGTCTTGAGCATGTGCAAGTGTGTGATGTCAATTTAATGGCAATCTTGAGAGTTTTGTGGTGCCTTGGTCGTCCATTTTGCCACATTTCAGCACATATGATAAGGTGAGTGTCGAATCACGTCAGGCCTGGTCCCCAGATGACCCTTCACTGTCTCAGCACAATGGCTGCAACCTGTGGAACCTGTCCCCGAGGCCCAAATCCCAATGTGCTCCTCTTACCCAAGTGCACCAGCCCAACACTATACATGAACCAATCTTCATCTAGATCTGGCATTGCCTGCAGAGCCTTCAACGCCATCTCAGGCCCTGAAATCTAATTTTGATGCGTGCTCGATGCCTCAACACGCGCCTGCTTCACCATTGTTGTCGCGGAATGCTGCTGTGTGTTCACAATCTCATTTCACTAGCATCTATTGAGGCGGAATCGCCTTTCGACGCCCAACGCGCCAGCATCGACAGATAATTAGCTTGTGAACATGGTTGGACGGTTGTGGCATACGTGGTGACGTGCGATGCACATGGAACGCGTTGCGCTCTTGTCCCGAGAGTGGATGAAAACCACTGTTATTAATATGGGTGGCACCATATATGTATTATGTTTTGGTATCACACGGAATTCGCATGTTCCCGCATGGCCCGTGTATAACGGTCCCCAATTTTCATGCTTTGCAGGTACATGCAGTCATTCTGGGCACTTGCTAGGGGCTTTGTTTAGGGGTATTGGATATCAGATATGCAAAAGCAGTGTGAAAAGCAAACTATTCGCGCTGAGTGCCTGTCTTTGCCCCCATGGTACGCCTAGGTACTAAGTGTTACATAAAGTCACTGGCATGAAAGCAGGAACGTTCTCGAGGTTTGCAGCAAGCAGGTGCATAGTCGCACCTGTCTTTCAACCACAAGCGTGATGTCCGCCTCCAGAAGCTCGCATGGCATAGGGTTCTGACCTTCTGGATCGCTTTCCTTGCAAAGACTGTCAGCTTGCACTACAGCTTCAGCCAAGGCAAACGCCACCGCACGAGGAATGCTTTCCAGCTGAGCCAAGTCGCACAGCGCAAAAGCGAGCTGAGCACCTGCCTCTGACATGATATCGGTCGATATATTTCGGCCTTCAGAGACCACGTTGCATCTGTTGAGGAAGCTTTCAATCTGTATAGGGGAATTGCAGCATAAGTTGCATGTCCAGGACGTGCAGCGCACTCTCAATGCACTAGCTCAAACAATCACCATGGACAAAATCTGTGCATAGAGAGACATGTCTACATCCATGTCGATCAAAGGACCCACATATGTATGTACAGTTGCACAGAGTCACTGCGGTTGACTGAGAGCCAGAAAATGTGCCCAAGAAGAGACGATCGTCTGGTTGCAACAAAGCGTGACATGTTCTGCTGCAGTCAAGTGCTGCATTTGCTCTACGATAAATGGGTGTTGTGGTTTGATCTGCCGTAAGCTTTGGTTGTCAAATATTTCCTTGCAAGGGCTGCAGCTGTGCCCACGATGCATCGGCTCTTGAGTGTTTGCTGCGTGCGCCGTTGTGTGCAACTGGTTTGGGATCTGGCTTGAAGGGCACTGATGGCTGACTATACCCCCTGGTCGGTGCACTGTGATCTACTGCGGCTGACTCCGCGACACCGAATTGATACACCAACGTACGTTGGATCTGGATCAGCATAGTTTGTTCATGGACGCTGATCTGAGATGTGGTACTAGAGGAATTACATGTGAGCTTATCCATGGCAGGAGTCAGTATAATCACAGTTGCATACCGTCAGGCTGAGGATAATAATCGGTGAGCACTCAAGGTCTCTCAGTCTCTCTGCCATGGATGGTAGAATGGTGGTGATGGTGTCCAGTATGCCTTCACTTGTCAGCTCTGACAAATTATCAGCTTCGCTGCCATTGTCACTGAGAACGTATATCTGCACACGGGTCGTGTTACACTGTGATAAATCAAGGCCCCAGCAGAGCTGAGGGAAAAAAGCATGTCGGAAAACAAATGCGCGTTGTGGAGTGCACGGCTCCAGCGCGTCAAGGTACCCGATCGCTAGTTGTTGAAAGCGTCTGTGTTGGTGCCGGGCACAAGACTGGCGCATTTCTTGGCTTCCATCACACCTGCTGTAAGTTTCGATACCTTGCAGTGGGTACAGCTTTGCCACTGAGCCGAGGAAGCAAACTGTATATACTGAAGCATCGCACCTTCGCAGTGCGCACCAAGATGAACACATCCCATCCATTATGTGTCAAGTACGATTAGCAGTATTCCTCACATCCATTTCAGCATGTAGCGTGCACAGATCCTTCGACTTATGTGTATGTCCATGCAGCATGTGCGTGCGGTGGCACACCTCGGTCCACGATCCAAATATCGACTCCTGAATCAGCCGCAACAAAAGACTTCCCCAGGTCGGTACGCTTTGGCACTCTTGGCATGCTGGTGTTTTGGAAAGAATATCTGCCGCCGAGATTGTCAGGTCCTCGCCACGTGTCAAAGCCAGTGTCTGTGCGGCTTCGCGACCTTCGGCACTGCCTTCTGCACGGCATGCAGCCAGAACTGCCGCGATTTGATTGGCAACAATGCCAGCAATACTTTGGACCTGAATCTCCAGTCCAGAGCTCGGAGTGGGTGCGTTGCATGCAAATGAATTCACGCCTTGCCCTGCAGAAGCAATGCTCTGCCGGACTGTGACCGATGGCAATGCCATGTGACAGTGAGGATATCCTCGATCACAGCAGAAGCGTATACGTATGTGCAGAGGTTGATGCAAGTGCTGTAGGCGCTGTTCGTGGCGTACATGCTTCTTCGAATGATATGGGGAAGAGCGGCGAATCAGTTGGCGGAATCGGGATTGGAGTACCGCATGTTCCAGACTGCTGTGCAGAGACACCTGCACAGTCAAGCACATGATAACGTCCTTTGAGTGGACACTGTCGAACATTACTGCACAAGCATGTACGCGTTTCTGAGCACGTATGTGGTAGCACAGACGAGTGACAGCTCTGATGCTGACAGCCCATTTGCGCGCGTTGCCTCGTTGAAAAAAAATACGGCATTCCCCGCTGACTGGTACTACAGCGGTACCGTTGCAGGTTGGGGAGGCGTTATAATTTGCGATGATATGTACGAAGTGACGGGACAAAACATGCCCTATTTCAGTGCAATCGCACAGTTCGGTGGGCACCGGGTCACCAGTCCGGTGCAGACCCAGTATCTATATCACAAACCGTGCATACACATGCAGTGGGACCTGGCCATCCGGGTTGCGACCTATATATGGCAAGGATGGAGGAATATGTAGGCAAGTGTCTGTTTCGGCCGCGGGGGTGCTTGGTGACGCTATAGTTGGTTGTTTGACTACATGTTTGAGTACATGCGCACCAACTGAAGCCTGCGGCGATTCTGCATGGATTAGATGGCGGGGTAATCATCATGCCATTGCCCCGAACATGGCAGTGTGGCATGTATGCAGAAGGCGCAGCCTTGCAAGCTGGACCCAAACTCACCTGTCAGTGATATTGCTGCAACGCCATACAAACATGGAAGTACCAGGCACAAGAGAGATTGCATGCTTGAAAGGCGGTCTCGAGACCTGCTGTTGGAACCTGCAGATGCGAGCGAACATGTTTCAACAAGAGACTGATTCCAAGAACTCAGCTGTTCACAAGCAGACCCACCACCCCGTCCATATCATTGCAATCTGCGCCGTCGGATGTGTGCCATATGCATGAGCTCTTTTGCCTCCAAGACGGGCGCGTATGCTGGCCTTTTAGCACTGGCACCATTCGCAAATTTGGTTGTTCTCACAGGTGCTTTCGTTCGGTTCAATTTGCAAGGATACTGATCATGAAGTTTGCTTGACACAATGTCAGACACAACAACATGCTCTGTACGGACAGAATGTCCATGCCTCACTTATTTTCGCCGTTGCTACAAATGTCTCGTATGTATGTTGCAAACACGTTATGGAACCAGGTGGAAGGCTGCATGATGCCGCGAAGGCCCTCAACATGATCATGATTGATCACCAACACCACTCAGCAGCGCTGAGGTGGAACATATTTATCTGCGCCGCGCGGCAGTTGTTGAGGCTGTTTTGAATCGGCACAGATCTAGAGATGGGTACGTACGAGGGATGCGGCAAAGAGTTCCCGGCAAATGCAGGCGTTCGGTGTGGCTTATACTAAGTTGTGAGTCTGCCCGGCAGCGCTGCATCAAGCCCGGATATGTGGTTGCAATCGGTCGTAAGGCTGCTCTGCAACCCCAGTCTTTACTGTTGACTTATAATGTAGACTCAAAGGTCGAAAGGGCGCTAAGAGATGGCGTGGATGTGACACCTCGCCTGGCAACACCCTGTTTTGAAACCAGAGCGAAGATTGACGATATGTGCACACGTTGTCACGGCGTCTGCACGTGAACGTGGACGCCTGCGAATTGGGGATGTGCAACCGCGAATACGGAAGGGCCCCTTCCCGGACATCTAAGACAACAACGATTCGGTAGCTTCCGTCGCTCCGCAGTGGCCTGTGTGTTAGAAGTCATACTGTACCCGCGTGCACGCGAAGCTTGCCCGCATTACAGGAAGCTTGCCTCCGGGTCAGCTACGACACAGCCCTCGAATTCGGAGAGCGCGACTCTGTGGGCAGCTGCAGGTGGCAAATGTGGGTGCCGGCATCATTCATTTGTTCGCTCCTCAGGTGGCTACCTTCAGTTTCATGCAGTTAGCCCTTGCAAGGGCATACGGCTCAGCACAAGCGTGGCTGCAATCTCCCCAGTGCGACAATGCTGATTGTGTACAAAGTTGACTTTGTGCACGTGCACAACAGTCGACTTTGAACGTTCATTCCGACACCCACATGTAAACAAGATTGTGTTACACATTCAGAAATGCATATATGTTCGAATTCACGCTCGCTCTGGGGCGTGTGTGAGGTTCAAATCCATATCAAGGCTGGCTCCCACAGCGGTGTGCGTAGGCGCCGCACCGCGGACGACTGTGTACACGTGGAACATGCGTCCGACAGCTGTGGCTTTCTGCCACATTCGGGGTTAGAGAGCGTGCCAAAAGCAGAGAAACAGTCCAGGAGATGGCTGCCATGTCGCCCACCTGCCAGCCACAACCGGCAGCAGAAACGGATGCCTTGGTGTTGTGAAAGTCATTGTTACTGGTTTCACTGTGGTTGGTGTTGGCTGCTGCTCAAACGGACGCCTGAAAACGCCTAATTTCTCACACTTGCTACCAAATGAACTGCTGGTGCCACGGAAACGCACGCAAACCACACGCAACCTGTCAAACTATCACTTGCACACCTCCCCAGTCTGATGATCCTCATGATGTAGCAAATCCAACGTGAAATGATTCTGTCTGCTGAATATCGCTCTATGATAAGAAATCAAACGAAGAGATGAATGTGTGACCTGAGGCTGTCATTTTTGGAGGTGGCCAGTTCCTCTGCCTTGCCCGTGGCCGCCCTCCATAGTGCATAGTTACCTTTTTCGCAATGCATCCAGCCCGGTTGCAGCTCCAATGCCCCGTTCCTCCAAATTCAGGTCAATCACCAAACTGCTTCGCGGTTGCTGAAGCGTTTGTGTTCGGCCAAGTCACAGGCTTGTTGTTTCAACTTCAGCAATGTCATGCAAATGTTTGTGTTAAAATTTGAGCGAGTGATCACCATAAACGAGTTCAATGTACGGCTCTTTGTTGCTGTGCGCAGTTGCAACGCGTGGCATGATGCATGCCGACGCTGGCGCGCACCACTCCGCAACCCCGATTGTGGCGCAATCCCACTGACAGGGTGATCCGAAACAGTATGAATTGTTGCATGGAAGTACCATTGCATATGGTTGCAGTGGGACGGCGCATGACCTACAAAACAATCATACGTGGCATGTATGGAGTATACACGCCATGGCAGTGCATTGTACCTCATGACTCCTTGCATACGACTGCTTGCTACCAACGGCTTGCTGGGATTCGGTTGCTTGCTTGCTTGTTGTTGCCCTCGCTGCGGGGCACCTGAGCTGACCACTGGGTATCTGAGATAACAGGTCTGTGGTACTCCACGGAGCTCTAGTCGCCTAATGTGCATCCGATCTCTGGCACAAACTGCATCTCCATTTCTTTTTTCTCCATTTCTTTTCTTTCCGTTCGCCTTCGCAATCTGCCATCTGCTGTAGCCATATCTCTGTCCTGATGTGGCCATATCCTGAACCCCTAGCCATAACCCTGACCATGTAAGGCTACATCAGTGGCAGTCATGTCTGCGTGCGACTGCGGCGGCGATGCCAATGTGAACATATATTGTGGATGCCCTGAGTTGGAGAGGGCCTTCCCGAGGGCCCCTCTGAGTCCCGGGAGGACGGTCTAACCCCGTCCAATACTGTAACTTACGGCAACCACAGAGCTTGGCAGCTTCAGTTACACCCCCCATATGCATGGCCATATGTTCTCGCGCGATGCCTCTTGTTGTATGCCCATCCACTGCATCCGAGCCCCTTCCCCAATGTACCATGGTGCACATATCCACTGCATCCAAGCCCACGCGGCCGCGCCCCTCTGCGCCAGACTGGTCGGCAGGCGCTGCTGCTGGGCCTTCCTGTCCCCACAGGCGGCCTACCGGCGCTGACGGGCCATCGCGCATATGCTTGAGTCGTGACATCGATGTTCGTGCACTTAGCCCTCGTGCTGACTGCAGCTGGCCTTCTGCAAGCTGCGTCAAGGCTTGCAAGCTGGATTCGCAGGCAACGCCATTGGTGCGACACTGCTAGGCACGTTTCATGTGCAGCCAGCCGGTCAGCAGCTATCATGGAAGGAGTGATGGGGCATTAGGCCAGCTCGATCACAGCTCATTCCGCATTCTTCCGAGCACGAACTCGAATCCCTGTGTCAGCATCGCTCTAAATGATAGATACTAGTACTATACAAACATTATGACGTTGTGCATGTTGGCGGGGCCCAGATATAGGTCTCTCTTCAAGGTCGGTTGTGGTCTACAATGGCAGGCCTGTCCTTCACTGATCTCCTGGTGACTGCTCACAGTATATGCATGTGTGACACAGTGGTAGATCTAGGACTCGCAGTATATGCATGTGTTACACAGTGATAGATCTACGACCCAGCAGCACCAAGGCAACAGACCAGTATATGCATGTGTCATGACCACTGTCTGGCCAAATCAGCATTTGCACAAGGAAGCAGCCTGTCCTTCGGAGAACTCGATTTCCAGTGGCATGCAGGCACGTCTAGACGTCATCTATGGAGGCAGTGTTAGCACGGGCGGCACGCGAGAAGGGCACTGCGGACCTGGGCTTACGCCTCTTTGAGCTTGAGAACTACAAAATTTGGCCTCATGCGGCAAACCTCACTGTGCTGCGACTTGCAGCGATCGGTTGTCAAGTCAAGCACGGAAGGTTTTCCCGGAAACACGACGAGATCTTGTTACTGCACGGGCATGGCCTACACTTTCACGGCACAAAGTTCACTGGTGCGGCCAGCTCTTTCACCATGTCGCTGCCCGGCCACGCCGTGCACGTCACAGCGTGCACGCTGTGACACTGAGTGCCTCACAGGCAGCCCTATAGCCACAACCCTGTAGCCGGCCTCTGGGCTTCAGGAACACCGCTGCCCTTTCTCATTCATCAGCCATGTAGCATTTGGTCCCAGACTCCACCACTGCCGCGACCAATATGCGCCATGTTCACCGCCATGACCGCCATCGCCGGCCGGAACACATGCGCATGCGCATGCGAACGGAACACAAGCGCATGCGGCCGGAACACATGCGCATGCGGCCGGAACACATGCGCATGCTCCGGAACACTTGCGTACCACATCTGCTTCACACCAATGCCGTGCTGCCTGGTTATTTCGGCCAGTACCTTGGATGTGCCCCGTGTCTGCATGATTTATGAGTGAGGTGTGTTGTGCATCGCATGAGCACGAATCAAGTGAGCGTGGGCGCCTGCACAGTAATAACTCTTAGGCGTCACACAGAGCACTTGCTACCTCTGCATTCTGACCTCGTGCGCCACAACCGGTTAGCGCTTTCCAGCCTTTCTTGCTCCGCTATGTGGTGGCTATGTGGTGGACGACGGCATGCCTGCGAGCAACACTGTCGGCCCTGTCACCCCCTGTGCTCATACCTGTGGCGTTACTGAACCACATACATTACAGAGTTCTCTATTCCAATTATCCTTGTTCCACATGCTATTGTTTTCCTGCCTGTATCACCCAGTCTGTTTGCAGCAATCGCATTCACAGTGTCGCTGCAGTTGTGGGGGCGACGCGTCCTCGGGCAGTGCACTCTGTGTCCTCCCGTCTGCACCTGTTGTGGACTCTTGTGGACTTTGCTGCTACTCCCCCCCCCCCCCCCCCCCCCCCCCGGGCTATACATGGTCATTGGATCACTACTACCGAGTGATGGTGTTTCATCTGGACGCTCTCTCTGCATAGGATGATGGAGTTGGCCGTGTTAAGTTGATCACTCTGCCAATCTCAAGGGCATGCAGTCACGGTGGTGCTGTGGCCGGTGGCAGACAGACTGGCATGTTATTCTTTCTGGGATGTGTGGCCCAGAGATCACCGAATGAATGGCACGAGTGCATGCATTGATGGCCATGGGCCCATCTGAATGAGGTGGTCCGACCAGTATCAGTCTACACACGTGGCCTGTAGCGCAGGCCCGCGCGCCCGTCTGGACTGCTGGGTCGACTCAGCGCCCGCTGGTGGGCCCGATGCATGCTGGTGGTATTTTGCGTGCACGTGGACTGTGTGATATTGCAAGATGTTGCGCTTGCATCCTGCGGTCTTTGTTTGTTCGGGTGTGTGTTTGCATGCATGCCGGCGCTGGTCCGTTTTGGCATTTGCTTGTACGGAGAGTGGGTTAGGGCATGTGCTGGTTTGCCTGTTTGCCTTTTGACTGGTCTGTTGCCTCGGCGCGGCTGGGTCCTAGCTAGGCCTAGATCTATCACTGTATAACACACGTGGTCCTGGCGCTGCTGGGCCCTAGATCGTTCACTGTGTAACACACGTGGTCTGAACATATCTCAATAGTAATAGCGCGTGTATCTATCTATCTATGCATGTGTCTGTTGCATATCCTCTCGAACCCTTGAGACCAGTGCCTTCCGTTCCTTCTTGACATCTTTCTGTGTGTGTGCGTGTATTTGTTCTTTTGGGTGCTACGGCATACTACCGTCTCATGTGCGCTGCTGCGGGACTTTCGACACGGGAGTGCACACACGTCGCGCGCGCACGCCCCTTCAGGAGCGGCTAGGCATCACAGCTTACGGGGCACCAGATTTCATGGTTTTCACGGGTTGGTCCGAGTCGACTCAAGGACGCTGCGCGCGCACTGTGTGTGTTCAACGATGTACACATCATTGTCACCTCACGGCAAGTCATTCAATTTACATTTACATTTACACTTACCTCAGCTCATGGTATCCGGCCCGCGCGCGGGTGATCCGGCAAACACATACTATGACCACATTGACCACAACGCCATGCCCGTGCCACAACACAGTGTAACTCTTCAAGGTGCAAGGTGCATGTGGGTGACGTGATGACGTGCCGAAATGTTACAACACAGTGGCCATGCACCACAGCGCCCCCGAAGGGCGAGCCAAGTCTAGTATATGAAAAGAGGCGTGTACTTGTAGCGTATCATGTCAGCCATCATCATGCTGTCTCTATGAACATGTCTTCAAATGGTCTGGTGTGGCTGATGCGGGTCTGGCTTTGGCATGAGTTTTTTTTTCTGTTCTTCCCCCCCAAAGCATGCTGTTAAAGAACCACCTTTGACATGACTTGCGGAGGTCAGCCACGTGCTAAATGTGCAAATCATCCGAACATTCTAATATAGCTAACATTTCGGCGCGTCATCACGTCACCCACATGCACCTTGCACATTGAAGAGTTGCACTACATCCAACGAAGTGTGGCTGGTCGCTGTGTGTTACACAGTGATAGAACTAGGACCCAGCAGCGCCGAGGCAACAGACAGGCCACCTCAAGCACCAAGGCCACTCTCCGCACGAGCAAATGCGGGTGTGGTTGTGTCGGTTGTGTCGTTTCTTTGTGGCTTTTCGCCTGATCATGAGACAGTCTCTGCGTGTTGCTGTCTGTTCATGGGGGTTTCGTTCATCTGCAATTCTGCTGTTGCCCTCGCTGCCGGGCTCTTGCGTTCATCTCCGTGTAACAAATGCATGCACATCGCAGCCAACTGAGCTGTCACTCCAAGGTGATGCCACCATGCCACCATGATGGGCTTCTCTGCAAGTCAGCCTAAGAACCCTGGTTAGGCCTACTCTAGCATCCTGTATCAAAGTGTCACAAAGGCCTGCACATCACAATATTAGATTAGATTAGATTAGATTAATCTTTTCGTGGCCTGTGCAAAGCCATCCAGTGTTTTTGACCTGACAGCGCGATTTGCAGGTGGCCACATATTCTGCTCCGGGCCGGCCTATTCCGGAAGCTTCCACATGTGCAGCTTCAGGGAGTCTATGCTACATTTCTCCAATGGCGCATCTGCACATGTCAGCCAGTGTACGTTTGACGCATGCCATCCGGCCATGCTGGCAAGCGGTGTTGGCACTGTGGGGACCATCAGCATGTGCCGCTTCAAAGCCTGCAGCCCAGCCATGCTAGTGGAGCAAGGAGCTGCCGCCAGTGCCAAGCTGTGCGTGGTCAAGGGCGGTCACAGTGGTCTCGTCGCGGATGGTACGGGCAGCCATGCAACCTGCGAGGCCCTTGATATTCACTGCAGTTCTTTCCGCTACTGGGATAGTACCCGTGCAGTCTTCCTTTCAGACGGTGCTGTGGAGCTGTACAACTGCGCCCTGAAGAACGCTGCCATTGGCATCCTTGCGGCGGGGCGTGCCACTGTCGAGGCTCAGGTCTGTCGCATTGTTGGGTGATCTACGGGTGTTTGTCTTGATGAAATGGTTACGTGCACAGTCCGATACACAGACGTATCAGCCGAGCCAGGCAGTGAATGCGAAGGCTTTATGCACCCTCAAGATCAATTCACTGGTGTGTCGATGGCCTCAGCTGAGCCTTCAGCTGAAGGGTTCATGGCTCGGGCGTTTAGACTCCGGCTCCGAGGGCCAAAGCTGCAGGCTGAGCGGTGCACCATCAGTGCGGGCATGACAAGTTCGTTTGGTGTCTCTGTTGTCCATGCTGCGAGCGCAGCACTGACTCAGTGCATTGTCAGGGTCGCTGGTAGGACCGCCACCGTGTTCGGCGGTGGGAGGGCGGTATTTGCACAGTGTGCTCTGGAGTCAACAGTTGCAGACCAAGCTGTCTGCATGGTATTGAGGCAAGACAGCACACTGAAGCTGTATGGGTCTGAGGTTGTGTGCGTTCCTACTGCGCATGCGGTGATGGTGGTCAATGGGGCAGCTGTATGTATTGTAGACAGCAGGCTACGCGCAGCAAAGGCACAGAGCGCAGCACTGGTTCTAATCGCCCACAGCTCATCAGCACGCCTCCTGAGGGTTAACATGTGGACCTCATTGAGTGCCAGCGCTGTGCATGTTGTCAGGTCTACAGCTAGGGTGAATGGTTGTGTTGTGGAAGGCATGGCGGAGATTGGGCTTCTATTGATCATGTCTTCGTGTCCAGCAGAAGCGGGGCTTTGTGCATATGAGAATGACAACGGCAAGCTGGTTGTGGTGGGGGGCTCTGTTCGCAATGTGATGGCTGGTGCACGTGTGTGTATTTGCACTCGCAGTGTGCACGGTCAAGATGCGATCCCATTGACTGCTGCGTTTATCAACGTGAAGTTTGTTGGCTGCTTTACCGGTGTGGAGACTTTGGAGGCTGTGGCGGAGTGCAGCATAGAGATCCGCGGATGCAGTTTTGTCGGTACGCAATTTGCACAGCTGCTTTCTGAGGCCTCCAAGTCTGGCGAGCTGTCAGATGGGGCGCTGCATAGATTCGTGGAGCGACAGGTTGGTGTGCGCTGTGCAGCTGTGCATGGCTGTGTTGAGCAGTGTGAATTTTTGGACTGCTGGCATGGTGTGCAGGCTGTTGGCAATTCACGCAGTCTGATTGTTCAGAAATGCAAGTTTGGTGTGTCCGAGCGCAGATTTGGCTGCACTGCCGGATTGATGGTGACCGGGAGCAGTCATTTGCATGTCGAAGACTGTCAGTTCTCGGGTCTGGGTGTTTGTATATCCATCAGTGCCCCGGCTTGCACGGTGCACAGCTGTGGATTTGAATATGACAATTTGTGCTGTGTCAGGCTTCTGCCTGGTGCCACTGCTGAGTTGACGTTATGTCAGTTTTATCTGTGCTGCGTGGGAGTGGCGGTCATGAAAGACGCGGTGCTGAAGGCCGATACGTGTGAATTTCACGATGTTGTGCTTGGCATAGACGCAAGTGGAGGGCAGCACTCCCCGATCAGCAGTATGATCTCCAGAGTGCAATCGTGGCACTCAAGTGCAGGAGCTTGGTATCCTAGAAATGTAGGCACTGGCAGCACAGTAGACCTGTTGCACTGCAACTTCTCGTTTGCTACTTGTGCGGTGGCCCTACTAGGTGCAGAAGTTGCTTCGATGACGTGGTGCTCTATGGTGGACTGCGGCACCGGGTTGTTCACAGCATCTCCAGACGCTCTGCTCACAGATAGCAGAATCGACAGGTGTGGGGCATGTGTGGTGGTCGATGGTGTTGTTAGCTACCATGGAGCCCGAATGAAACGTGCGGTCTTATTAAAGGCAATGCTGAAGTATGATGTCATGTCTGCTGATGATCTTGAAGGCATGTTTGCTGCGCAATGCAGTGAGGAGCACATGAATAGTAGGGACGCCGCCGATCAGCTGGTCTCGAGTCTAAGAATTCGGAAGTTGGAGTTTGGCCGCAGTGTCCCTGCGGACTATGCAGAGCGTGTCCTAGTTGGGTCGGGGTGCCATGTAGACACAGTGCAGGCTAATGCCATAACAGCTAGCCCTACAGCACCACTTGCTCATGTGCGTGGAGCTGGCCATGCAGTTCAGTGCGAAGATGTATTCGCCGGCATCTGGCAGGATCGGTGGGAAGCTCAATGTAGCATAATGTAATGAGGATGGCTCTCTACCACGGACCTGGTGGGCTCTGATAGTGCTTGGCTGCACACTGACGGCACGTTGGCGGCACTTTCAGGGCTTTTCGTTCTTTACATCAGGGCCTTTCGTTCTTTACATCACCAAGACTGAGGTACAACCTGCGAGTCAACATGCAGACATACGCTCGAATGTCAGCACTGCATCGCCATGATGCATGCCAGTGGAAGCATGTACATGCACATGTGCAAAACTGTGATAGATCTACGACTCAGCAGCGCTGAGGCAACAGAGCAGTCAGCAGGCAAGCTGCCAAACCATCAACGCCACTCTCCGCACAAAGCTATGCTGGAACGTACATGCACATGTGCAACTCCTGCAAAAAGGACCTAAACGGGAGGGGAGGGGGGTCTATATGGGCACAGACAAGCTGACGTCCACACTGGCCCCCACATGTGCCGTACATGAGCGCCACCATACCAGTCCCCCTTCTGCGCATGCTACACCCTTGCGTGGTACAGCACATGCACGGGCGCGGGCGCGGCCTCCACGGCAGCCGCCGAGCTGCTGTGTACAGGCATGTTGCGGTGTGACAGGAAACAGATACCATCCGCAGAAGTACCAGGGCAAGCAATGTCACAAGAAAACCAAGCAGCACAGCGAGCAGACATTTGCATCGGGCCCCGAGAAGCACCTACAATTGGTGACACAATACTGCCTGCTTTGTTCCCTCCTTGTTCCCTCGGCGATGTTGGGGCTTTGATCTATCACAGTGTAACACAGTGTAACACAATACTGCTTGACTAAGCTTGCGCGAGGTGGTGAGGGGCCACGCGGTAGCACGGCCCCCACGATGACGGCCGGCATCGTCTGTCGCCGGCAACATGCCCTACCCGCATACATCAGCACGGTGGGTCCGCCATCGGACACGTGATGCGCAGGCTTCCCAGCATGCTGCCAGGCCTCCCAGCGACCTCAGGAGACGCGGCCGCGCCGTTGGCCCTATATATGTGGGCCCCCCTCCCCTGACTGTGCAGGCGACGCGCCCCTTACCCCTCGGTCGAAGTGACCCCCGTACCGGTGCTAGACGTCCACAATCAGGACAAGATCGGCCTGTTTGCACAGAGCATATCATGTGTCATGGTGAGCAGCTGGCTCTGCCAAGCCCCACAAGTCCCACCAGAAGCGACTGCCTTGAGCATGTGCATGTGTGTGATGTCAATTCAATGGCAGGCTTGACATTTTTGTGGTGCCCTGGCCCTCCGTTTTGGAACGTTTTAGCACATATGTGATTGTGAGCATTGAATCACGCCAGGCCTCGTCCCTACTTGACCCGGAACTCTCAGCTCATGTTTTGCAACCTGTGGAACCTGTCTCCAAAGGCTCAAATCCTAAAGTGCTCCAGCCCAGCACCATACCAGCCCAAGTAGCCCAGCACTATAGATGAACCATTCTTCATCTATCATGGCCTGCAGAGCCTTTACCGCCGCCTCAGGCTCTCAAATCAAATTTTGAGGTTAGCTCGATACCTCAACATGCGCCTGCTCCACCATTCTTGTCGCGTAAAGCTGCTGTGTGTTCACATTCACATTTCAATAGCATCTACTGAGGCGGAATCGCCTTTGGTGGCGTGGTTGTGGTGTATGTGGTGTTACATTAAGATCAACGCAAGAGCCTGGCAGCGAGGGCAACAGTAAGCAAGCAGACAACCCAGAGCCCGCAAGCAGGTAGCAACACGCAGCAGTAGTCTCGGTCGCAAACCTACATCGAACCGGCACAGCCGACACAACCGCACCCACACACCCACACACGCGCACTCCAGCGCACCCCACCACCGTGTCAACCACCCCAAAGCCGTACACTCGGGCCCGCACCGCCATCCGCATCCAGCAGGCCTGGCCGCCACTGGCACTATTCT
>JALKAD010000228.1:342030-356496 GCA_024500015.1 Ulva compressa | reverse complement strand
TGTTGGCAACAGCTGCGCTGGTGGCGGTGGCGTGGCATGCATGCCGTTTCAGGCCTAGTGTCCGACACTAGGCTTCGCTTGGAAAGCGTAGACCAGTGCCCTCCACTCTCACATTGCCAGATGTCTCTGTTGCACATGTTCCTGCGACTATAGCTACACTGCTTTGGTGTTGGAAAACAGCTGCGCCGTGCGGTGGGTGGCATTCATACGTTTCAGGCCCTACTATCCGACACTAGCTTCGTTGGAACGCGCAGACCCAGTGCAATCCCTATCACATTGACACGATGCTTTGGCACGTTCACGCGACCATAGCTACACTACTTTGGTGTTGGCACAGTGCGCCTGTTCGCGGTGGCGCGTGGCATGCATGCCGTTTCAGGCCTAATGTCCGACACTAGGCTTCGCTGGGAAAACGCAGACCAGTGCCCTCCATTCTAACATTGCCAGATATCTCTGTTGCACATGTTTCTGCGACCATAGCTACACTACTTTGGTGTTGGCAACAGCTGCGCTGGTGGCGGTGGCGTGGCATTCATGCCGTTTCAGGCCTACTATCCGACACTCAGCTCGTTGCGTATGCAAAGACCAGTGCCCTACACTCTCACATTTGACAGATGTTTTTGTTGCACATGTTCCTGCGACTATAGCTACACTGCTTTGGTGTTGGCAACAGCTGCGCTGGTGGCGGTGGCGTGGCATGCATGCCGTTTCAGGCCTACTGTCCGACACTAGGCTTCGCTGGGAAGCGTAGACAAGTGCCTCCACTCTCACATTGCCAGATGTCTCTGTTGCACATGTTCCTGCGACTATAGCTACACTACTTTGGTGTTGGCAACAGCTGCGCTGGTGGCGGTGGCGTGGCATGCATGCCGTTTCAGGCCTAGTGTCGACACTAGGCTTCGTTGAAAGCGCAGACCAGTGCCCCTCCACTCTCACATTGCCAGATGTCTTGTTGCAATGTTCCTGCGACTATAGCTACACTGCTTTGGTGTTGGCAACAGCTGCGCTGGTGGCGGTGGCGTGGCATTCATGCCGTTTCAGGCCTACTATCCGACACTCAGCTTCGTTTGGTATGCAAAGACCAGTGCCCTCCAGGCTCACATTGCCAGATTTCTTTGTTGCACTTGTCCCTGCGACCATGGCTGCACTACTTTGGTGTTGGCAACAGCTGCGCTGGTGGTGGTGGCGTGGCATGCATGCCGTTTCAGGCCTAATGTCCGACACTAGGCTTCGCTTGGAAAACGCAGACCAGTGCCCTCCATTCTAACATTGCCAGATATCTCTGTTGCACATGTTTCTGCGACCATAGCTACACTACTTTGGTGTTGGCAACAGCTGCGCTGGTGGCGGTGGCGTGGCATTCATGCCGTTTCAGGCCTACTATCCGACACTCAGCTTCGTTTGGTATGCAAAGACCAGTGCCCTCCACTCTCACATTGCCAGATGTCTCTGTTGCACATGTTCCTGCGACTATAGCTACACTGCTTTGGTGTTGGCAACAGCTGCGCTGGTGGCGGTGGCGTGGCATTCATGCCGTTTCAGGCCTACTGTCCGACACTCAGCTTCGTTTGGAAAGCGCAGACCAGTGGAATCCACTCTCACATTGACAGATGTTTTTGTTGCACATGTTCCTGCGACTATAGCTACACTGCTTTGGTGTTGGCAACAGCTGCGCTGGTGGCGGTGGCGTGGCATGCATGCCGTTTCAGGCCTACTGTCCGACACTCAGCTTCGTTTGGAAAGCGCAGACCAGTGGAATCCACTCTCACATTGACAGATGTTTTTGTTGCACTTGTTCCTGCGACTATAGCTACACTACTTGGGTGTTGGCAACAGCTGCGCTGGTGGCGGTGGCGTGGCATGCATGCCGACACCACACACCAACACCACCACCACACCAACGTTTCAGGCCTACTGTCCGACACTAGCTTCGCTTGGAAAGCGTAGACCAGTGCCCCCACTCTCACATTGCCAGATTTCAGGCCTAGTGTCCGACACTAGGCTTCGCTTGGAAAGCTAGACCAGTGCCCTCCACTCTACATTGCCAGATGTCTCTGTTGCACATGTTCCTGCGACTATAGCTACACTGCTTTGGTGTTGGCAACAGCTGCGCTGGTGGCGGTGGCGTGGCATGCATGCCGTTTCAGGCCTACTGTCCGACACTCAGCTTCGTTTGGAAAGCGCAGACCAGTGGAATCCACTCTCACATTGACAGATGTTTTTGTTGCACTTGTTCCTGCGACTATAGCTACACTACTTTGGTGTTGGCAACAGCTGCGCTGGTGGCGGTGGCGTGGCATGCATGCCGTTTCAGGCCTAATGTCCGACACTAGGCTTCGCTTGGAAAACGTAGACCAGTGCCCTCCATCTACATTGCCAGATTTTGTGCAATGTTCTGCGACATAGCTACACTACTTGGGTGGCAACAGCTGCGCTGGTGGCGGTGGCGTGGCATTCATGCCGTTTCAGGCCTACTATCCGACACTCAGCTTCGTTTGGTATGCAAAGACCAGTGCCCTCCACTCTCACATTGCCAGATGTCTCTGTTGCACATGTTTCTGCGACCATAGCTACACTACTTTGGTGTTGGCAACAGCTGCGCTGGTGGCGGTGGCGTGGCATGCATGGCGTTTCAGGCCTACTGTCCGACACTCAGCTTCGTTTGGTATGCAAAGACCAGTGGAATCCACTATCAAATTGCCAGATGTCTCTGTTGCACTCGTTCCTGCGACTATAGCTACACTTCTATGATGTTGGCAACAGCTGCACTGGTGGCAGTGGCGTGGCATGCACGGCGTTTCAGGCCTACATATACTGTCCGACACTACAAATCAGTCATCATAGCAGAAGGAAAGTC
This sequence comes from Ulva compressa, assembly GCA_024500015.1. Lineage (NCBI taxonomy): Eukaryota > Viridiplantae > Chlorophyta > Ulvophyceae > Ulvales > Ulvaceae > Ulva > Ulva compressa. The sequence goes on along the minus strand of JALKAD010000228.1, from coordinate 353,639 downwards.
ATGGCACAGCGTAGCATGTTTTTTTAGTGCCATGCTGGTCATGCTGTGGCACAGCCGTGCGGAGAGACGTGGAACCTACCTAGATCCTAGCTAGGACAAATTTGTTCTGTTTATCTGTTTAAACAGCATTGGCCCCGGGCCGTGGACGTGGACGGTAGCCCCCAGCAGAAGCCGTGTCCAGTTAAACGTGGACCTGCCGGGCAGTGTTGGCCGAACACGCGTCTTCGGGAAAAAAACGTCTTGAAGACGCGACTTTCAGAAAATCGTCTGCAGACGGTGCAGTCGATGACATGGCCACCTACGGACAGCACTGCTGGCCACCGGCATTGACAGTCCTGCCAGCGGGCGCAGAGCTCTGTGCGCAGCAATAATACGTAACTAACACCTTCAAAATTATTAGCGTGCATCTAATATGCGTTTCCGTGTTTGCGATGCAGTACCGTTGCGTACAACGTAAAAGTTCATCAAGTCCCGAGCCCCTGTAGCCATTACTTTGCAATCGTCTTCAGGCAAGTGACCGTCTTTGAATACCGTCTTCGCACAAAACCGTCTGCAGACGAAAAGACGAATTGGCCAACACTGCTGCCGGATGCCCGGACCTTGACAGCGCCGCATGCGCGCACATGCACGTGTGGCAGTTCACGGCCGAGTGCCGGGAGGGCGTGCGGGTACGCACGCTCAGACGCTGCCCTGGCCACGTAGAGAGAGGCCTTCAAGGTAGGCCCGATCGGATGCAAATGCGTCCACAGACCCCAGCGATCACAGCGTGGCGATGCACATGCGTCCACAGACCCCCGTCCGCAGACCCCAGCGCGGCGCAGCGGCCAGCGGCCGCCTAAAAACACCAACCAAAAAACCAAAACGCAATCGGGCATCACGGCAAATCCAAGCGGGCATCGGCCACAGCACCCCTGCGGACAGGGGCTTATGTATACAGACGGTCCGACGGGGCCGTGTGGCCGGGCCGGGGCCATGGCCAGGCAGCACCGCCTGCAAGGCGGCTGTTAACGTTCAGCGGAGCCGCTGCGATGACCTGTGATGTGTGGCACCCGTGCCGAGACTTGAGTGCCTGTGCATGTTGCTGCTCGTTGCTGCCTAGGCCTGCTTGCAGAGGTTTGGTCGCTTGCTTGCCAGCACTACGGGGAGTGGTTGCTGTTCAACGGCGCCATGCATGTCACGAAGTTCAACAAGTTGCCCTCGCTGCTGGGCTCTTGCATGCATCTCCGTGTCATACCGTGACGCCAGCTAGCATATGCATGTATCCATGAAAATTATAACATACCTGAGCCATGAGGACTCGCTGCATGGGTGCAGCTGCCACATATATTCGGCACCGTGTGTTACACGGAGATCTCTAGATGAACGCAAGAGCCCGGCACCGTGTGCGATTACACGTCATAACATTTTGGCCATTTCATACTTGTCACACGCGTACGTGTCCACGTCTTAGCCCCACAAGGTCGGTATATACCTCTGAGATACAAAACAGTCGTGCATGGACAGCATTTCTTGGGAAGTGGCTTTTCACGGATAACCAGAACGCGACATATGCAATCAGCTGCTTCATCCATCGTGGCCACCACCCACGGTGAAAGAGATGCACCGCAGCACTACATGTACAGCAGCTGGTAGCGGATTTTCCAAGGTCTGTATGATTCCACAGCGCGGACCACCACCGCTGCTTCACCACGCTTGTAACTGCGCTACGAACTGACGTCCATACACCGTCATAGTGAAGCTGTGGCGTAAGCCAGACGCGATCGGCCGTCGTGGGTTCACAGTGCGTACATTGTTGGTGAGGCCTGCGACAATGGGTGTGAAGGAGGACCGGCCTGTTAACACGCGTTGCTTCGAAGCTGGCACTTGTCGCGCTTGGCGCAGCAGCGCCGACCATAATTGGCTGGGGAGCTAGCCTTACCAAGTTTTTGTGGCGACAGTTTCTGCGGAGGCCCAAAGACCTGTCCAGCTTCGGAGAGTGGGCGATTGTGACCGGCGCGACAGATGGCATAGCTATCCTATAGGACGCGCGTATTGCGAGCGCTTCGCTGAGCAAGGCATGTCCTAGAGCTTCCTCAACGCCATAATCTGCTTACAATTGTTGATTGGTTGTCACCCATGGCCATATGCAAGCATGTTGTTTTCTCCACATGTTGCTCTCTGAACGCCCGACAGGCCAGCGTCAAATGCACTGGTTCGATCTCGAACAGACAAGTGGCTGATCTGAACTCTTAAAAACACAGCTGCGCGGAGCATGTGTCATAGTTCTCCTGATTTGCTTTCCTCGTATGTTGCACTGATGCGGAGCAAGAGCGTATGCATAGTAAAGCTATGGGGGCAATCGGTGCCACAGAAAGACACTGTTGCATGCAGCACATCCCTCTGTGTTACACAGTGATAGATCTAGGACCCAGCAGCGCCGAGGCAACAGACAAGGCAACACGCAAACAGACAGACAGCCCGGGGCACCGCAAGCACCAAGGCTACTCTCCGCACGAGTAGTCCCTCTGTGCCACGAGTAGTACGCCAAGGTGTAGCAGCATGCCGTGCAGGTCTGAACTTGCTGTTGGTCTCACGCAGTGAGGAGAAGCTTGGCACCGTTGCAGCAGAGCTTGAGGGCCAGCATCATGTCCAGTGCAAGTACCATGCCATAGACCTGGTGAAGGCAGCCGCCTTCTCCACAGAAGAGCAGATCTGGACTGACCTCAGAGGAGTGATCAGCAGCCTAGACGTGGGGCTGCTGGTCAACAACGCTGCTATGTGCTACAGCTACCCAGAGCGCTTGAAAGACCTGGACATCCCCACTCTGCATGGCATCCCTGCCATCAACAACGCTTCTCTGGTGAAGATGACCCAGCTCGTGCTGCCAGGGATGACCGAACGAAGGCGCGGCATTGTCATCAATTTGTCAACCGTACGACGTCGCTGCTGCGCGGATCAGGGAGGGGGCACCCTTTACCTCCCTGTACACTGCCAGCAAAGCATTCGTGGAGTCGTTCTCCGCTGGCCTGGCAGAGGAGTGCAAACCTGATGGCATCCAGGTTCAGGTGTGTCACACCTGCTCATGGCCACTGATGTCCCAGGCGGCCCGTGCACTCTGCTTGCCCGCACACAGAAATCGCGGAGGTCGCGCGGCGACAGCCTCCGAAGATCCTGTACTTGCTGGGTACATGATCAAATTGTAGTGCAATCTTCGGTGGCCTTCCCTGGCTAGCAGATACCGATGCGGTCGCACAGCCCGGTCCGGTAGGCCCGTCCCATGGCCATGTCATCGGTCCTCCATTGCTGACGCCCACATGCGAGCTCAGGCTGCCACCAGCAGCATCCACCTTAAGCCAGTGGCTTTGAGATTCTCGGAAGCACTTGAAACATCCATGACCATGCACTTGTCTCAAGATGCTACAGTCGGTGATAGTGTGGTCGTACATGTGTTACACGGTGATAGATCTAGGACCCAGCAGCGCCGAGGCAGTTGTTAACAGAGATCAGTCATCAGGCAAACGTGGTCGTATATGTGTGGATTTGTGAAGGCCTGCACACACAGGTTCAGGGCATCGTGCACTGGCAGGGGACTGTGCTGCTTAAGTTTTAATTGCAGCATCATGATGCGTGCCGTGTTGCCAGTGTTGCTGCGGACGTTCACCGTCTCTTTCCCGAAGCTTGGCATGGGCCGCTGTTAGTGAGGGGGTAAGTGTGATCTGCCTCAGCGCCACACATGGTTCAAGCGATTATGCACAGCACTTGCAGGTACACAGCCCTGCGTTCGTACAAACCAAGATGTTTGTCCAGCCAAACAACGCCTTGAGCTTCTCAGTCACGCCAGAGAAGTACTCTGAGCAATCCGTGAAGCATATTGGCTACGAGAACTTCGCGGTTCCTTGCGCCGGGCATGCCATCGCCAGGTGAGCCCTGTTGCAATTCATCAGTTGAGCCCGTCGCCTGCACTGTGTTACACTGTGATAGATCTCAGAGGCTAGGCCTGCACTAGCACTACTGTGCAGAACATGCAGCACTGCTGCAAGGTTCCCCCAATGACTTTATGTTGACCGCCGGTGCACCGTCTCCTGTTCATGTCGATCTGAATGCAACACTTGCAACATGCATGTGCGCGTGTTTGCTAGTCTATATCATGACTGCAGTGGTATGCAGTGGTATGTACACTGGCAGTCACCTATCGAATGGCAATGACGGGCCATTCACAGGATCTCGGGCTCGCTGTGCTAGATTGCACTTGGTCAACGTGCCGTGCACTGGGTCAACGTGCCGTGCTGTGACACATGTACTAGCAGTCTTCCACCCTTGTATGCGCTCTCAGGGGTGTTGTGGCCGATGTCTGGTCGGATTGGGATCGCTGCTCGACTAGTGTCTGTACATGTGTCACAGTTTGTGTTCCAGTCCAATTGAAATGTTGGTGATGGGTCCATCATGATGGCCCAAAGGCCTGTTGGGTCTGCAGGCCCCTGCATGCATGCCACAGCGTTGGCCTTGCTTCTGTGAGCGCGATCCATGCCAATGTGTGGGGCGCGCAACCGTGCTGCTTAACAATTATGATTATTTGTTTGCTTACTTGATTCATTCTGTCGGCGCTGCTGGGGCCATGGTCTATCCGAGCGCAACTTACGATCGACCATGAAAAGTACAGCAGTGCACACCACCTCTTGACATGCCGCTGCGATGTGCAGGGCGTTGCTGCTTGCGATTCCGCGCAGCCTATACGTTGCAAGTTCTTGGAGCCAGTGCCGGGACTTGCGGGAGCAGGCCCTGCGGGAGATGCAGGCCGGCGGCCGAGAGCGCACGGGCACGCTGGCCACTGCCGAAGGCATGTCCCCGGCCGACGAGGAAGCCCTCCTCCGCATGACGTTCTAGGTATAGTTACGAGCCTAGTAGGGCAGGGCCCGGGGGTAATTGTGTTGCACAGCATCTGCGCGTTTGCGTGTTGCCTGGTCTGTTGCCTCGGCGCTGCTGGGTCCTACATCTACCACTGTGTAACACATGGTACATATATACACGCGCAGGCACTTCAATTTGTCAGCACAATGCACGTCTGACACCACAAGAAGCCCTCTTTTAACACCACAATCAAGAAGTCCTCTTTCAAATGCACACGTGTTGCCATACCGGGTCACTGCCGGTACACAGAATACTTCCAACCGCATTGCATGTTGTAACCTCAACCTCAGGGTCTCATGGCCAGCACATCTTTGAGCAGGTGAATGCAATCCACAGAACAAGGAAGACGATTTTTTATGAGCTTTCCCTGTCAACATGCATGCCGTGCATGCACTTCATGTGCATGTCAAACTGTGCTCATGGCAACTATGAAATTCAAATGGGGCATATACAAAGCACCACCCGGACGGACACCAGCCACAACAGCACAACGTGATGCCGTCACTCGCTTTTGGCAGATTTGGTATGTCGCATGGTTACACTTGCACCTGCCATTCTGATAGCTCTAGACTTCTCAGCAGCAATGCCAAAAAAAGGAAAACCAATCATGTGCTGGAGTAGCATCAACAAGTCAGCTTCGAAGATTTTGGTTTTCCGGCCAGTGCATACTCCTCCGGGAAGGGTGAAATTCCTGTCAGTCGGAATTTCCTGTTCATCAAAAGATTCCACTTCATCAAACTCACCAAAGTCTCTGGGCATGCATTGGAAATTCGTCAGCCTTCCGGGAGTGGAACTGTGAACAAGAATCCCACTGGCAGTGATCAAAATTGGAGCGAGCAGCGCGGTGTTGCGGCCACAGTGGACATTGCTCCGACCTTGTACGCGTGATCCACGGAAGCGAGCTGCAGTGGAGCCCTCGTATGTATACAGTGTCAGTGGATTAGTACTGTGCCTGCTGGTGGGTACCGAGCAGAGATGCTGCACGGTGATCACTGATCTCGGCCCGCCTAACTGATGTCTGCAGATTGCTGATCTATGATGTGTTGAGGTTCTTTTGGTTCGACACGGCACTAGGCGATGAGTGGGAACGAGGCGCGGTTTGTTGGTTCCAGGCTGGCGCTAGTCGCTCTTGGCGCTGCAGCGCCGACTGTATTGGGATGGCTGACCAACCTGGTCAAATATTCTTGGCGCCAATTCCTTCGCAGGCCTAAATGTTTGTTGGAGTTTGGCGAATGGGCGGTTGTGACAGGCGCAACAGATGGCATCGGGCGCGCATATTGCGACCGTTTCGCTGAAAAAGGCATGTTCTGCCTCACTCCCGTCTCTGATGAACACTAAAGTGTCACAAGCTATATGGCCCAAGTCTCACTGCGGGCGTGTCTCACTGTTGAAAGCTTGAGCAGCGCACTGCAGTGCTCACATGCACACGGGCGCGCCCACATTCGACAAGACAATTGTCTGGGTAAACATACATGCCACAGGTGAACGATGCTCCTGTAGTGCAAATCATGTTAGCAATAAGGTGTGTTAGTTACAGTCGCATATGGTACAGTATGGTACAGTTTGCCAGCGATAACAGTACCAAGGAGAGCCATCGACTCGACACCTTGGCAAGCACAGTGTACATGCGCCATCATGTGCATCGCCATACACATTGCAAACGCTTGAGAAAGACTTGGGATGCTGTCTGACAGGTCTGAATCTCCTGCTGATCTCGCGAAGCAAGGAGAAGCTTGCCAAGGTTGCAGCAGAGCTTGAGAGCCAGCACCAAGTCGAGTGCAAGTGTCATGCCATAGACCTGGTAGAAGCTGCCGCATTTTCGATAGAGGAGCAGATCTGGACTGATCTCAGAGACGTGATCAGCAGCATAGACGTTGGGTTGGTGGTCAACAATGCTGGCATCTGCTACAGCTACCCGGAACGCTTCAAAGATCTCGACACTGCAACCCTGCATCAGATCCCAGCCATCAACATCTCATCCTTGGTCAAGATGACGTACCTGGTGCTGCCATAGATGACAGAGCGCAGGCGTGGCGTTGTTATCAACCTGTCTTCCTTGGCAACTGCACGACCCACAGACGGGACCGCTCTGACTGCGTTATACACTGCCAGCAAGGTGTTTGTGGACAATTTCTCCGCCAGCCTGGCAGAAGAGTGCAAGCCCGATGGTGTTCACGTCCAGGTAACTGCTGGATGTGCAGCCTCCGCACAGAGCACATGTAAGCTGCTTGTGTTGCAGCACGACCCCACCTACGCGGGCCTGCTCTGTAACAAGCTTGGCTGTTTGCATGTGATGGCATCCTCCGATTCAGTGTGTAGCTGACCTTTCGCCTGTTGCCAGCATCCAAAGCTTGCAAGATCTGCTCGTAGGGGACACATGTTCCAGAGCAGCAGCATGAGGACGGCTGGGCCCTGGCCAAGCTCCTCACTGTTTCTGTTTGTCCAGCAGAAGCCCTGACAGCACTGCGTTACAGGTACATGCGCCTGGATTTGTGCAAACCAAGATGTTTGTTCAGTCTGGTGATGTCTTCACACTGTCACCGGAGGAGTACTCCAGGCAAGCAGTCAGGCGGATCGGCTACGAGAGGTTCTCCGTGCCTGGAACTCGGCATGCCATCAACAGGTATGCATACCTGTGATGTCTGCATACATATGTATGCAGACACCCCGCGCTTGCCAGCTTGTGTCTGCAGCAACACTGGGCCTGTTCTGCCGAATCTCCTGCTGACGTGTCTGCTCGCCGGGTTTTGGTCATGCCATGTGTTATCAACCCCCCAGCGGCTGTCCAAAAGCTTTAGCTTTTCTGTCCCGCATGCACAAAGTGTCCCCAACAATAGTGTTTTTGTTTTTTTCATTTGTTTTTGTTTGTTGTTTTTGTTTGTTTGTTTTTTCCTGTCTTTGAGACGTGGATACGCCAGAGTGTGTCGACTCAGGTGAGAAACAGAACCAGTATGGTGGTGAAAAGCGTGCCCTTTCTCACCATGTTCAGTCCAGACACAGACCGTGAGGTATGTTTGGATGGTACGGTGTAGTTGGTCAGGTGTGGTTCATCGCCAGTCCTGCCATCACAGAGTAGAGTTGAGGTCACGGATTTATAGCTATCGTTTCTGGCACGGTTTGTCCACCGCTGGAGATCCAGTACTCGAGCTCTCGAGCTCTATACATGTGCTTGTGTCAACCTGTGCTTCAAGGTTGTGTCATACACTCGAGTTCTGTTCATCTACCTTTGCTGCTGCAGGGCTTTGGTGGCTGCGCTACCACGGAGTGCGTTCCTGGCTGCGAACTGGTCGGTGGCGATCGAGAAGCGGGGGCAGGCCCTCCAGGAGATTCAGGCCGGAACACGAACACCGATCGGAACGCTTGCGTCGACTGAAGCCTTGTCTGCCAAGGAGCAGGAGGACCTGATCTACCTGAGGTTCTAGAGTTTGCTGTGGGGGCGCGGTGGGGCTTCTGGCGTTTGCTGTGGGGGCTGGACCAGGTGGCTGGGGAATACAGCAATTGCAGCCAGCATGTGAGCTTGGCATGGTTTGTAAAACTGGGAGACATTCCTCCTCTTGTGCCCTCGTATACATGACACGTGGTCTGCCTAGCATGCGTTTCGGTCTAACTTGCAACCACATACATCGAACATTCACTGGACCCAGTCGTCGCTACATTCATGCACATTGGCCAGACATTCATGCTAAACATCGCATTCATTGCTCTGCAATGAGCATTGTTGAATGTCTGATGAATGCACCCATTTCATCCAAAGTCGTGTTCGTTTGACATACAGTTGTACTTATTTCGTTCATTCCCTCAAAGATGGGCATTCATGCAGTATTCATTGAGGGTTTACCAATGGGTCACAACTCATTATTGCTAGTATTGGCTCACACATGGTGTCTGACTGAACGTGGATCCCCCAACGCATCGATATCACACAGAGAATATTTGCCGTTTCAAGGGATGCGACAGCGGTGGCTTGGTGAGGCCTCATGAGGTGCCTGAACACATCAGTGATACATTTGGTGTTCCAATCAGGTTGATAGGTACAGCTGTTACGACCGTTGATATGGACAACAGTCCAAGTGGACACCTCCTCACTACCACCGCCCACTCTCTACAGGAGCATCACAACCTTTTTTTCGACTGTCTAAGCAGTGGTGTGCTGAGAGCAAAGAGCGCAGACGCGTGCGAGTCCGACTTTTGAACATGGCACACAGACTAGATCACTGGGCTTCACCAGCTGTGCCACTTGTGGCTTTCAGACACGTCATCCTGGCCTTGGAAAGGCTCACCTGCATGGGCGCAAAGGCTGCAAAACACTGCAGCTGGGACACAAGCAGGCATGAATATTATTCTGCTGCCCTCATGCCAGATTATTCTGCTGTCCCCATTCTGCTGTCCAGGCAGCAAGTGGACTCCTGCATGGCCAGACAGATCAGTGCTGTCTGTTTTAGACAACAGCAGGCGGAATGTGCAGGCATCAACCGTCGCCTCTTCTGGCAAAGGCGCACCGGGTTGATCTGCAGCACGATCGGGCAAGGCCTGTGCATGACGGCCTGTTGATGGCGACCAGGTCGTTTGAAGAGATGTGTTGGAACTGTCGCCTGATCTGCCTTGATTCTGTCACCTATTAAAACTTCTCTTGCTCCTCCTGCTGCAAGACGCACATGCAGCAGTGAACACCTGTTTTGTCCTGACAGCAGCAAGAAGAGACCTAAGCCAAGCTCGTCATCGCTTCTAAAGACTTGTGTCACTTTTTTCTGCGTTTGCTATTCTTCAGGCGAGCTATGCGCTTTGAAACATTTTCGTCGGAGTCACTGTCTTCTTTCGCTTTCTCTGCAGACATATCATGAATGTTCACTAAAGAATGAAGACCTGCAGACTTCAACTGACGAGGTGCAGTGTATTCTCGCACAAGCCGGCAGGGACTCTGACGCAGTAATGATACAGAAGCAAACAAGTACATGCACATGTACAGTGAATTGAAAAGCGAATGCTCAAACTTGGGATGCATCTGCTCACTGGTCAGCGTGGTGCACAGCATCAGACAGTAAAACTTCACCTTCACTGGCTACGTCTTGAGGAGTGCCGTCTTCATCAGAATCCTGACGAGCTCGCGCCTTTGCTCTGCGTTTCAGCTTCTGCTGCGATGCCTGCCGGCGTTGTTGCACTTGCGACTGCATCTTGTCAGCAAGCTCTGCCGCCTCAGCTTTCCGAAGTTCACCTGCCTGCAGCAACATGGAGAAAATAATCCCCATGAAGGATACTGCAGCTGGTTGACATTTGAAAGATGAAGTAGGCTCAAACCAAGCCATTGTGCGCACACAAGCGTGCAGAACACACCGCCTGAGTTCGAGCAGCGTTGAGAACGATTCTGTCTGAAACTGTCGCCTGGGCTTCTGCTAAAGCTGTGCGAGCTTTAGCTTCCTCCAAGCGTTTGTTGAGTTCATCAACCCGCTTTGCTGGGTCTTTCAATATACGGTGAGCCTCATTCAGTCGTTCAAACGCCTCCCTGGCTTGTGGATCGTCTCGATTAGCAGGCTTATCTGGATGCACGAAAATTGAAAGCTTTCTGTATGCCTTGGAAATCTCTGCGTCAGTGCACTCCCAGGTGGGCCTTCCCATTGCATCAACCTCCACTGGAGGCAACGCCAATAACCTGCACATATCTCTTCGTAAGCAAACGATGCACTTGCGGTGAACGCCATTCAGTTCGGGTTGTTGGCACATACCTAAAATAGTCGCTGTCTTTCCACGCTTGCAGAATTCGCGGCACTGCATCTGCGGCAGTCATCGGGCCCTGGCGCTGCCTCAACTTTTCCTCCTCTCGCTCTTTTTTCCGTGACTGTATAAGCTCTACATCTTGAGCATCAACGGCTAACGATGCTTCTGCGTGTAGCTTATTGAATGCCTTCGTGAAGTTCTGCGCCATTTGTTGCAGTATGGAATAACAAGCGGCAGCAGGTCATCGAAAAACTCATGCACTTGCCGATGTTTGGCAACGAAGTTCAAATTTATTGCGAACGCTGCTGAGCAGCTGCGCGCTCCAAGGCCATTCAAGCAGATCGCGGCCGCGGTCGACCGGCTAAAACGTGGCCACGAGAGTGCCTCCATGATCGTGCGTAGCACGCGTGTTCTGTGTTGCATTGCCCATCAAACAGATTGGACAGCAAAATGAAGTTAGGAAGGCCACCTAGATCAACATAACATCGAGGAGCTCATCATGTCGGGCTGTATCGTCTCCTGTCTTGTTTGAACTGGCAGACACGCGACAAAACGGTGACGCACAGCGAGCTGCCGGTGCTTGCGCGTCCGCTTTGGGGCACAGACGCCCGCCCGATCAGTCTCGAACTCAGCTTTTGTTAATGTCTCCTCAAATTGCTGGGCTGCGTTCGCTGTGCAGGATGAGTTGCTCTGCATTTGGTGAGCGCAGAATGGCTGTTCGCCCTATTGCCAGGAGTACACGAGTCTCGACAATCGCAGGGGTTGCGTACGGCGGAAGCGGCAAAAATGAAACCGATGCTAACCAACCTGCAAAAGGTATATGTCTGTGACGCGCTCCTTGCGCTGGCAGCAGCGGTCAGACCTCTCAGGAGCTGCACTTTCGCAGAAGCCCGTGCTGCAGCAGCCTGGGAACCTCTGCACTCGGCCCAGTTGCGTTCCTAAAAATAGTCCACTGGTGTAAAATCGTCCTAATTTGCAGACTCTGATCGCTTCGACGGGTACAATAAGCC